>JALGQZ010000012.1:44679762-45144762 GCA_023105745.1 Austropuccinia psidii | reverse complement strand
CATTAATCATGCCCTTTATTGAATTTATAATGCCATTAATGGTCTTCAATATGCCATAAATAGCCATATTTCATTTAAAAACCATCCCTTATTTCTTTTTACCATACAATTGCATGTTTTTACCAATTGATGGCAAAAACATGTAAGTTTTAGTAAAAATACATAAGGGCTTATGTGGGCTTACCAACACCCTAAATAAATGAATAAATACAATTATAGCACAAAACACTTGATATTAGGTAAGCTTATGTTCTATTTATTCCTTCAAAGCTTATTTTTGTATCTTTTGATATTTTATTTTGTGTTACTTTTTTTAGTATGAAAGAAAAATTGAATTGTAAAGAGGAAATATAAAAAATGGTAAATAAAATATTGAAGAAATAAATAATAATAATATCAATGGAAATAGTATGGATGATTAAGCAAATAATTGAGGACTTATCAGGTGATATTTCTTCTAATTAATTCCTTTTCCCCAGTAACTTTCTCACCAATTCTTGTTTGATAAAATTTCCTCCCCTGAATTCTTCTCTTTTAAAAGTTTTGAAAAGTTTTTCTTGACAGAAGGATTTCCAATATTCTGTATTAAATTGAGTTTCACCACTTTTAAGGCTGAGGATTGCTGGTATAAGTTTTTCTTCCCAGTGGCAGTCCCAGGTGGAATTATTAATAATATATTTTCTTGAGATCTTGCTGATTTTTCCATTTTTAATTACAAAGTCCTGGATGCTGAACCAGTCTTGGCATTCCCAGGTCCTCAACAATAATGATTTCCTGAGGCTTTCATCCATGGGGAATATTTCATTCCAGTATTGGTTTCCAAGGTTGCCTTCAATTCCATCACAGGTAAATAACTCTAAGAATTCATACTTTTTAAGGTTGAATCCAGGTAATTCTTCCCATGGATGAGATATGAAAGTTTCTAATGGTGAATTTTCTTTTTCAAATATGTCCTAAAACTCAATATATGGAAGGACTATTGCTGTGATATCAGGACAGGGCTCAAGTTTTATTTTCAAGAACCATTTTGGTATATTCATTTGCTTCTTGGAGATTATTTTAATTGGCCCAGACTTCTTTTTCTTCTATCCAACTGATATCTGTGTCCAATGACCAATGATTTTGTTCAAGTAATAGCCATGACTCCATTTTTTAGGATTTGGTGGGTTTGAAAGTGTCAAAAGGTAGTAATATTTGAAAATTTTATCAATTTTATTTATCAAAATAGTTTGAGGGTAGGTTTACTTGGTTTTGGATGATAATTTTGGGTAAGGGTTTGGATATTCCTCTTTGATAAGGCAGGAGGCCACTGCCTAGTGATCCTATGGTTAATTTCTTTCTTGGTGAGTGAAATTATTTATTTGAGTTGATGACATTTGATATTACTTTGTGATAAGGCAGAAGTTCACTGCCTAATGATTAATTAAATTTGAATCTGACTTTTTTTTATTTGAAGTTTTAATTTTTGAGCTGTCAAATGTCTTCAAGATAGGTCTGAATGGTTGGAATTCTAATTGGTCCATTAATTCTTGCACAATTTGATTATTGTTTTTGTAAGAAATCTCCACAATTTCCAAAAATTCTTTTATTTCTTGAAGTTTTTGGTTTCTTGATATTGATGTAGTATCATAAGAGTGTCAAAGGCTTTATTTATTTGATTTTTCATCTTTTTGTGACCAAAGAAATTCTTCATCGATAATTTGGTCTTCTTTTATGAGTTCTTCCCCATAGGATCCAAAAGTTGGTGAATTGGCTATGGTGGAAGTGATTTATATTGTTTAATGTAAGTTTTTTTTAAGAAATACTTTGTTGATGAGTTCCTTCTTTGTTAAGGCAGGAAGCTAACTCCAGATGAGAGAGAAAAATTGATAAAGGAAACTAATGATACATTTGATGAGTGATACTAATACATTTTTAGAGAAAAAACTTGATTTTGTTGATTTATTTTAGAGTTGAACTCCCCCAAGTGGGAAAGGTCAGTGTCTGTTGAGTAACCTGGCCAAGATAAGGTCTTTGAGGGCTTCCAAAAAAAAAATTCTTTCTTGAATTTCTGGTTCTGATGGATATTATAACCACCATAATTCTTCATCAATGAATATGTATCCATCTCCAACCCATTTCAGTATTCCTGTTTGATATGTTGATCTATTAAGTCCAAGGTACCATTGGGCCCAAATTTTATCAAAGTAGAGTCCTCTTCTTGCTAATATTCCCATTGAAAATTTTTTATCCCACAATTTATTTGAGAGATTTCCTGTAATTCCCTCTTCAGTTAATAGCTCTAGGAATTGGATTTTGTTCAACTTTGCTCCTGGAAGGTGAAATAAATTTTTGTCTTCACATAAAATGTCTTGAGATTAATCCCCATAAAGATCTTAAAAGGTAATATGGGGCAAGGAAAGGTAGTTGTATTCATTTTCTAAGATGTATTCTGTTTCCTCATCTTCATTGGGAGGTTGCTGGATGGGTTCCGGGGTTTCCAGTTGCCATTGATAAGGTTCTTCTTGGTTGTTCAATGGTCTGTCCAAGAAGTTGATATGGATTGTGTTTTTTTATTTATTTATTTTTTCCATAATTTTGATGTCTTTTTCTATTTCATTGATAATTTTTTCATCTGAAAGATCATGATGTTCACTAAATCTGAATTTCTTCCTTTTGGGTTTAGTTTTGAAAGGGTTTCCTTTTCTTTTCTCATTTCCATCCACCAAAATCTGGAAGTTTTCTTCATTATTATCAATTTGCTGGTAAATTATGTTGGGTAATTTATCTTTAGAGGCTGAGTATTTAAGTTGTCTTTTGAGGTTGTTTGGCCATTTGATGTTTTGTAAATCTTGGTCAAATATATCACCTTTCGAAGATATGGATAAATCTTGGGTCTTCTGGGTCAAATTGATTGTGGTCTTGTCTCTTTTTGCATTTTTAATCTTGTTTCCTGGGGTGTTTCTGACCAATTTTGCCATATTTCATTAATCTATTCCTCTAGGTGGACCAGTCTTCCACCCAATTGCTTGAGGTTTGCATATTGGCATGCATAATCTTCTTCAATCAGGTTCTTGATAGCTAATATTTCACCTTTCTTATGGGAAAATTCTAACCTAATGTTTTTTTCTGCCAAGAAGGGTCTTCCAAGTACTGTATGGACAGATCTTTTTTCAAAGAAAAAATGGATTTGGGTTTCTTCACCTGAAGCCAAAATTATTCGAGTAAGTTCTGAGAGTGCCGCCAATGAAGTGGTGTGGCCTCCAATTCCCCTAAGGTTTATGTTTAGTTTTCTCGTTTTAAGTGAGGATTTTATTGCTATTTCCTCTGGTATAATGTTGAGTTCGGCACCAGTGTCCACTAATGCTCTGATAAGATATTCTTCTTTTCCAATGAAGATTTCCATAAATTCCAAAGGACAAGCATAATTAATCTTGGGCTTTGGACTTTCTTTGAATCCAAATGATAGTAGTCTTTGTTTAAGATCCATTTAATTCAGTGATTTGATTTTCTCCTTGTCTTTTTCTGATAATTCCTGTAATTTATGGACAGGATTTGGTGACATCCTCAGAATTTCTTCAATGGTGAGGTTGATCTTTTGTTGCATATTTTTCTTGATAATTATACCTATTTCTAATTTTGGTTCAACTTGTTTCTTTTGAGGTTTCCTGAATTTATTTTCTTCTTTTGATATTTCTTCATCTTCATTCTTATTTTCAATATTTCCAACTTCCTCCTCAGGCTGGTCAGGTTGGGGAATATTGGAATTTTGGAATTTGGTGGGAATTATGATTCTTTCTTCTTATTTTTATTCTTCAATGTAGCTTCCTGGAATAGCTGCTTTATTTTTTGTCTCTTGATTTTAGGCGTGTCTTTCCATCCTTTCTTTGGGCTGCCTTAATCAAATGCGTGATTCAAAGGGATCATTTCCTGAGGAAATAGTAGGTGGTTTCCAATTTGACCAATCTTCAACATATGCATTTGAGTTTTATTTATCCTCTGATTTCTTTTCAGTGTGCTTAAACTCTTCTTCTGGTTTTGGTTTGACAGTGGGTTTTTCCATAAATTTCTTTTTGAGTTCTTCTTTTTCCTTTGCAAAAGCTCTGACTATGTTTTTGGCACTTTCATTTCCTTCCATAGGTACTCTCTGATAATTGGGAAATAAGTAAGATGCTCCTTGAGTTCTGAAAATTCTTCTGTCCAAATCTTCAGCAAGGTGAGTGCATCTAGTTGTTGTATGGCCTTCTTCCTTACAGTAGGCACACTTTAATGGTGTTCTTGGAGCCATTTGAGCTGTTATTTATGGCTGGTAACTGGGGGAAAATGGTGGTAAGGGATTCCTTGGCCTGCATGGCTGATTATTTTGGGGGAATCTTTGCTCTTTATTTCTCTTCCAGTTCCTTCTTGGTGGATAAACTGCCTCTGATAAGGTTTTCAGTTGATTCAAAACTTTTTTGACAGATTCTTTTCTCTCATTTCTTGGTTGAGGTTCTGGTTGTGGAGGATTCTTGAATTTATGGGTAAGTTCTTTTACTTGTTTTAAAACTTCCTCCCAGCTTTCATCCTCAAATATTTTCTTCTTTTCTGGGAACTTTGGTTTATAAAATTCTTTTTGTTGAATGAGTACCTTGGCTTCCAAATCCTGTTCAATTTATAATTTCAAAATATCAAATCTTGGTATGATGTAACCTCCATCCAAGGCTTGAGCCATAGCTCTGCCTTTAACAATTTCTTTGTAAATTAACTCTTGAAAACTAGTGGAAAGGCTGACCAATGTTTCTTGATTATGGTTTATATCACCTTGGATATATTGGTACCTTTTTAGGTAAGTTATTATTGCTTCATATTCCCCAATGAATTTTCTGTATTGTGTCATGTTTCTTATTCCACTTTTGTGTTGAGTTTTTGTGAATAATTCAGTTATTGAGGATAATATGTATCTTCTTTCTGGTGATACTGTTCCCCATCTTCTTTTTATATCCACTTTTAATTGATCCCAATCAGCTGTTTCATATCCTGGAATTCCTTCAATATGATAGCTGATTTCTTCTTCTTTGGTCCAAAATGCTATTTGTCTTGCAATGTATCTTCCACTTGCTCCTTCAATTTCTGCAATATTCTCAGTTTTCTTGCTGAATATTTCAACATCCTTTCAATCAAACCAAAACTTATAGTCTTTGGCTCTGATTTTCACTATTGGAGTAGTGCTTCTTGGAGTTTCTTGATGTAATGGAGTGGGGATTTGGCAGAAATGTTTACTATTCTTGGTAAAGTATTTTTGTCTTTGTTATGTATAAGGTGTTGAGGTGGCCATGGATCTTGGGTAAGGTGAAGGTGATCAATGTGGCCTGAATGATCTTGGAAGGGTGGTCTGTTCCTCAAGAGGATTATTTTGTGGAGTATAACTTGATGATATATTTTTTCTTCCTTTTTGACTAGTGCTAGGAATTGTTCTTGCGTTTCCAATATTTTCTGATGAATTCTATCTTTTAAAGACATTTTTTCCTGTCCTTCAACAGTCTCTTCATTAAGGCTTTCTTCATGAATTTCTTCAATACTTGAGGGTAATTTTGATGATGAAGGTTTATCCATTTTTGATTGGTTTATTTCTTCCTTTGATTTTGGTATTGAGTCATTTATTTTATTTCTTCCTAGAAGATCAAGGGAGAATTCGGCCACAACCTTCAAGTCCCTTTTATTCTTTTGTGGTGTTACAATAAGAAATTTGTAATATATTCCTGCTTCCTCCCCTAATTCTGTGTCTTGCTGGGGTGAATAATAGTAATGGTCAGAATGAGTTGATGATTGAGATTCCTGAGATGATGATCTTGACTGATTTTGATTATCTGACTCCAGTTTTTGTTATAGTAGTAATATTTTTGGTGTAGTTTTTTTTTGATTGATTGTAATTAGATTTATATGTTATTGAAGTTTGAGGTTGACTGGGCCACTTTTGGGAAACTAGATGTGGGAACTCCTCTTGTGTTGGATTCAAATGATTCAGTACCTGGGGGGGAAATCACGGGTAACTAGTTTGAATTGCTAATAGCTATTGTAACCAAGGGTGGCAAGGGTGTATTGCCTTCCCCTCATAAAATACTGAACATAATCTTCCTTGGAGCTCACAAACCAAAAATAAGATTATTAAGTGGCTTTACAACTGAAGAAGACAAAATTCAGCAGTTTCAGATAATACCTATTCAGTATATAATATGAAAAAAAATGTTAGTGATGTTGGTTAAATTTAAGATTTTAATGAAAACTTGTCTGTATAATTTTTATTTTTTAGTGAAATTGGGGTGAGTGGTTTCTTCTTGGTAATAAAGGTTTTTTAAGATGAGTGACTTAAGGTGTTCAGAAAAATTTTATGAGTGTTGATAAAGGTAATTTGGCTAAGGTAAAGCTATAATAGAGTAAAATAATTTTTTAAAGGTTTGTTATTTTTTTAAGAGTGGTTAATAATAAGATGAAGTTGTATTTGTTAACTTTAAGAGGTAAGATTCTCTGATATTAGATTGTTAAAGGGGTAAGTTAATTCTAATTATTGATAAATGGTGTTAATTTTACGGGATAAGATATTTTAATAGAGTAGTAACCCTAATCTTGGGTACTGGATAATTTTCATTCTTTATTTAATAATAAGATTCCACTGAGCTTAGCTACTGGGTACACTTCAATACTATACTTCCTCTGAGCTTAGCTACTGGGCAAGTAAATTTACTATAATATAATGGACTACCTCCCAGGTGAGGGATGAATTATTCCTATTGTTCTACTGTGAAAGGGATACAATGTGCATGGGGGAATTTTGAAGTTTGGGGGGAGAGAGCCCCTCTATTTATACCTTTTGGGAGCCCAGGGGCCCCTCCATTGGAGCTGTCTTTCTCCACTTTAATTCCTCTTGATTCCATCATGTGACTTTGTTTTTGGTGAGGACCTTTCTTGCATGGGTCAGGTAATTTAAAGTTTGGTGATCATTTTTTCTCTTCACAGCCTCCATTCATCACATGATGGTCTTTTAGTGAGCTAATTATTATGTGATATTCTTGTAACTTCCTTGCATGCCTGAGGTGATTTCATTTTGGCTGAGGATTTTTCTTGTGCACAGCATTTTTTCTGTCACATGATATGCTGTTGGTGGGTGCAGTATCACATTATAACCTTTTATTTCCTTTGCATATGTCACTTTTAGGCTTGGTAGAAGTGTATGTGTAGTTTATGCAGGTTTCCTTGCTGTGTTTCTTCTTTTTGAACTGTAAAATTAGGTCAGGTGATAATTTTTTGCACTGATAAATTTCTGTATGCAGCCTGTCATAACTAGTTTTGACTTGCATGAGGTGATAAGTGGTGTAAAGAATTTTGATGCTTTTTAAGGTTTCAGGTGGCGTTACTGTAGAGATAATTGGGGTTATGCTTGTGGCTGTGCTGTAAATGACTTTCAGGAATTCCATGGAGTTGTTCTTTGCATCATGTGACGTTTCTATGTTGAATGCAAAGTGATTTTGTAATTCATGCAGGTGTCATTTTCTTGCTGCATGAGTCTGTGCTATTGAGGCATGTAAAGCTGGCTGGTATGTGTAATTCAAAGGCTGTTACCTCATTTTTTGTAACTAGTTTGCTATATGCAACTTGATTTTTTACATATGCATATTTAAATGCAATAATTTTCCTACACACTTGCACTTCCCTTTGGTTTTTATGCCATGTCATTATGGATTAAATCCAGCTTCTTGCTGTAAAAGTGACCTTTTAGTGTAAAGCTTTACTGTAAGTCTGCTTGTGGGTTGGATTTACTGCTGTTATGGGGTAATATGCGCTTGAGCCTGGTGAAAAAAATGGTATGGAATACCACAATGCAACATCCATTTATTGACCAATTGTCTTGAAGATTTGACACAGCTTACAATTCAACTCTATCTGTGCATAGAGTGAATTTCAAGGATCTTTTTTAATCAGCCTTTAATTCACCTTTTCTAATTATCCTTAAAATAAATTAATATTTCTTTCAAAATAATTAAAAATACATTTTTTAGGAGATTTTCACTTGAAGCTTTAATTTTATGTGGTTCATGCGATGAACATCAATATAAATAAACTGATTTCATATTTAAAGATAAAATAATCAAATCAAACAAGTATTAAAGCTACTTGGAGCTAAGAATAACACTTGTAACTTTCAATTGAAAGGAAAAATAAGTTACCTTAAGTTAAGAAACTTATTTTTAAGCATTTTTTTCCAGTTTTGATCTTGGCACACCATCTATACACATTATCAATCAGGAGAGATTCTATGAAGGAATAAAAGGAGCCTTTACATCACTGTTTTTCTCCAGAACAATAATCAATCATTTAATTAGACATTTTAAAGAGGTAATATTTTATTCCATATAAAATCTTATATAATCAAATTAATTCTTAATCTATATTACTCTTTATAAATTTTATATAAAGAATTCAAATCATAGAATGTAGATTATATTGGTTTAATCACCAATAATAGATTTTGTCATACAAAATCTTTCTCTTCAAATAACTTTTAAATCCACAAATTTTCTGTAGAAAGTGTTAAATTCATTATATCATGAGAAAGTTGTTTTATTCTTTTTCAAAATCTTAATTTTTTGTATTGGTTTCAGCTTTTAAACATTATTTACTACTATAACTGTTGTTGTTTGACTTACTGTATTCAATAAATATTATAAGGACATTTTCTCTCAATTTCTATATCTTTTTTATCTAGCATTAGTTTTTTATATAGAATTTCTCTATAAAGTTTATCTCTGCACAGTGTGTGTAATATGTCCTTAATAAATAATAATTATCTTATATACAAGTGGATGAATATTCTTATTTTCCACATATAATTGTCTCATTGGGAGCTTTTATATCTCTTATTATAATGACTGTCAGAGACTATAATGATAATAGAATAATTGAAATTTATTATAATTATTAAGATTTTCTTATTGACAATTTCTTTAATGATAATTAAGTCTTTTAGTAATTATTTTAATTCGTGGCAATAATTATTAATTATATTTCATTTTCTCTTGAGGAAGGCCATAGTACTCTTGATATCTGTTGCTATCATCAAGTGTTTCATAAAAAGGCCTTACATTTGGGGTCTTGGCCATGCTTTTAACCAATTTTTGCAACACAAACCATATTATAGACCTTATGTTACTGTTGTTTGATGTAAAATTGCCATATTTATTTAAAATTGAGGTTTTTTGGATTTATTCCTTATAAATAGTCTTCATTTTATTCATGAAGTAATTTTTCTTAAGAATATTGCTTTACTTAATATACTATTGATTGATTTGCAATAAATTCCTATTGTCTAACTAGTGGCTTTATCACATCATAGACTGGAAAGTTGTTCTTTGAGTTATTCTAGTACAAAGGGAAGAATAATAGAATTTCAATTAATAACTTATTAATTACATAATTAGTATCTCTTTAAAGAAAATGGAAAAATAAAATTAAAAGACTGATAATATTTTGATTTAGGCTTTAGACCATCTTCTTTGTTTTTGTGTAATTTGTCATAAATTGCTTTATAGAAGCTTTATCAAATACGCTGAGATAATAAGCTCATTTTATCATTATTTATAAATAAAAATAACTGATTTTCTTTTTTGATTCTACTTTAATCTATCAGAGGAAGCTTTTCTGACTCTAGCATCTCAGAGTCAAGTTTGAAATCAAAACCAGCCCAAGACCAAGACTTTTACTTAGAAAAGAACCCTTGAAGGTCCAGAAGGGGATTTTCACCCATTTATTAGTAAATTTTTCTTTAAATTGATGTGGAATGACTCCTACTAGAAGTAGAAGAAACTACTCCATCCAATAAAATGGATCTGGATCATGACATTAAAGTCATAAATCCAAAATACAAGAATTTCAGCCCAGAGGAGAGACACAAATGGAGGATTCCAGAACTTCAACAGGTTGTCAAAGGCTAGACAGAACCTTTGACACTCTTATTGAGAGTTCAGAAGCTCACATAACTGCTATTCTTGCTTTCAAATCTGAGAAATCTCAGAATGTCAGAAGTAGAGATATACTAGTCTCAGTACAAGAAGTGTTTTATGGTTCCAAAGCAGAAGCAGTGGGAACTTCTGCCAAGCCTCTGGATAAAGAAAATGAACTGATATCTTCAAGTGAAGGAGCTCTTAGGCCCAGAAGAGACAGAGGACCTTCTGAAAGGTTTAACCCAAATGTCTGTCAGAGGGCGATTTCAACAGATAAAAACCTGGTTGAAAAACCAAAGCATTTTATCACATGATAAGAAGAATAATTTGTCCCAAGAAAAGGACAACAGCCCTGTGGAAGCTCCTCAAGCCTCCAAAAGGGCCAAAAACAGGAAAGTAAGCCTCAAATAACAGCCCTTGTGGGCCTTTGAGATATGACCACATATCCAGACAGGTCACAAAACAACTTTACAAAGCTTATTTCAAAAATAATAATTGAAATTATAATCTTAAAATGATTAAAAATGCCATAAAAAAGCATAAATTATTGAGTATCTTAGAAGCCAATCAAGGAAAAATTGAAATAAATTACACCATTGGATTTCCCATTGAGGCTTACATATATAACATTTTTGTTTCATATCTTTAATTTCAATACTTAAGGAGATAACCTGAATAGATGCACTTTTACTATCAGTTCATATATTCATTATTTTTAGCTCATATATTTGGAAATATGCATGATGAAGAGTTGGTTCAAAAATGAAGATACCAGAAAATAAAATTAATAATACAGATATAAATGTCATTTGACAAGCAATAAAAAAGTTAAAACTTACAAGGGTTTATTGAGAAAAATAGTAATAGCTGTTTACCAATTTGATTTAAAAGTGGTCCAAGCTTAGAAGGAAGTATATATTAATACTCTACTAGATTATATGTGAAGAGTTATCTAATATTTATCATGATATTTGTGAGCCTTCAAGGTACTTTTATATACCCAAAAGACCACAAAGAATAAAAATGATATAATTATAAATAAAAGAAATTTATTTATATTTTGAAAAAATAACTAAAAGATAAATATAAATTACTAATTATAATTTAAAAGCTAAAATAACTTTTAAATTTGAAATTGTGAAAACACCTTTTTACTTGAAAAAATTAAGTAAAAATGAATTTTCAACAAAAATATTAAAATCAAAATATTCTTGGGAAAAATTTCAATAAAAATTATGATAAATTTTTATCCCAAAAATAAAAATATGAAAATGATTTCACAATTGGATTCCTTTTAAAAAATAAGGTTGGGTCACCTCTGGGTAAAATTTCTGTAACTCAACTCTAAATAAGCTTAAATTAAGTTTTTTAGTATTTTCTGTATACAAATTGAAAATACTTAAAACCTTAATTCAATTCACACCACATGTGGTGCTAACAATTGATTTTTGTGTTAAAATTATGGTGTGGTGTAAAGCTTAGAAGCTATGAGGAATTGAAGTATTTTCAATTAAAATGTCAAAATGTGCATGTGTATTACATAAGTGAACTATGATTTACATGAGGTATCAATTATTACAGTTATGTACTCTAAAAAATCAATTGAATTACATATGTAAATTACAAGTATAATACATGATGAGGAATTAATGAAAAAATAAATTGGAAAGATTCATTCTGGGGGGAAAGGAATCTTAGCTCCAAGAGTGCCAGACTCCCCCAAATTCCTTTCTGGAAGGCATGTGTTGTCAAAATTCATGCAAAGGTTCATCACTTTTGGCCTTGAATTGAGTTACAGGCTCTGTGACTCAATTGATGATGAGGTTTTGATACCAACCAGGGCAGTTTTAACTGTTGCCAAGAGGGTAAAACTACCCTTAAGTTAAAATAATCATATGAAGAACAGTTTTGACTGGTTTTGACGTCTCTTACACACATTCTGACTTATTTTCAAGGCTTTAAACCAGGTATTACTATAGCAATTGCTGATTTAAGGGTGTAAAATGGCTAAAACCGGCCCTTTTTTGGTCTAAACCAGAGTTCAATGATCCCATAATTGGCTTTTCTGTTGTCAGATTGTTTCCCGCAACTGAAAAGAGTAAATCTTACTTTTGGAGTAAGAAAATTGGTGGCTATAAAGGAATTTCTTCTTTGCCCCACTGTTCTCTTCATGTTAGAATCTTTTCCTTTTATAATTAGCTTAAACACTGTCAAGACAATCAATAAAAGATTCCAACCACCCTTTTTTAATACTTTTAAACCCTTTAACCACGTCAAAAAATCATTATAATAATTGTTAGTAACTTCCATAATCATTTTTACCCTTGAACCACCCCATAAGTGAATTAAAGCATCTTTCATCACTGGTAACTTTGTCACTTTGTTTCCAAATTCACTCTGATCACTTTTGGTTGTGTTTTCTCTCTAATATTCTTTTTTTAGACTTTGTTCTTATATCAGTTTACTGCAGTTCTTTTCTCAATTAATTCCAATTGAAATTTCTTTTTTAGCCTTAAGTATCTCTTGTAGAGTAGTTTTAGATAAATTTTCATTGTTGGTAAAACAATAAGTCTTTATATTATTATTATTTTATACTTATACAGTTAAAAAAATGAAATTGGTGTGTTTTCTCTGAAGAAACCTTAAGTCTTAACATTTTTAATCATATTCTACCTTATACAAATTTTGAGGACAGGAAAAGTACTTGATTTCTGATCAAATTTTCATATCCACACCTTAAAGGAGCTCTTGAGCTGAATCCAAATCTGGCATTAAATCTACACATTCACTTGCAAAGAATATATGCATATTTTTCTTGGTGAAAAATGATAAATTTTAGATATGAACCTGATTTAAGGTGTTTTCATATTCCAGAGCTTATCCAAAAATGTTTTGGCTTATCTGGGTATGTAAAAAAGATCAAGGCTCACAGAAAATTCCAAATTTTGGCCCCAAAACCAAATTTCATCTGGATTTAAGACGTTTTTGAGACTATTGGACCACAAGTGAGCCACAAGTCTGAAAAAATTTATTCTGTGGTCATTTCAAAAAGGGAAAAACCTCCCATCAACTTTAAGTAATATTGAAAGAGGTCTTATCTTCATTAAAGTAGGAACTCATCTTTCTTTTTATCAGAATTTATGTATCAAAGCTTTTACAAACAGTAGTACTTTTATAATTAACCAGATATAATTATAGTTTTAATTCTTTTTTTATTATTATTATAAAAATACAATAACTTATCATTCAAACCAGTGGTTCCAGTAGATCTATCACTACTGTATTACCATATTAGATCCCTTTCAATATTCTTCAACTACTAATTTCATGTCACATTCATACTTATAGCTTTGTTGTTACTATATAATAGAGTAATTGTGATATTTCAGGGGTTTTTATTTTCTCTTGACCTATTTTGGACAGTTACTTGGCTTATTTCAAGGTTCTTTGAGCTTATTTGGGCTTCTCCTAGCTATTTTACACCTTAAGAGTAAAAAATTTAAGGTTATTCACTAACCTCAACACTTTCGAGTTATTTATTTTTAAGATTATTATGTCAAAAATCTTTGAATAGTTTTCAATAATAAATGAATAATGTATTCTTTCTTTATATATCTTAAATCAATAATCTTATCATTCATATTCATAATTCAAAAATTATTTCTTTTAAAAAATGTAAATTATATTCTTTATTAATGTTTTTTCTGAAACATATATGAATCATATATTTTCCATTGATTTTTCTTTTCTAAAAATAGTAGTAAGAGGCTTAAGATCTTTTTTAATTTTCTTTTTGCACCCAAAATGGCATGAAAGCTGATTAATTTTTGCATTTTTGATAATTTTAATTCATTATTATATATTTTACAAATAGAAATATAAGTATTATATACTGTAAGTTTGGTATCAGGAACTCTTTGTAATCCTCTTTAAATCACTTCTGATAGCTTCATTGATAGTAAAGCTATATCACTCATTGAGCACTATATACAATTCAAAACCTACACATTTTTTCTTTTTTCATAGGATTATGACTTATAGTTCAATTTTCCACCTTTTTAAGAATAAAAATTGAATACATTAGTTGTTATTGATAAATTTCATCGTTAATTACAAATTTTCCTGAGATACAAGTAAAAATAATACTGAACTAGCAAATTCATCAACTTTAAGTTGAAAGAAAAGAAACCTGAATCTTTTGAAGTTTACAAATTTTTACAGTAAAAGTCAAAAATTTAATTTTTATCAGATTTATAAAACAATTTGTCATAGTCAAGAAAATTAAAATTTTAAAAATAATTCCTTTATTTTATCAGTACAGATAGTATTAGGTATTGAAAGAAATTCAACTCAAACAGGTTTTGAGTAAAATATTTACCTTAACATTGGTAAAAAGAAGTAAATGTTCGATTCTTTACCCCAAAAAGAATAGAAATTTCAAAAAAATAAACCTTTCATTTCTTATCTTGAAGAGTAACATTATGATTTTATATATTCATATTTTCAAACTAAATTATGAATTGGGAGAAGAAGAACTTTGTCACAGGGGCTCTTATGGAAGCAAGAGTGGCCTGGCACTCAGGAATCAAGAGCTCACTTGGAGGACTCCAAAAGAATAAAGAAATAAATGAATATATTTCTTTAAAGAAGAATGAAAGGTAAAGACAAGTATGCCAGAAGATAAAAAGAAAAGGAATCCAATGTCCAGGATAATAAGAAGCCAAAAGCCAAAGAGCCAACCAAATGAATCCTCAATTCACTGTTTCAACCTGCCAGAAATAACAATGGAATTTGGTAAAGGATATGACCACCAATACCAACTGACAGGCAAAGAAGAAAAAGGTGCAAATTACTGACTTAAGATCATCAGTATTTAATTTAATACGGTAAAAGAAAATAAGGATAAAACAAATCAAATATATTTATTAACTGGGGAAAAGGTTCCCATGTGATGAAAGGTGGCCAGTATATGTGAAAAGCTGAAAGGCTGATCCTGGAAGGTGAATCATCTGGCTGTATTGTCTGAATTGTGCCAATATAGTTCTGGCCATCTTGAGAATTTAACTGTGTGACTGGATTCCCACAGTGGAATATGAATTGGCCCAATTGTGCCAAGGCCATACAGGATGCTTGATTACTACCTGTATGGACCAATTGAGTTGTCCAAGAAATTCTGAATAATTGATGCCTTGACAATGATTGAAAATATTTATAACCTCTAAGAATTTCCCCTAGAATAGTCCTGATGAGAAACAACAACCCACCCTCTGCAGGGCCAGGTGGTTGGGGTCCTCAAATGGTCTTCTGGTAGCCACCAGGGAATTGCCAGACTGAATAGCTGAAAAGTCCTTCCTTGAAATTGGTGATGGACTTGGGACTTTATTTGGAATCATGTAATTGGTTCCTGAAAGTGTCACCATTGGATTTCTGGGAAGAAATGGTGCATAATGGTATATTATACCATGTATGCACCACTCCTGGTCCTTGAGTACGTAGTGCATTGAAGAAAGGGAAGTCTTCCCCTGAACTAGAGGGGAATCCTCGCTTAGAGATGATCTGGTGGACTCTGATGGTTTCCAGAGGCCATGGACTGATTTATGGCCAATTTGGGTTGTGAAACTTTGAGATATGACCACATACCCAAAAAGGTCACAAAAAATATTTAACATAATTATAAGTTAAAAAAAAGTACCTTAAAACTACAAAAAGACAATAAATTGGTATAAAACTTGATTTAACTTAAAAACCAATGAATAAACATGTGAAATAAATTATACCATTGGATTTCCCATGGTAAAATACACATATACCATTTTTATGGCATATATGTAAAGTCAATATTTAATAAGTTATAAGTAATAATACCTTATAAAAAACACAAATCCTTATTTATTTCAAATCCCAATGAAAAAACATGTGAAATAAATGGTACCATTGGATTATCCATAAACCTTTACACATAAAACAATTAAGAAGCTAAGCTTCAAAATCAATACTTAAGGGATTAACCTGAATATATGCACTTTTTTGGTCAACGCATACATTCAAGGATTTTAGCTAATATCTATTGAATTATGCATGATAGAGTGATGAACCAAAAATAAAGTCATCACGTAATTACTGTAGGAATACAGAAATGAAGTTTCTTTCACAAGCTATAAACAAGGTTAAAATCTGTAAGGAATTATTGAATAAAATGAACAGAGCTGTTGACCACTTTGTTGTGAAAGTGGTCCAGCTATTTCATTTGTGAAGAATGATGTTTTTTTTTATTATAATATTCAAGGTATAACCCCTTGAAATCATAGTTTGAAGTTTAAAATATTAAATTTCAACAGAAAAGATGAGTTACAAGAAAAATCATCAAAAATAGAGTTTTGATGATGTAATGAAATTCTCTTGGCAGCATAATAAAGTTATGCCAAGCTTTTATAATTCACTCTCTGAATCGCTGTAGCGTGTAAATCTCAAAAGTTATTAAGGATCAAAGTTTGAGCTGAATTTGATCATTTATGATCACTCACTGTAACCTTAAATTAAGTTTAACAGTCATATGAGTGATAAAATTGGTGAATACTATTAGTTTATGATTAAAACTCATAGACTCCACAAATTTTGGGGTTCTTCCAAGCCTTTGACGTCATCAAACTTAGAGTTGTAGTGATAACTCTAAATAATGGCATAATAATGATGTAATCATCACCAAACCTTAAGCTATTGATCAATTCCAGTGGATATGATCAGTACACGTCTACTAGAAGCCTGTTGGACTCTAGGAGGGAGGTATTTACTATAAATAGAGCTTTTTTTACTCTGTTTTCCCCTCAGACGCATCAAAAACATTAAATCAATACAATTAAAAAGGTAATATCTTTATTCTTTATATATAAAACTTTTATATTGCTAAAGGCCAAAGATCATCTTATTATAATCATCAATTTTGACGTGATTAAATCATTTATTTAATTGTTTTTGTTAAAAATCTCTCTAAAAAATCATTTCCACGTAAAAATCAAGAATATTTGTAATTTTCTCTATTTTGTATTGTAAATACAATTTGGATAAGTTGTATTTACATTATTTGGCGTAAAATATCTCAAAACTATTATATTAAGTATTAAAAGTAGGTTATTTTCTCTTATTATAATAATTTTCTCTATATTATTCTTTTAATAATTCTTTAATTAATATAAATAGTATTTATATTAATTTATAACTTTAATATTGGTAATATTATTGTTATTAATTGTTTTTTATTAATAAAAAACAATTTTTTACGCCTTTATTATTTGTTTGTACCAATAATAAAGTGCCGTTAAATATATTAATTATTTTATATTAATATATTTATTTTATTATATTATATTTTATAATATAAATTATATTATCATATTTTATTGATAATATAATTATTTTTACACCATAATTATAATAATTCTTTATTATTATAATTATTTTTATCTTATTTATTTCATTTATAAGGACATTCATAGTACAATAAGTAAAATATTAGTAATTTTTACTTATTGTTTCATAGTCAAACCTTACATTTGGGGGCCTGGCCGTGATATTTACTCTAAAAGACCTTTAAAAATATTCTAATTGGGCTTATTCAATAATAAATTATACTTATAATCATAAAATCATATAATAATTTTATATTTATTGATTTTAAAAGCTATTGAGGCATTTGGAAAGCAATTGTACTGTCTTACACGTGGTTTTTCACATCCTTAGACTTGCAAAAACTTTCTTTGAGTGACTCTAGTGATTAAAAAAGATATTTTATAAATTCAAAATAATTTTATATTATAAATTAATTTTAAAAAAAGAATCATATTCATTTTTATTTTATTCTTTAAAAATAAAAATATTAAAAAGCAATAAAAAAGTTATTTTATTCATTTTAATTTCATTTCTTTAATTATTTTCATTTTTTTCTATAAAAAAAGATATAAAAGCAATTTTTACGTGGACAATTTCCATATCTTACCAAAAATAACACTTTTATATAAAAGACTTATATTTATTTGTCTTTTTTAGTGTTTGAAGACAACCCAACAGAGGACAACCAAACCACTGTTGAAAGATTGGTGGAAGAAACTTGTCAAAGTTCTCCAACACCAATAATTACCAAAAGAGAGAAAGCCAAGAAATTGGACTTTCCAGGACCCACCATTCAGGACTCTGAAGGTGAGTACCTCATTTATAATTGCCATAAGAAAATTCCTGTTCTGAAATCCTCTTATTTATTATTTTTCTGATAATATGACTACCAGAAGAGGCTCCCAATACTCCATCCAATCAGATGGAGCTGGACTCAGAGGTAGAATTGATTCCTCAAAAGGGAAAAGGAAGGGCAATATCCCCAGTGGAACAGAATCCACACAAGGAAGTGCCTTATCCCAAAGGCAAGTCCCAGGAATGCCCATGATATCTGAACCTGAATTGGAACTAAGTATGAGTAACTCAAACAGGTGAAAATCACATTCAGAGGGCTCAAATAGACATTTACATGAGCCAATACAAACAGTACTACACAGTGTACAAGGACAAAGATTGGGAAATGTTGCCTCAAATACACCAAGGAGTGATGAACTCCTGGCACATCCTGAAAAAGTTCCTCAAAGAGGAGGAAATAGTGAGATACTCCAATGGATGGAATCCACTATCATCCAAACCTCAAATCAAAAAGATCAAGGAGTATCATGCCAAAAAGAAGGAGGCAACCAAGGAAGGAGCCCCAGTAGCTTCTACCAGCAAGCCCCAAGTCAACCCACTTCCCCAAGAAGGGAAGAAGAACAAGAAAAAGAATTGGAGAAAACCATATTCCCCAAGCTACAGGATTCCCAAAATCCAAAAAGATGCCATGGACAATGTCTTCAACATGGCCAGAACTTTGATGGAATTCAAAGACAAAGAGGAACAAAGAATGAGACAACCCCATTTCCCAAAGAAATAACCTTGTCTCCTGATGTTGTAAATACTTTAACAGAGCTTAAAAATAGTATTTTACCTCTTAAAGACATTAAAAATAGTTTATTATCTTTCCAAGAAGTAAATAATAGCTTATCATCTTTAACAAAACTTGTTGCACAAAATAAGAAAGAAATTGATAACATAAAATTCATGATTGAAAATAATAAACCAAAAGTATTAATTGACAATACTCATAAATTAATACAAGGACAACAAGACTTGTACAAATACATAAGTGATATCAAAGAGAAAACTTTGACAATCAATTATGATGTGAGTATTGACAATCTTACAGAAAAATTAAACAAATTAAGTATTACTGTAGAAAAATTTGAAGAAAAGACTTCATCACACCGAAAATTACTTTTGGACCATGTGGAAAAGAGTGATGAAGCAAGAATGCATCTGAAAGATGACATTCAAAGTGAAATAAGGCTTATTACTGAAAAAATGGATAAAATTAATGAGGCTAACTTAAATATGCCAAAGTTATCAACACCATTTTCTCACATAAGAAGCCCTGTTAAACCACAAGAGGAATTAACAAATCCATTCATAACAGACTTGAGTAACCAAGACAATAACCAAGTCTTAATGAAGGAAGCACTTCGCAATTGAAAGAATGGCCAACATTCACAGGAGAAGGTCAATATGACCACATGTCATTTATCAAAACAATTGACATGCTACAAGAAGATTATGCTATACCAGATGAATTAATCACTGCAAGATTACATTCATTGTTTGAGAAATCTGCAAAAAGATGGTATTATTGCATAAGGCAAACAAATTGAAAAATTCCTGGTCTTTGTGGAAACAAGAAATAATCACCAAGTGGGCTAATGATTCCTGGAGGTACAAAATAGAAAATGCATTTGAAAGTTCTTTCTTTGACCCAGACAAAGACAAACCTTTAATATGGTTCTTGAAACAAGTAGAAAGAGTTAATGCATTGTACCCAGAAATGTCACAAAAAATGGTGCATATGAAAATACTCAAGAAATGTGGAGGAGAGCTAGAACATGCCCTAAGAAGCAGGTGTATAGAGCCATGCTCCACAGAAGAGTATATTAATGCACTAGAAGACATAGTGACAAGAACAAAAATTGTCAGGACTTGGAAGAAATTGGACATTAAAAGCCCAAATAAACCATTTATCAAAAAAGATAAATCAAAAGAATCCTTCAAGCCCAATACATCCAACAATAATGAGCAAATAAAATGCCATAAATGTGGAGGTATTGGACACTTAGCCAATAATTGCCTTAAAAAGGCAAAGATCAATGAAATTGTGGAAACAGAAAACCACAATGACAAAGAAGAGGAATCTGACTCTGAAAAAGAGACAGAAGAATCATAAAGTTCTGAAAGTGACGAAATCAATATAATTAATGCACAAATTAATAATATTGATATAATTTATGAATTACTGGATGTTCACTCAAACTTACCACAAGTTGGGACATCTGACACAAACCTGACAAACATAAAAGATGCCAAAATGTATAGAACCAGACCTTCAAGAGGAATGGGATATACAGCTGGAAAATCAAGTATAAGTATTGTTATGGTTGATAACCAAGAAGGAAAAGTTAAACTAGATACAGGAGCATATTGCACCTGTGTTTGTAAAAGTTATTTAAAAAACATTGTCCCAGACTGGCAAGAAAAACTTATGCCAATACAAGGTGTCAAATTTAGTAGTGCAAGTGAGAGCATGAAGCCCCTTGGAATAATTGATTTAACACTAATTTTTCCTCATCCCTCACAATGTTTCAGAATCAATGTAGAGTTTTTAGTAATGGACAACTGTACTAGTAATCACTTCATACTTGGGAATGACTACTTATCAATTTATGGTATAGATGTCTCTAACCAAAAGGATAGATATTTTACCATAGGAGACAACAAAAGACAAACGTTTGGCTTCTTAGATAACAAAAATCAAATCACAGTTATTAAGAGTGAAGAAAAAATTCCAGAAAAGGAACTTTTTATATCTGAACAACTTAAAGAGGCAGAATTCAATCAAGAATTAACAGAAAAAAACTGAAAGAAAAATTGATTGACCTCTCTTTTAAGTACAAAAATGCCTTTGCAACTGACAAAGAGCCACTAGGTGCCATAATTGGACATGAAGTGGATATAATTCTTAATGTGGAAAAACTTTACCCACCTCTACTAAGGAGACCTTCTTACCCAGCTAGTTCAAGGGCTAGAGAAGCCTTATAGGTACACATTAAAGAATTAATGGACCTTGGAGTATTAAGAAAGGTAGGACATAATGAACAGGTAGAAGTCACTACACCTGTCATTATAACTTGGCATAATGGAAAATCGAGGATGGTAGGAGACTTCAGAGCCCTGAACACCTATACCATTCCAGACAGATA
Source organism: Austropuccinia psidii (assembly GCA_023105745.1). Classification (NCBI taxonomy): domain Eukaryota; kingdom Fungi; phylum Basidiomycota; class Pucciniomycetes; order Pucciniales; family Sphaerophragmiaceae; genus Austropuccinia; species Austropuccinia psidii. Next base: position 45,123,437 of record JALGQZ010000012.1, on the reverse strand, counting down.
TCCAATACCCAGGATCCATGAGACATTGACACAATTGTCACAAGCTAAGTTCATCACAGCCATGGATGCCTTAAAGGGTTTTCATCAAAATTTCTTAACAGACAATGCCAAAAAACTACTGAGGATAATAGTCCACTGTGGAATTTTTGAATACTTAAGAATGCCATTTGGCATAAAAAATGCACCTTCCCATTATCAAAGAATGATGAATACCATATTTCCTGAAGAATTATCAGAAGGATGGTTAATTATTTATATTGATGATATCATAGTTTGCTCAGAAACTTGGGAAAATCACCTTACAATACTAGAAAGGGTACTACAAAAAATAGTCCAAGTGAATATGAAATTTCCTTTAAAAAGTGTCATTTTGCATACAGTGAATTAAAAGCACTAGGACATGTTGTATCTGGACTTAGTCTAGGCATAGACAAGAATAAAGTAGCAGCAGTACTACTTAATCCAATGCCTCAAACCAAAAAAGAAATGCAATCATTTCTAGGATTTGGTGGTTAATATAGACAGCATATAAAGGACTTTGCAAAAATTGCTAAATCCTTGTATAAGCTATGTGACCAACAAACAGTCTATGAAATGACAGAAGAAACAGTCAAGGCATATGAAGAATTAAAAATTCCTTAACAAATGCCCCATTTCTTCTAATGCAAGATTGGAAACTACCCTTCAAACTTTACATTGATGCTTGTGGAGAAGGACTGGGTGCTGCACTACACCAGACACAAATTATCAATGATAAACCAGTGGAAGGACCAATTTGTTTTATTTCAAGACAGATAAAGCCAACAGAAGCAAGATATGGAGCAAGCCAAATGGAATGCCTCTTCTTAGTGTGGTCTTTAGAGAAATTACATTACTATTTGGATGGAACAGTATTTGATGTGATTACAGACTGTAATGCTGTAAAATCTCTATTAAATATCAAAACCCCAAATAGACATATGCTGAGATGGCAAATTGCTATCCAAGAATATAGAGGAAATATGACTATTGTTCATAAATCTGGAAATATTCATCAAAATGCAGATGGTCTTAGCAGATGGGCTCTAGCAAATACCCCTGATAATCCAGCATGGGTACCACAAGAAGAACACCATATAGAAGGAATATGTGTTACAGAAATTGGAACAGAATTCTTTAACCAAGTTAAAGAAAGCTATAAGATAGATAAGAATTGCCATATCTTAAGCCAACTTCTAATGAAAGACTGCAAAGACCCATCACTTTCATCAAAACTAGATGAAACATGGAAAAAGGCATATGATGAAGGAAGGTTCCACCTCCTAGATGGAATCCTTTACCATAGAACAAAACACACATGTGTTATGGCCTTAACAGATAGAACACTTATAAACACTATTTTACATGAGTTTCATTATAGTGTTGCAGCTGGACACCTTTCAGAAGACAGGACACTAGAGAGGGTGAAAACCTGCTCTTGGTGGCCAAATTGGAAGAAAGATGTTATAGAATACTGCCAAACCTGTGACAGATGTCAAAAAGCCAACAGAGCCACAGGAAAGAAATTTGGAATGATGATCCAAATCCAAGAAACAAAATCCCCTTGGGAAATAGCTCATATGGATTGGGTAACAGCATTACCTCCAGGAGGAGATAGAAGCTATAATTCATGCCTAGTATTGGTTGACAGGTATAGCAAAACTCCCATGTTCCTACCATGTCATAAAGATGACACAGCTATGGACACAGCCATAATGATATGGAATAAAGTTATTAGTCATACAGGCTTATTCCAGAATATTATAAGTGACAGAGACCCAAAGTTCACTTCAGCATTATGGACAAACCTCCATAACTTGTTTGGGACAAAGTTATCATTCTCAACAGCTTACCATCCTCAAACTGATGGTTTAGCAGAAAGAATGATACAGACCTTAGAGGACATGATCAGAAGATTCTGTGCTTATGGGCTAGAGCTCAAAGATTCTGATGGTTTTACCCATGATTGGTGTACACTAATACCAGCTCTTGAACTGGCATATAAAAAATCAGTTCATTCTTCTACTGGCAAAACACCAGCAATGCTAGAAAAAGGTTGGAATCCAAGACTTCCTTATGATACCCTCAAAAAGGACTTAGTGGATATACATCCAACAGCAAGCAGTTTTAAGATAATGCTTGACAAGGCAAGACACCATGCAAACAGATGTATGCAAGATTCTTTCAAATATGCAAAAGAAAGATGGGATAAAAGTCATAAGCCACCTGATTTCAAAATAGGAGACTTGGTCCTAGTATCAACTCTTAATTTCAATAACATAAAAGGCCCAAAGAAATTAAAAGATTCCTTTTCAGGACCATTTATAATAAAAGCACTTCATGGACCCAATGCTGTGCAATTGGAACTCACAGATGAACTAATGAAAAAACACCCAACTTTCCCTGTAAGTCTGATAAAACCTTACAGTTCAAGTGACAAGGAGTTATTTCCATCAAGAAATAAACCCCCACTTGAAATTCCCCCCTTGGAAGAAGGAGAGGAAAAGAAAATAGTAAAAGTCCTTAAAGAAAGAAGGACAAGAAACAAAAAAGAAAGGGAATACCTTGTAAGTTATAGAAATTCAACTCAAGAAGATGAATGGCTAATTGAGAAAGATATAACCAATGCCGATAAACTATTAAGAAGGTTCAGACATGAAAGAAAGCCTGAAAAATAGAAAAGTTAAGCATTATTGAGCTTCAAGACTAACAAAGTCTATTGAAGAGGTAGGAAAGTGGATGATACCCTAATTACACATATCAGATTGTGGTACAATCTTTTTTGGTGGTAGGGAATGTGAAACTTTGAGATATGACCACATACCCAAAAAGGTCACAAGAAATATTTAACATAATTATACATTAAAAATAAGTACCTTGAAACTACAAAAATATCATAAATTGGTATAAAACTTGGTTTAACTTGAAAACCAATGAATAAACATGTGAAATAAATTATACCATTGGATTCCCCATGGCAAAATACACATATACCATTTTTATGGCATATCTGTAAAGTCAATATTTAATAAGTTATAAGTAATAATACCTTATAAAAAACACAAATCCTTATTTATTTCAAATCCCAATGAAAAAACATGTGAAATACAAGGTACCATTTGATTCTCCATAAAACTTCACACATAAAACAATTAAGAAGCTAAGCTTCAAAATCAATACTTAAGAAATTGACCTGAATATATGCACTTTTTTGGTCAATGCATATATTCAAGGACTTTAGCTAATATCTCTTGAATTATGCATGATACAGTGATGAACCAAAAATAAAGTCATCACTTAATTACTGTAGGAATACAGAAATGAAGTTTATTTCACAAGTTATAAACAAGGTTAAAATCTTTAAGGAATTATTGAATAAAATCAACAGAGCTGTTGACCACTTTGTTGTGAAAGTGGTCCAAACTTAAAAAAAAGGAGACAGTTGGATTCTACTAGTTCATTCGTGAAGAATGATGTATTTTGTATTATAATATTCAAGGTATAACCCCTTGAAATCATAGTTTGAAGTTTAAAATATTAAATTTCAACAGAAAAGATGAGTTACAAGAAAAATCATCAAAAATGGAGTTTTGATTATGTAATGAAATGCTCTTGGCAGCTTTCTGCGGTTATGCCAAGCTATTATAATTCACTCTCTGAATTGCTGTAGCATGTAAATCTTAAAAGTTATTAAGGATCAAAGTTTGAGCTTAATTTGATCATTTATTATCACTGACTGTAACCTTAAATTACGTTTAACAGTCATATGAGTGATAAAATTTGTGAATACTATTAGTTTATGATTAAAACTAATAGAATCCACGAATTTTGGGGTTCTGCCAAGCCTTTTACGTCATCAAACTTAGAGTTATAGTGATAACTCTAAATAATGGCGTAATAATGATGTAATATGGTTTGATCATGATGTAATCATCACCAAACCTTAAAATATTGATCGATTCCAGTGGATATGATCAGTACACGTCTACTAGAAGCCTGTTGGATTCCAGGAGGGAGGTATTTACTATAAATAGAGCTCTTTTTACTCTGTTTTCCCCTCAGACGCATCAAAAACATTAAATCAATACAATTAAAAAGGTAATATCTTTATTCTTTATATATGGAACTTTTATATTATTAAAGACCAAAGATCATGTTATTATAATCATCAATTTTGACGTGATTAAATCATTTATTTAATTGTTTTTGTTAAAAATCTCTCTAAAAATCATTTCCACGTAAAAATCAAGAATATTTGTAATTTTCTCTATTTTGTATTGTAAATACAATTTGGATAAGTTGTATTTACATTATTTGGCGTAAAATATCTCAAAGCTATTATATTAAGTATTAAAAGTAGGTTATTTTCTCTATATTATTCTTTTAATAATTCTTTAATTAATATAAATAGTATTTATATTAATTTATAACTTTAATATTGGTAATATTATTGTTATTAATTGTTTTTTATTAATAAAAAACCATTTTTTACGCCTTTATTATTTGTTTGTAACAATAATAAAGTGCCATTAAATATATTAATTATTTTATATTAATATATTTATTTTATTATATTATATTTTATAATATAAATTCTATTATCATATTTTATTGATAATATAATTTTTTTTATCTTATTTATTTCATTTATAAGGACATTCATAGTAAAATAAGTAAAATATTAGTAATTTTTACTTATTGTTTCATAGTCAAACCTTACATGGGTCCTAAGGTGGTTTTTGGCTGTTTGGGGCCAAAAACTGGCTTTGGGGGCTTCTGAACCTCCCCCTTGGCCCCTTTTGGCCTCATTGAAATTGGGCCAAAAGGGGCCTAACAGTCCCACGGACCGTGGGCTGTGGATTACGGCCCATGGGTGGTAAAGGCCGTAGGGGGCCCAAATGGCCCAAACCCCCCTAATATAAAGGGTTGGGCCAAGGGGCCATAAGCCCCTGGAAGACTGAAAAGACCCCCCAGCCCCAAAAACAAGGATAATGGCCTGGGGGTTTGTGAGGTGGAGAATTGGCCAATGAGGCCAATGAAGGCAGGATATGGCCTGGGGCCATATTTGGCCAGTGCAAGGGTGCTATGGCCAAGATTCCATAGAGCACCAAATGGGAATAACTGGGCATAAAAATATTATATGGCCAATTGACCATAACTTGGGTTCAGGTTGGAATTGCCGCAACACCCATTGAGGGGGGTGATTATTTGTGGTTGTGACAAACTTCAACTCAAAACTTAATAATAATGACAGAAAAACCTCCCTGCAAGTCTCAAATTGGAGGCTGTAAATATTTCAAGGAAAGAAGCTGAAAAAAAGCTGAAATCATTTGTGCAATTAACTCTAGAATCTTACAAAGGTGCGTTGAAATTTTAAAGAAAGAAGAAATCTGTTTTTAAGTTATTCCTTGCTATCATCAACTGTGACATCACCTCAGCTCAGAAGAATTTTAGTACCAAAAGGTCAACCCACAAAAAGGCCAAGAGCCACAAATAAGTTTAGAAGCAGAGGGAAATAAATTGAGACTAAAGAAATCCATAAAGGATGGCAAAGTCATCATTACTCTATGAGAAATATTCTTCTGCAAGATACTTCTCAAAAGGACTTCATTAACTAAGAACAAATAATTCTTATCCACAAACTCCTTTTTGGTATTCCGTGAAATCAGATTTGATTTGAAATACTCATCCCTACATAAACATGGGAGATTATTGAGGTCCACAGCTCAATCATTATTTTTTGAAAAGATCACCAAAACCACTATCCCAGAGGCTTCCAAAAATAATCAAAAGATACAAGTACATACTCTTTAATCCAACCAGAAAAAAAGAGCTTAATACAAAAATAAAGATATTGTGCCATCATTCACAAGAAACATAAAGCCTCAGAGATCAGTTGTAGAAACAGAAAAAAATATTGACTAATCTAACATTGAAAAAAAGCTTTTTTTAAGAAATGGTACAACCCCTTGGCTGATAAGAGACCAGTATTAATTTTTTCAAGTGGAGCCATTGAATGGAAACAATAATTCATTAAATTTATTAGAGAAGACATGTGATAAAAAGCTGAGGAAAATAGCCTTAGAAACCAAAATGCGGAAAATCTAGCTTCTGATTTGGAATGTATATTGAAAGAACTCCTATCCCAAATGGTATCTCAAGAGAAGAATTTCAATGAGAAGAAAAAACTCCAAAGAGGCCTAGAGATGACTCAAGATGATTTTGAAGATATTGACTTGAGGGAGGAAGAACAAGCAAAAACCTTCAGACCACCCAATATGAAACAATGAATTGATATACCAATGGAAGGTGCGCCATGTGATTCAAGTGCATTTTACTCAGAGGCAAAACCATACAAATCAAACAAAATTATTTGTGGAAATAAAGATAAATGTAAGTCTTTTTCAGTTTACTAATCTTTTAAATATATGAGAAATTTAGAAAAGGTAGCTCTGAAGAAGATCCCAGATTTTACAAACTAGCCCATTCTCTGAAACATTGGTGGCTCAGAAAATATAGAGCTGATTTACCATACTAACAGTCAGTTAATTGATATTTCAACAAATCCAGATTACTGGGCTACTTCAAGGTTAAATTCAGCTTTCAAAACTTATTCCAATATTTGGTATAATAAAATAGATGAAGTTAATTTCAGGAAAATCTTCCCATGGTGGAGAAGCCAGATTATTAAAAATGAAATACAGTAATCAAACTTTGACTTAGAAAATGACAGTTCACTTTTTACAATGACGCATAAACAGTAGAAATAAATCAATTTTATTGTTTTTTTGTGGAAATCTATTGATCCCCAGATGAAAACAGGTATGAGAAATAATAAACTATTGACAAGAATGTTGAGATACTTTGAACATGAATTAAAGCTCAGATGGTCTAAGGAATGAAACCTTGAGGAAAATGATAATACTTTTCAAGATTTCAGGAAGATAACTTTAATTCTTGAAAATAATTCCTACAAAAATGATGATATAAGATAAAAGAAAAGACCACTGTGTTGGAAAAAGTACCCCAATATCTCAGAGGCACCAAAGAAAAATACTTTTCAAAGTTTTTTCTCAAGGTATAACTATGAAAATATACTTCCAAAAGGAAAGAAGATTTGTTGCAATATAGGAAAAGTCAGAAGGATAAACAGAGACAAAGTGTGAATGTGATAGAATGGAGAATGGGATAATTTATTATTCAAGAGAGTAATTAGACCACATGAACTAATAAATAGTGTAATATGAGAAATATTCATAACAAGGAACAAACTCTATCCTCGTTAGACATCATCTTGAATAACAGACAGGTGATAATGGTTAAAATGAAAGAACGACAAATTCCCAAAAAAGTTTAGAAGTACAAAGATCAGGAATTGGGTGCAGTCATGGAAGATCAATGAAATTGGATTCTTGAATTGAGGAAACAAAGAATACCTTGACCATCAAAACAGAAGCAAAATTACAAGTGGTAGCCAAAAAGTACTTGTACAAACACTCTCCTGAGTAGTTTGAAAGATTACTTCCAACAAAAGCATGAAGGTTAAGAAGTTCCTAAAGGAGGATTATATCACTTGGAACAATTCAAAAAGAGATCATAATACAAAAATGGAAGGAGAACTCAAGCTTATATATTGAGCTTTTGTTACTTTAAAATGCAAAACCTGATGGCTCCCTTCTGAGTACAGATTATCAAATGTTATATTTTATAGGAATATTTGTTGAGGAAAAGCCCAAACAAGTAGAACAGAGTAGAAATTATCTAATGAAAAGACAATCTAACAGGTAAAACAAATGTGCTAATTAAAGAGAATAATATTAATGGAAGTAGAAATATGAAAGGACTTAAAGCCTAAATGAGAAAAGAAGAGTTTTGTCAATTATTATCTTTTTTTAGAGGGAGGGTATGTCATCCTGTGATTAAAAACCATAGCTCGAGAATTAAACCTAAAAGACCATCAAGTAGTATCACTATAACATGGCCAGTTCAAAATATTGTATCATGACTCCTTATTTAAGCATAATCTCTATCAATAATTAGTCTGAAGATAGAAACATCCGTATTAGAACCAAAATCACACTTTTTCTAATGTTTTATCCACTTCAAAATAATACATAATTTTTGATAATATTAAGTAAATACCACAAGCTTCAACGAGTTTTCCAAAAATAACTTCCTAAAATCAAAATATTTCAAGCCTCCAAAATCACTAGGTTCATCAATATATGGGTATTATGAGCTTAAGGTTTCCTTGAATATAACCTTTTATAAGCTTAATTAAGTATTGAGGTATCGTGATAAGTCCATTTAGAGCTCTTCACTCCCATAATATATTTTGGGGTACAAGTACATCAAGTGGAAGCTGTCTTTGATTTTAGCGCTGGTAAACGGTTAAATGGAAAACTAGTTTGTGTCAATAATGGATTAAGCTTATTTGAGATAGCTGTAATAATAAGCATGAGGATTTTCTTGGCTTCGAAACTCGTATCTTTCCATAAAGACTGTAATTTTTTGATTTTGAATACACCACAAATTTTGAGGTTTGATAATTACTAAATATTCAATATTTAATGTTTTATTTAGTACAAAAAAACTCTATTATATGGTTCATGATAATTTTCTAGCTTTAGGGAGTCTGATTCATACCTTTAAACTAATAGATATCTTATGGATCATATTGAAAAAAGTATTAATAAGCTTTTCTCAAGAAAAGTAAAAATCAGAAAATAAAAAAATAAAAAAATGAAAAAAATGAAAAAATGAAAAAATGAAAAAATGAAAAAATGAAAAAAGGGAAAAATGAAAAAATGAAAAAATGAAAAAATGAAAAAATGAAAAAATGAAAAAATGAAAAAATGAAAAAATGAAAAAATGAAAAAATGAAAAAATGAAAAAATGAAAAAATGAAAAAATGAAAAAATTTATTTGACAATTTATTATGCCTCCGGCAGAGGAAGAATTAAGAAAAGCCATGAATTAACAGAAGATGGGGAAATAAAGGAGATTTTTCATTTAAAAAGAGACTATATCTATTATATTTAACTTATACAAAGTGTAAAGAATACTATCACTCTATCAGATTTTTCGGTCTTGAGTGTGCAAAGTTTAGACCTTAAATCTTGGCTCTCAGATATTAAAAATATCTTTTTGGATTTCAAAGAGCTCTCCAAACTCTATAATGAACCTCTTAATAGCTCAGAACCTTAGAGATAACTATTTATTAATAGATCTAGTTTTGATAGCCTTTCCGCTATTTTATATACAAATTAAGAGTATTTTACCAGGAATAAGACTGAAGTTATTCTTATTCAATAGTAATGAGAATGGAAGATTACTCACGACTATAGTTTAATAAGAAATAAAATCATCATTGCTACAAGGAGCAGAGATAGCACCTTGACTAAGATCAAATTGATACTAATCTTTAAGCCTCAAATAAAGCCATATACTTCCACACTTGAAAGCTCAGTAATAGAAATATATATAATTGAAATATTAATATTGAGAAAAAGAATATTACCAAAGAATTTTGAAATATTTCTCTTATTATTATTCAGTAACCCAGTTTATCTTCATATGAAGATTTTTCTAATTTCATATGAGTTGTTTTTTTGGATATTTGAAATAGATATTTATAGCTCTAATTAGATGATATAATCATTATATATATACTACAGAATTGAGATTCATATTGATATGTGAGCTTAATAATACATAAGAATATACAAAGAATTTTATCAATAAATATTTTCTCTACATTAGTAGATAATGCACGCTAATTCTAAAGGATAAAATAAAAAAAATCCCCAAAGATTGAAAATAATTCTTCCCTGAGTATTATGAAAATACTCAATTGTTAACATTTATTGGTTTCAGCTACTAATTTGTATTTCTTTTAGCCTAAAGCCTATTTTCAATAATTTTTACTCAAGAACATATCTCTATGAGATTAAGATTCCTTTAACCTACTACATTGAGCTTTTTTATTTGATCGCTTAATTAATTGATAGAGATAAACAGAATTGTTTATTTTATAAAAATACACATTATATAATCTGATTAGCAAGTGAAGTATTTTGATGCTCAAGCTACTCTTTACATTGAACGAGAATGCGGTCAATACTGAATAGACTCTAATATATTCAATTAGCCAAAATATTAATTTTATCTAGGTTTCATTATTGAATTCAATTAGAATTCATATCCAAATAGTTGTAATTAAATAAAATTCTTTTCAAATCCTTTTTGATGTTCTTGAGAGCCAAAAAGAAATTTAGACAATTTTAAATAGCTTTCTGGATAATATACAGGATCAGGTATGATATACTCATTCTTTTTATTACTTCTATGATATTGAAAATAATATGATTTCAACTTTATAATAATGAAATAATCACTTGTTACCTTTATCAACTATAAAAACAGCTGTATGCCCAAAACAATAATTTTACTTTATATGAGAGACATTAAAAGGAATGAAGCTTCATAATAGGGAAGAAGCCTTAAAAATATTAAATGAAGAAAATATGGGGCTCTTGTGAACCTTAGGCATATTTTTACATATGCAAAAGACCATAAATAACAAAATCATGTTATAGTCTTAAACAAATAAACTCATTTATATTTTACAAAAAAAAATTGAAATATAAATATATGATTTATATACAAAATTAAGAATTTTATTGTAACATAAAATTAAAATTATATTGAAATTTAAAATTGTGAGAATACACTTTTACTTGAAAAAATCAAGTAGAAATAAATTTTCAACAATTAAAATTGAAATATTTTTGGAAAAGAGTTGAAACAAAATTATTATGGCTTTTTTTCCAATAAATGAACTTCTGGAAATTGTTTCAACATTGGATTCCTCATCAAAAATAAGGTGGTTTCACCTCTGGGTGAGAACTCTGTAACTCAACTCCAAATGAGCTTAAATTAATTTTTTAGTATTTTCTGTATTAAAATTATAAAATCCTCAAAACCTCAATTTAATCCATGACACATGTGTTTCAACCATCCATTTTTTTGTTGAAATTGAGTTGTGGTGTGTAGCTTATAATATATGAGGAATTGAAGTTTTTATAATTGAAATGTCAAAATGTGCACATATATTACATAAGTGAAGTTGAATTTGAATATGAGTTATCAATTATTACAGTTTTGTACTGTAATTTTTCAATTGAATTACATATTTAAATTACTATTTTAATAAATGATGAGGAATTAAAGAAAAAATCAGTTGGAAAGATTAATTTTGGGGTGGGAAAGGAATCTTGGCTCCAAGGGTGGCAGACTCCCCAAATTTGTTGCTTACAGGTGTGGGATGTCAAAATTCATACAACAGCTCATCACGTTTGACCTGGAATTTAGTCACAGACCCTGTGACTCAATTGATGATGAGATTTTGATACCAACCAGGGAAGTTTTAACTGTTTTCAAGAGAGTAAAAGTATCCTTAAGCTAAAACAATCTTAGTAAAAACGTTTTTAACTGTTGTTGACGTCTCACACACACATTATGGCATGTTTTGAAGGCTTGAAACCAGGTATTACTATAGCAATGGCTGATTTAAGGGACTAAAATGGCTAAAACCAGCCCTTTTCTGGTCTAAAACAGGGTTCAATGATTCCATAATTGTCTTTTCTGCTTTCAGAGTGTTCCTCACGAATGATCAGAGTAAATTGTACCTTTGGTGTAAGAAAATCGATGACTATAAAAGAAGGTCTTCTTTGTCCCACTTTTCTCTTCATGTTGGAATATTTTCCTTTTATAATTAGTTTAAACACTGTTAAACAAATCAATAAAAAAACCACCCATCTTAAATCTTCTTAAACCTTTTAACCATGTGAAAAAATCATTATTATCATTTTTATCCTTGAACTGCCCCAAAAGTGAATGAAAGCATCTTTCATTACTATCAACTTTGTCACTTTGTTTCCAAATTAACTCTGTTCACTTTTGGGTGTGTTTTCTCTTTAATATTCTTTATAAAGACTTTGTTCTTATATTAATTTTCTGCATTTCATTTCTCAAATATTTACAGTTGAAATTTCTCTTGATGAAATTTATATTGTAGCCTTAAAAACCTCTTGTAGAGTATTTTTGGATAAATATTTATAATATTATTTTTTTATACACCCAGAGTTAAAAAAAATCAATTGATTGTTTTTTCTTTTAAAAACTCTCAAGATTTACTATTCTTCATTAAGTTTTACCTTGAACAAATTTTGAGGACAGGAAAAGTACTCAAGTTTCAATCAAATTTTCATATCCACACCTTACAGTTCTAATGATAGATTAATTTAGATTTCATTAGGAAGAATGCTAAGCTTAACCATCATCAAAAAGGAATTGATTGAAAAATAAAAATATTTTTTTACTATATAAAGCTCTTCTTGCATACAATTATTGTTTCAATAATATATTAATGTGCTTGAAGGTGTGGTTTTTTTTTGGAGGAGCTCAAGGAGATGAGAACCTCTTGACATTTGTAGCCTTTGATACAACCATTGAAATTTTTTGATATTAATGTGGTATGGCTTGGGCCATAAGAAGGTAATATAAGCCCAATTTTCCTTTGTTTGAAGAATAATGATAAGGTTTTGATAAATACCAATCAGGAATTATTGCAGCTAATAATGAAAATCCTTCCTCAAAGTCCCTCAGAAAATGTTCTTATTAGTTGAAATATATATTTTGTATAATAAGGAATTATATGGAATGATAACAAATATTACCAAGTTTTTTACATGAAATTGAAAAATACTTATGTAGTAGATCCAAGGAGATAAAATTTAACATTTCTTTTTATTATTTTAAGAAAAATAACCATGAGAAGAATGGCTACATCTGACAGCAGGTGTTGTATTTGGAAAGTGGCTTGGACTCAGAACAGTATGATATTTAATTCATAATTACAACTATTCTGAACCCATAATATCAATATTTTCTTCTATTACAACATCTCCCAAGCCACTGGGAAAATAATTTTCTATTTGGATTAATAAGTTACAATATATTTTATTTTGATTATGAGCCTTGAAATTGAAAATTAATTCAAATTCAATTATTCATTCTACAAAAGATTCATTTTTCATAAAAACAAATTTTTAAAGCTATATATGAGTTTGAACAATGACTTTTCCTTGTTCAAGCCCTTTAGATCAAAAGAAATTTTTTCAAATGAATTAAATTTACAATTTACTTAATAATTCTCCATTTTCAAACTATACGAGATGTATATCATTTTAATTCAAACAAGGGTAACAAGAATATTTGGTGTTGACGCCCTTTCTTGAGTAATATATATGATCTGGCTTTTTTTTCTTGAAATAATTCATTTTTTCAAAACCTAAGGAAGCATTTAGATTTATTCAAAGATCTTATTTAAAAAGAAATCATGATAAAAGGCTATCCCATTTTCTTTAAAAATGCTATTCATTTCATCTTTTCTATAAAAATGGTAGAAGTAAATTGAAGTCTCCTACTGTGGAAAAATTATCTTATTTTCTTAATCCTTATTATAATTCAATTATTGTTTCTATCTCTATCTTGTTCATTTATCTAGATTTGATAGTTTTAAGGCATTTATTTCTGTTTTTTTCAAATAGGTTGTTGTGAGAAGAATTTCAGTAAAAGGCTCAAGCCCTTGTACTGTAGAAATATCTGTGCATTACATCCTTAAAATTTAGAAACCTTTGAAAATCCTGATTATGTGAGAAATATGACAGTTCTCAATTTTTTTACAATACAAGGCTTTAGAGAGCCTTTTATAGTAGATCTTTTAAAAAAGTCAAATGAAAAATCAAATAAAAAAATAAATAAAATAAATAAAATAACAAAAATAAAAAAAATAAAAAAATAAAAAAAATAAATAAAATAAAAAAATTAAAAAAAATTAAAAAATTAAAAAAATTAAAAAAAATAAAAAAAATAAAAAAAATAAAAAAAATAAAAAAAATAAAAAAAATAAAAAAAATAAAAAAAATAAAAAAAATAAAAAAAATAAAAAAAATAAAAAAAATAAAAAAAATAAAAAAAATAAAAAAAATAAAAAAAATAAAAAAAATAAAAAAAATAAAAAAAATAAAAAAAATAAAAAAAATAAAAAGAATAAAAAAAATAAATAAAATGATAATAATAATTCCTAATAATAAGATAATAAAAAATAATAAGAAAATGTTAATTTCAACAAAAAATTATCATTCCACTGGAGGAGACTCATCTTTATTTCTCCTACCCTTCAGAAATAAAATTAAAAAAAGATTAAAAAAAGAGCAAAATAATGATTATTGTAAATAGAAAATAAATAAAATCAACAAAAAAAGTAACATATCTTACTTCATTAGATTTTTGGAGTCAATTTCTATTTTTTCAATTTATTTTTTCTGTTCTTTTCCTTTAATAATTTAAAATAAATTCTTCTTCTCAAAAAGTTTCTCACTCTTTTTCATGAAGTTTCTTTAAACAAAATTTACTGAAATATATATTGCATTAAAGGAATATTTTTGGGACCATTGTTTTTAAGTAAGCTAGATATCTTAATCATCTCTTGGAACCAGAGTGTTAATATAACTCTTTCTTCAAAGCCGCAAGGAAAATTGGATCAAAATAAAAAGGCTTTCTTTAAATTAACCTTTGCATGGAACTTCAAATAAGAAAAAAGGCTTAATTTGAATTTATTCTTGTGAACTAAAGGTAAGATAGAGCTTAAAAGATTATTTCTTCAATTTTTAAGGGCTCCAGTTATTATTATTATTGCAAAAAATCTTTCCAAAATTGAGCTATTTATTCATCCACTCAAGAATAGAATTCTTCGTTTGAATTAATCAAAAATTGATTCTATCAAAATAAATATTCATGGGGTGTATAGCAGGAATAAATTAATGAATTTAAACTTGATTTTAATAAAAATATGACTATATTCTCAGGGTTATATTTAATAAAAAGAATTACTATTTTTGGAAAATTTGTTAGATTATTAAGGGAATCTAATTTGCTATGGATATGAAGTTATATGTTTATGATGTCGAATTTACTTCTAAAATCTTTACAGAAAGCTTTCATGGAATATCTTGAGAAAATCTAGCTTCAGTTTATACTTTCATCTGGTTTTTTCAAAATTAATATCAAATATATGAGAATTACCATTCTGTATATTTTATCTTGGAAGGGTCTGGTGAATATGCAGAAATATCGTTATAAAGAACAAGTGATACATAGAATATGATTCACATTTTATTCAGTTTCAGCTTTTATCCTTAGCGGATAGTACCTTTTGGATTCAGGAAGCTGAAAAATAGATTTATATATCTTCTCCAAGAAATAGAACTTGATAAGATTCACTATTCTTTCCAGTTTGATGTTCGAGGAATAAGCTGAGAAGCTATTAGGTAATTCCTAATATTTATTAAATCATCTCAAAGCTTGCATAATTTTCTTTATTGCTTGATTTTCTTATGGATCTTCAACATCTACATTGGTTCAAGGTGTGTATTCATATCTGTAATGAATATTTTCATAGGTTTGACCATTATTTTGAAGAATGGTTGCGGCACAAAAATTCTCAAGTATTTCTCCTGATTAAATCAAACTATTCGTATTTTAAATTATTAAAAATTTCTGAATTAGTCAAATTTTCAAGCACTTGGAGTGCCCAACGCATAAAAAACTATAAATTGTGTGGCTTTCAACATACAAAGAGCTATAAAATCATTCCATAAATTAAAGCATATATCTCAGAATCAGTAACCTCAAAATAATGGAGAAAAAAGGCTATAGGATTTAAAAAATATAATCCAAAAACAAATAAAATAAAAAAGAACTTTAGGTACAATATTTGACTAAGAGAATATTATATTTAAAGTAAACTTAAGAATATTATGTAGGGTGAATTAAATTTCTTTCCAATTACAAGAATATATTTTTACTTATGTGATAGAGGATTTAGAAGCTTTACTGAGGGGATTTGAGTAATTTTTTACAAAATATTCTCCCTTAACAGTCTTGAAAGGAGGCATTTATTGATTAAGTTAGCCTCTATGTTTCTTTTTTATGAACCAAATACTTCAATATATGTATAAAATTCTCCTTACTGAGAAATTATTTCACTGTGTAAACTTAAAAAGAGCCAAATATTTTGTATTTTCATGATAAATGAAACTGCGATTATTCAGAAATTTTGATCTTTTTGATAGAAGAATTATCACCAAGATATGGCTTGGTAATTGAAAGAAAAACACTCAATTATGAAAGAAAGGAGATATATTTCTCTGGTGATTCTTATGACTCATTGATGTAAATGATAAAAGCACCTCTTAAGATTTTGAAATTATCAACGACTGATGATATTTCTTTCATAAAAGCTCCATTTTAGTATGTTTTTAATACTCAAGTAATACTCTTCAATTCGGATTTAAAAAATTCATTCTGGATTCCGAAATGTTGATATAATTAAAGAAAAAAAGGGAATATATATGGCTTATATCTTCATAAAAGGTTTTGTTGGCCAAAAAACTTCATTAAAACATATCTGTTACATAAAATCTTCATTAATATGTAAAATAATTTATTCATAATTAGCTCTCTTTATCTCATTCAGGTTTCTCTTTAAAGAAGGGATTGGACTATCAGCTCATTGATTAATTTTTTTAACATATGTGAAATGGAGAAAAAATATATGTTGAAATCCTTCTATCTGTGTGAAGAGCTATAAAACAGACACCAAAAACTAAATTTTTCTTTTTCAATGATTCTAATTTAGATATAAAGTAAAACATTGATTCTAATACAAAAAACGTATTCATCATATAGGTTTGAGCTTTTGAACTTTTATAATTGTTACCAAGAATTAATTTTGAAAAATTGAACTTAAAATTAATGGCCTGCATATGTGGCTTGAGTTTCTTCCAAGCCTTCTATGTCTCAATTTCATTTACATCCAAACTTCTACTCTGTATCCAGCTTATCTCCTAATTCAATTTCCAAATGAGCACCTACTTTCAGGTATAGCCACTTTTCTCATGGTGAATTTTAGTAATTTTTGTTGATTAATTTGGAAAAAAATTACTCCCTGTTTATACCTTTCATTCAGATTAAATATCTTGTATATAGACTAAAGTATGCTCTTTTCTGGAAAATTTACTGTGGGAGAAACAATCTTTGATGCGTAAGAATAGCTGATTTAGTTCTGCGCTATTCAAAATGAGCTTCAAATAGGTAAACTATTGACTTTAGTTTAAAATAAGAAAGATGCCTCAATCTTGGGCTTTCCTAATGTTTTGCACCAGACTGTGAGGAAATTCGACATAAATGAAATTGACAAGGTGTTGGTTAGTTTTAGCTATTCACATAAAAATTCATCTAATTTAAGCTGTTTTTTTGTATATTTTATCATCTTATTAGTGTTTTTGCTTAGATTATGTGATTTTTGGCAGCCAATCAGGTTCTGACTGTCTCATTGGCCCAAGGCTTGCTCCATAAGTGGTGGGAGTGATGTGTGTTGACTTCTGTCAAACCCAGGCCAGCTTCAGCCGTCGTCAAAGATCGCCCAGCCTGAGCTAAGCCAGACTGGGGCAGTGGCCTCGAAATTGGAAGCCTCCCATCAGAAATTTCGAGAGGCAACTGCCCAATCGATGAAATTTTTATGAGGATACCATCTTTTTCTTTTCTTCATCCTCTAATATCGCCTTCAAGAAAACTTCATTATCGATTCGAAACCAACAAAACGTCGATATACATCATGACGCCTTCTCCAAGGCCACTGCCAATCCCAGTTCCCGGATCATCATCTTCAAATTTAACCAGCAAGAAAGAACCCGTTAAATTCAGCTCGTTGAGCCATCCACCTCGCTCAAATCTATTATCATCCAATGCCTTGCTATCTTTACTTTCACTCGCATTTATATGCTTACTATTTGTCTGTTTCCGACACGTTGGCTGGATCATGTTAGTGCATCTTTCTCCTTACAAAACCAAAAACCAAAAAGGGCAAAATCTACAAGCAATATGCCCAAATTTCAAGCACTTACTTTTTGTTCTTCTGAAAAATAAATATAGGAGGGCTCGAATCAAATTAAAGGAAATGCTTCAAGAGAATTTGGATATATTTTTAAATTATTTAGCGAGCAAGCTCAACATGAATTGGTTAAGGAGACAACGAATAAAGCTAAACGATGATAATCCATTTGAACATTATGATAATGATGAAAATCACTTATTAATTTCTGACAATCAAGATGAACTATTGGTTGCTTCAAGAAACGACCGGCGAACCCTGGAAAATAGAACGAATTCAATCTTTTCAAATCCTTCAATTCAAGTAGAAAGCGAAGAAGATGATGATGACGAAGTCTTGCCTCAAGTCGTAATGCCTCAAAGCCCACTGAAAAAAATAGTAATCTAAAATCAACATTCTGACAAACCTTGAATACATCTCTCAACTTAATTTTAAATACTTTTTTCAATCGCATAATGTCAGTCTGAAATTATGGTTGTGCAATAGGCATTAGAAGAATCGAACATGTTGTATAAAATGTTGCTTTCGTTGGGATATCATCAAGCTCATAATCAATCGTCATTATTATTTTCATCAAAATGTTTTTAGGTTTATTCTTGGCCAAAGACTTTTGTCTTTGAGGGGACAGTGTCCTCAATTGTGTTGGTTTTCGAAAGATAAATTTTAACTTGCAAACATGTACAGCTTCTTTTCTAGGGTTTTGGTTTCATCAAAATCGCTTCATTATTTGATAATTTTTATTTATTTCGATTGTTGGAAAAAAACAAGTTGGGTATACTACGCAGAAGCTCTAAGCTTAATTGACTCTTATCATTGTTTATAACATTATTTATTTTTTCAAAAGAATTTTTTTTTTGAATTTTATCTTTATCCAGATATACACAAGAAAAATTAACCAAGAAGCCTGTCAGTAAACAATTTAGTATGAAAACTTTTTGCAGGCTGCACATTTGAAAAAGCAATTATGGGCTAAAAAAAGGCTGAACTTTCAACAAAAATGCAACTTTGTATCTTAAACCATTTTGTGATGTATTAATGAACTTCTGCTTAAACTTTCTCATTTTTATGGCTTATTTATTTATTGATTTTCTAATTGAAAAAGTTGCATAAAACAGTTTTTCTTTTTATTAGATATCATAAAATATAATAGTTGACCTAAAAGGATTTTTTTCATATTATTATATGCATACTTATCTGAAAATTATGCTCTTTTGAAAAAAGTTCTTTTTTTTTTGAGAAAGTTCAAAGTATTCATGAGTGCATGAGCTCACACTGGTTTGACTTAGTATATATAAAAGCTATAATACTTTACTGTGAAGCTGCTTATCCCTTGGAAAAGAAGTGTAAAATGCTGATTTGAAAGTATGAATTCTAACTCAAAAATCCACCCTAGTGACATTTGTTCAAAACAAGTGCCACCAAAACAAGCTAAAATGAAATGCTATAGATGATTTTACCCACTCCTTGTTGAGGAATTATATATTGATGGAAGTCTTAAAAGCTGATCCCACCCATAAAAGTGTATTAAAACCATTATTGGAACCCTAACACCACCATTGTGTATGCACCTTTCAATACTTGTCTTTCATGGGACCCAAATTTGATCTTGAATAATCTTAAGAAAGAATCAGAAAAATCTTACGTCAATAAAATTTAAGTTACCTATATATATAATTATCATATAATATGAATTGAAATGTATTCTTTTTTTATGAAAAAACTCAGTAAGTAAATTCACTTGTGCTAAAAAAAACTTAGAATCTTAACATTTTTTTATAAAATCTTCTTTTATATGAATCCTGTTTATTTCTTCATTTTAAATAAATGAATATAATCTTAATATTTTTTAACTGAAAGAATGAAAATTATAAATTTCGTTTTTTTCTAACAGCTAGATTAAACTCAAAAAAGCTTGACTTATAATTTCAAGCTTAAAATTCAAAAAATTCTTTTTACTTTAATTAATTAGGCTTCAATTAATAAAAAAATGTATATATAAATTTCTTTACAATAAATTTCATTTCAAAAACTTCAATAGATTAATTAATAATCAAACTTAAAGTATCATAAATATACTATATGATCTTGAGAGCTTGGTAGTACTGTTGTGATGCCTTTATGTCATTTTTCAAATCTGAAATGGAACTAAACCATTATGATTTTATTTTCATTCAAATTAAATTAACCTTCAAAAAAATAAAATTTTCAGATACCTCTAAAAAATATTCATTATTCAGAAACCATTAATAGGTAATTTTTGAGTTTACTGGGATCCACTTGAACAAAATGTCTTTTTTATTTTTGCAATTTCCTAGTTAGATTTAAATGAGGTTTGTATTGGTATGTTAAGCTATCTTTCCAATAGAATTCTTGAGGAAAATTATTTATGTGTGAATATCAGCTATTAATAGTAGCTTCTGGAAAAATATAGTATTCTTAGTGAAAGATAATAAAATAGGGTCTCGAAGAGATTGATATTTATGGTAAAATAATTAAAAAGAAGATATTCAATATCAAATCCTTGAGCTAGAATTAATTTTTAATAATTGATTCCTTGACAACCTCTCAAAAAGATGAAGGAAATGATTGTATAAAAATAAAATTTCTAACTGAACTATTGAGAAATAATTTAAGGAACCTAGAATTATCAATTAATTTCAAGAATAAAGATTTCCTTTTTTTTTATAAAGCAATTTGAATTAGAACTGAATTATTTCATAGATTTATCCAAATTTGAGATAATTTTGGATGAGGATCCATAAATTTCTGAGAGATAAATGACAAAAATTAAGAATCAATATTTTTAGTCAAATTAATCAAGAATTTTAATTAATCAAAGCATAAAGTGGATGAAAGATATTTACAAGAATCAAGAATAAAATCTATTCTCAAAAATTGTTCTAGTTATCATAAAGATTCTATGTATATTGAGATATTTAAAGTGGGAAGGAACATATACAAGCTGCTTTCTCATAAATTAATATATATAGTAATACTAAAATTATTATTCTATATCTAAGAAACTAGTAAAATGAAAATTTTAAAATTAATAGTTAAAGTATTGTTCCAATATTATTATATCCAACGAAAATGTTTACTAAAGACTTATATAAATATTGTGATAAAAATTTAAATGTCATTTCAAATTCACAAAACCTAGTTCATGTAAAGTTCTCAATTATTATTAATAATGAAATGTTTCAGATAAACTTGAATCTAAACAAAGCTTAATTAATGATAGTTCAAATTATAAAATGTATCATAAAATTAAACTCAGACTAAAACTATGCATATGTCACTTTTATGAAATATCTGTAACAAAAAGGCGTATTAAGGTAATCTAGGTGTGTGTTCTTGTCACTATTACCATACCTAAGAGACAATAATGAGAGCCTGAAATCAGGTTTAGAATTCTTAGTATAGGTCAAACTCAGGTTTAACTGAAATTGAAAGTTTAGCCAGACTTAAAATATTACTTTAAAAGCTTCAGAAGGATGGTCTACTATGAATACAAGTAATTAATTATCAACTAAGATTATGAGAAATACATGTGAGTCACATTATAAGAATTATTAATAAAATAAATTAATCAAAAAAATTCCAATTTAACTTTCAAGTATCCGAAATACACTTTAAATCATGAAGGGTCAGCTTTGATATCACAAAATGGGAAGGGGAATGGATTTCTATATTGAATAAAATTAGAAATAATAATCAAGTTTGATCTTCAATGAAAGTTTTTATAATTGAAATTAAATTTTAGAAACTCAGGAATTAAGTTTCTAAATTAAAATATTTTTTAAAATTAATTATAAGCAGAATTAAATGTCAAAATCTTCAACTTACACAGAAAAAATATTAAAAGAAAATAGATATATAATATAGATCCAACATATTTTACTTATGTTTCACTTTAATTTATCTTAAACCTGATATTTAAGTTACAGATTTTAATATATGATGAATAGAATTAAAAGCTCAAACTCTTTGAAGTTGACTTTCAACAGATTTCTATCACACCTTGGGAGAATACCCTATATAAATGCTATCAAATAAATACAGATTGTGATCTTTCCTGTAATAGAAATAATAATGAAATTTTTTTTCTCATTTTACTTTTTTTTTTTTGAAATATAATTAAATAAATTTTTGCTTTCAGAAATATTTAAGCAAAGAATTTTCTTTTTTGTAATAAAATAATTGCAACAAAGGCCCAATATTTATGATTTCTTTTTAAATTTAATGAAATGAAAATTGATTTATTTCAGAAATCCAATATTCCCAAATAAATTTGTTGATAAACTTTAAGCTCTTTATAAAGTTGAAATATCCCATAATAAGAGATATGATTTATTAATATGGGCCTTAATTTAAAGAGTATTTACATTATTCCATTTTAATTGGCTGTCATTATGATTCAAAATTTTCTTGGTGTGTAAAAAATGAAGAGAAAATCTCAAGTAAGTGAGGTATACTTTATTCTTTTTATAAATATTGAAAATAATTCTTGATTTACTTTTGATTCAAACCAAAAAAATTGAATAAATTTTGTCAAAGAGCCTCATAAGTTCCTTGGATTTGAACAAACCAAAATCCTGATATTATATCAATTTCACACGATGAATTCTATAAGCTTAAATAATATTTGAATTCATGAATATTATTTAAAAAGTAACAGTAGAGAAATTAGTAAGATCTTCAAGACTGAAATTACTTCACAAGATAATTTTATAATGAAAAGAAGACTGTACAAAACTGTTTGTCCAGATATTCAAAGATTTAGATAGCTATATATAATAATGAGAAAAGTATATTTTGGTGTATAAATCTGTAAACCTCCAAGTATTTGAAAAAAACTTAATAGAATGATTTCTTATATAATAGTTATTATAAAAACAGAAATAAAATATAAATCTGGTTATTGTGACTCTGTGGATCAAGAAATTTGATCCTGTTTTAAAGGTTTGTTAGCTGGAATAAAAACAATATTAGCGTAATAATATATGGGTAGTTTCAATCCCTAAGAGCTCTTCATTATTGGTTTGATATGTGTTTGATTACATGCACCTTTTTGAGACAAAAATCCTTAAATTAGAGGGAGCTCCCACTATAAATTACTTTGAAAAATTATACAATGATTTTCTTTAAATAATCTTACAAGACTTATAATAAATAAAAAATCATTTACATGTGAAAATTTCACAAATCTCTATCTTTTGACTATTAATTGAAATACGTAATAATATTGTATCTTAATTACTTTCTGGGAAATATTTCTGATGCTAAAGCCCTAATTATAAAAATTGAAATGATTTTTAAGTTATTTCTTTTGAATGAATGGAGCTTATCAGAGATAATAGCATATTTTTTTTAAAAAAACAGCCATAGATATATATCAAGCGAGAAGTATTTGAAGAGTGTGAGAATTCTTGAAGAATAGATCCTCACAGTTACTTTTAAATAATTCATACAAATGACTCAGTATTCTCAAAATATTTGATTTATACCAAAGTATTTACTCTAGATAGATATGAAAAATGAAAAAATTGACCAAATTTGGGATAAGACTTTCTCCAAAGGAATCAAAGCTTAACTCTCAACCTTATGATACTCACATATTTCATCTTTGTAAAAATCATTTCCGGTTCAATATAATAGCTTAAATTACTCACAATGGGAAACTACAAGTTAGGTAGCTTTTTAAATAAAGTTTTATTATGAATTCTCCATTTTATAGTATAAAAATCTTAAAGCTGAAAGATTTATTTTTTTTAAAATATTACTCATAATACAGCTTAAAATAATGAATTTTTTATGACATAAACTACACATTTTGGAATCATATTTGAGAAAATTTTGATACAGTCCTGGGAATAAGCAATTCAAATCTGAATTCTTCCAGAATAGTACACAATGAATATCAGAAATTTTACTGAAATATGTGAATCTTGGAAGGGAAGTTTTTTCCAATTGATTATTAAAATTGGCTCATTAAGATTCACTAATTAATTATGAAGATTTTAATTACTATTTTGACTTGTCTCTTAATGATTCTGTATTGAAGGGAAGAAAATTACTTTAAAAACTCAAATATACACTGAAAATTCTGTAAAAAAGGAAATTTTTTAAGCTCAAAGCCCTACTCTGTGCTTAATCGACTTAAAAAAATAAAAATTAAGAGCTCCTTAGAAGTCCTTAGAATACAACAGTAATCCTCATAATATTAAGAATTCTTTTCAAATTTTGGTTCTGATAGGTGGCTTGGAAAACACAAAACTCTTTCAAAATTCCTATTCTGTAAAACAAGCTGAAGAAATGGACAGATTTAAAAATTATTAAAATTTTGAATTCACCCTAATATGATTATTCTCACCGAAAAAATAATCAATGATGTTAAGATTTAATTATTTTACAGATGCTAATTTTCTCAAGGAAAATTAATTCATGTTAGTAAAAAGTATCAAGCTATTTTTGGAAAAGATATTCATGATTTCAATCACTACCTTTAAGGTAAGAAAATTGGTTAACAAAATGAAAGTTATTTCAAAAGATTTATGCTTCAATGTTTATAAAGAACATCAATATATCTGAAATAAAGTTGTTCTCTGTTAGATATGAAAAATTATTCAAATTGAAAATTGCTTTGAAAAATTAGGTACCAAAATATTTTAAAACACAAATTTTTGTAATGGATAGTAGATCTTGATATGAAATCAGTAAGATAACTTGATTCTGAAGCGTTATATTGATAATATACCAAAATTATTCTCAATATGATGTTTTTTTATCTATGACTCAAATTCAATTATTTTTTATTCCATCGTTGATGGCAATCACCATATGATGAGTTCTAATATATACTAAAATACCTTTTTTCAGAAAAACTGGAATTTTTTTGAAAATCACATCTTTAAAACAATTCAAGAGTTTGAAGCATTTTGTATATTACTTATGACTTTAAACTCCCACTTATTTATATAAATGAGTCCCTTTATAAAAAGCTGTCTAATTAAGTCTTTTCAATAAAGGTTTTTATTGAGGAGACACATAATTTCTTTATGTACATTTGAAGAAGAGTTTAAATAGTTTTTTTATAAAAAAATCTCATATGGAAAAATTATTATATGAGGTTTGCATTTTTTTGATGTTGAAAATTTTATGAACAATAAATTGAGGAAAATTAAGATGAAAATAGAGCTAACTATGTTAACCAGATAATTCTTTAATTCTTAAGCTACTTTACACATTGGAACAATATTCCTTGTACTTGTTGATTGCAGGTAGATGAGCTCTTTGAGAACTCTACCATGCATATTTCAAGGCACTCGCTTGTCTATGAGGGAAAGAAAAAGTATCCATATCTCCATTAGGAAGCAAAAGCCAAATAAGTCTTTCCATATATATTTTTTCTTTGTTGATTGAATGATATTGTTATGAATATCTGAATTACGTTGAGCTGATATTGTAAATTTAGAAAATGAAATCTTTAAAATTCTCAGAATGAAATTATAGGATTTCTCAAAAATAGAACTAGTTTTTTGGTTCATATTGAATCATAAAAGTAATGTTTTAAAATTAAATATAGCTCTAGTCTTCATTGTGTCAATTTTTTTCTAATTATTTGAATTTTACAGAATAACTTCATGATAATTTTCTGAAATTGATGTATTATTTTTGGAAAGATATTTATTTTGTGTAAATACCTCACCAATGCTATATCTTGAAGAATTTGTAATATGAAATGAAGTTATTTCATGCTTTTTCCTGGGTATAATTAATGTAAGTTTTGTTTTTTTAACTGAAAATATCAAAATAATAGATGGATTCATCTTACCAAAATGTTAATATTCACAAAAAATGATACATCTTTTTCAATACCCGTAATTCATTTTTCCAAATGAAGGATTTGAAAATTGCATTCATATCTTATACTCTCCAATTAAAAGTGTCTTCAAAGCCTCATTTTATACAAAGTAAGAATTCAGCAGATGGGGTAATAAAATGTATCCTTTTCTGTATCTTTTTAATCCAACTTGATAGATCTTTCAGTTTTGAAGTATTATTTCTTGGAATTTTCTTCCATTGCAATTTTTCCAACCTTCCCAAATTACCATTTTTCTATATTTGACATTCTATGCATAAAAAAAATTTGTGAGTTTTCTATATGTTTTGTTGAAGGTAAGCTCCATTTATTTTGGAGCTTTTATTGAGTTTTAATTGAACCATATAATTAGAATATTGCTTCTTGAATATTAAAATGATCTTTGAGAAACAAAATAAGCCTGAAAAGATCACACTTTGTCAAACGTGAGGCAAATTCTATCTTCAGAAGAGGATTCGTATTTTAAATGTAATACTTAAGCCAGATCAGGAAGGCTATCTTTTGGAGCATTTTGTGAAGTAGATATTGAGGAGAGAATTTCTACTGGTAATTTTAGATTACCCCATCCAAGAAATCCAATCAAGAGGTATTTGTAAAGTGATTCTGGTGAAAATTGGTTCAACTCATTGATTCATCATGTAAGGAAAAAATTCAAAAATATAATCAATTTTCTGTTGATTATTTTTATTAATGTCAAAATGTGGCTCAAATGCTACACAGACCAATAGGAACAAACTGATGAGGGACCAAAAATAAGAATAACTTGTGTCATATATTGTGAAAATGTATTGTTGGCTTTGGTTTAAGATTGGAATGCCACTTTTACAATAGCTCTTCTCCATATTCTATGAGAGACTTGTCAAAGCTTGAAATTTTACTAATATCTACAGTGTGAGAAACTACTGTGTTTATTATTACTATTAGAATTGATATAGCTGAAATAAGCTTTTTAATAAATGGTGTTTTTGCTTCAAACTACTCCAAATAAGGAAATGAAATAAGAGTTGAGTTTATGGCAAAGAGAACTAGGAAATCAGCTGCCTTTGGGGTCTCTGCTGATGTCATACCAAAGCTCTTTGTTAGACTAGTAAATGAGGATTGTGCCAGTATCTTTTTTTAGAGAAACTTTGGAAGCTATAGCTCTTTAGGTAAAATTGAGAATTTGTCTTGATTACTTTTTTAATGATTTTCAGAGGAACCTAAAATATCAAATCTGGCTCTCAAATTTAATTCCCTTTTTTGTATTACATTTTTCTTTATGAGAAGATGGAGGATTTCCAGATTAGATTACAATTTTAGTAGTTCTGGAATTAGATTTTATTTTGCTTTCAGGAATCAAGGCCAATTATACTTCTTTCATTTTACTTTTATTTTTGACATTTGAAGGGATTGGCATGTGCTTTGGGTAGAGACTTGTAGATATAAACTTGAAGAGCACCTTAATGGGACATTAAATTTTTCCATTATATTTTTGTGAGAGCTTTCAGATGCCTCAATATTTGGACCCTCATATTTTGTTAATGTGTTTCTTTCTTTACCTTTTCAATCTTTCACTTGAATTTTATATAATGTGGCTTGCCAATGGGATACCTCATCCAAAGGTTTTGATATTTCAATTATTATGTGTCAGCCTGTAACTCAAAGCCAGAGCACAAGCATGATAGCCAAAATACCATAAAAAATGGTAGAGTAAAATTCTACCAAAAATGGAACTGAACCAAAATAGCTTATAAAAAGTGTTCAAAGAAAGAGGAAAACCACTTCTTTCCAAATATAAATCCCCAATAATGATGAGAAAAAGAATAAGACAGTTATTCAAGCTCAAAGCAATTGCTGAGCCTAAACCATGATTTTAACCTCTCATCTAAAATCCAGAGAAAGAGGCTGAACCTCATCAAATGGGTGTTCTTATTCAATATCTCAGTCAGGATGTCTAATTGTGCTATCCAAATTGAGCTAGCATCAAAACTAAAGAAGGTATTTCTAGAAATAAGCCAAATAAGGGTGAAAGAAATATTCACCTCTCATCCAGCTTCTAAAGCTTCAGCTTGAGATACCTAGAGTGGAGTCTCTTTGAAAGGAGCACAAGCATGGTTTCTTGATGGTACCAAGAATTTTGTCATTACTCAACTAGAAAAAATCTATGGAACAAACAAACTACATACAAGGTTTGAGAAATATCCTTATCTGAATCATGGAATTTAAAAGTGGTAGAGATGTGCCATATTTAGGGATACCAATACAGAATGACATACCATTGTGTAAAGCTAGTCCATTCCTACAAACTGAACCAACTTTGAGCTCATTATATTTAGAACTGACAGAGCTATGAAATATTTGAGCTTAAATTCCAACAGTATAGTCAGTACACCTTTATTGTGGGATAATATCCCATATCCTTGAATAGAGGTGTCAATTGTATGAAGGAGAATGTTTATTCTTCAAGAAATTATAGGTTTTACTTTTTTGAGTCCCCATCCGGGTTTTGTAAAGAATTCTATACATCATATACATTTCAGAAGAGATTTATGTGGTCCCCAAATGAACGTTTTCACCCTGTACTCATGAAACCCTCCCTGATTTGGTTTCAAAGCAACCACTGATACCAATAAAGGGTATACAGGCTATGGTAAAACCACAAGAAAGTCCTTGTAATTTGAAATTCTTCAATGCTCCTATGTAAACAGGTCCTCAGGCCCTTTCCACCCAGAATCAGGATGTAAAGGGGACTTTTCTCTTCCAAAAAGAGAATCCCCATCTGCTCTTAAATTTCTACTTAGTAAAACTTCTTACCAACAATATTACTCTTAGAAAATAATAAGGTTATAATTTAGGCTTAGTATTGTATTTCTTATTATAGCTAATGAGCTGATAATCAGTGGACTCAGGGCTTTCAGCAGCACTTACCACCACTATTCTTCATATTAAATCCCCAAATACTATTACTAAAACGTTTTCTCTACTATAAACTACTGTGTCACATTCAGAGTTATAGCTTTATATAATATCTTGTAGCTTTATTGTAGACTCAGCCTGACAAATGACAAAGATAAGACCAAATAAGCAAAAACCCTTATTTTCACCTCTCATATACATATTTAATGAAAACCCCATCAAGATGGTAATTTTACTGAATCTCTCAAGGAGAGCTATTCAATGGTACCATCTATTCCTCTTTAGAATTTTTACTTCAGAATATACCATTCTACCACTTTCCTTTACAAAGAACCTCTCAAAAGCTCAAGAGGACTTGTACAAAATTGTATAAAAGTACAATAAAATTAAAGATCTTAATAAGAGCTTTAACTTAAAACACCTCTTGAAAGGTTTTATTCTGAAAAAAAAAGTAAGAATTACTAATATTTCACTTCTTGTACTATGAATGTCCTAAATTAAATGATTAATAAGATTAAAAAAAGTATAATAATGAAGAATCATTATACTTATGGTGTAAAAATAATAATATTATTCAAATAAACAAAATAATATGATAAAAAAAACATATTAATATTTGTTAATTGATCTATTTATGGCACTTTATTGTTTTACCAACAAATAATAAAGGCATTAAAAATAGTTATTTAATAACAAGAAAACAATTTCTAACAATAATATTACTATTATTAAAGCTATATAACAATAAAGGAATTGATAAGAATAATAATAAGGAGAAAAATATTATAATAAGAGAAAATAACATAATTTTAACACTCAATATAATAATTTTGAATACATTTACTCCTAATTATACAAATAAAACTTATTTAATTTTTTTACAATAAAAAACAGAGAGAATTACAAATTTAACTATTTTTACATGCATTTTAGAGATTTTTAGGAGAATCTAACAAAAAACATAAAATACTTAATTAATCACGTCAAATTTGGGAATTACTACAAGGCTGATTTTTGGTCTTAAATATTATAATAGTTTTATATATAAAAAATTAATAAATTAACTTTTAACTTAATGTTTTAGTATTTTTGATGTGTCTGAGGGGGAAATAGAGGAAAAAGAGCTCTATTGATATTGAAATACTCCCTCCTAGAGTCCACAATTCTTCTGTTGGACATTTACTGATGGTATACACTGGAAATGGTCAATATTCCAAGCTTTAGTCATGATTACATCACAATTAAGCCTTCTTATCCCATTATTATGCCATTACTTAGAGTTATCACTGTAACTCTATCTTTTCTGACCTCATAGGCTTTCAAAAAGGTTAGAATTTGTGTATTATTATTATTTTTACTCGTAAAATAATGTTATCCACTAGTTTTATTACTTATTTAGCTGTTAAAATTAAAAAGAGATTACAGTTAGTGATCATAAATGATCATTTTTAAGATTTAGCTTTGATCATTAATAAATTTTGATTTATTCATTCTGACACTATTAGAAAGTAATTTTGATATCTTGGAAGGTCCTCACAAAGCTTATAAAAGATTTCATTACATGATAAAAAATCTATTTTTGATGATTTTTCTTGTAGCTCATCTTTTCTGTTGAAATTTACTATTTTAAACTTTAAACCATGATTTCAGGGGGTTATACCTTGAATATGATGATGGAAGGTACATAATTCTTCACGTATGAACTAGAAGAGTCTTAATATCCAATTTTTCAAGCTTGGACCACTTCTAAATTCAAGTGGTAAACAGCTATTGCTATTTTTCTCAATAAACCTGTGCAAGTCTTACATTTGCTTATAACTTGTCAAAGAAATTTTATATCTGTATTCCCAAAGTTACTTTTTGAGACCTTTATTTTTGCATTAACTCTTCACCATTCATATATCAAAATGTATGAACTAAAAGCCATGAATATATGCATTGATAATAAAAGTGCATATATTGAGGTTATCTCAGTAAGTATTGCCTTTGAAGATATGACATAAAAATGTTATATGTTTATTTTTTTGATGAGAAATCTAATGGTGTAATTTATTTTGATTTTTTTATTAATTATTTTCTGAGATAATCAAGAGCTTATGCCTTTTTATTGCATTTTTACCTATTTTAAGATTATAATTTTAATTCTTGTTGTTAAAATAATTTTTGTGACCTTTTTGGATATGTGTTTGTATCTCAAAGTATCACAACTCTCACATCTGTACCTTCAAAACTGGCAGAGGGATGTTGGATCAAAGGTTTAATAAGCCAAATATAGGTTTTCTGAAAATAACAATATAAATAAACCCCTTTATTCTTTTGATATATGCATACTGATTAACATTAAAGTAAACCAAGATTTAGAGTATATTATTCAAGTTCTGATAACTTCTAAATTGATAAGGATATCTGGGTTGGAAGTTCCTGAAGCCACATACTGATGTACAAAAATACATCAAAAAACCTAATACTATTATATCTTCTGGTATTTTTGAGAAGGGTTAACATGAAGCATACCAATTTAAATATCTCATGAAGCCCTTCAATTATGTGCTCTTGGATTCTTGATATCTCAAGGACTGACTGAGATATCTGATCTGGAAGAGTTTTGACCAATACTGGTCTATGTCAAAGGGGCTCTTAGGAATAGTGATAGTGAAATGGTACTCAGGAATAAGGGAACTCACTTGGAATACCCCAAAGTGTTAAAGAAATAAGAAGCAATATATTCCTTCAACAAGAAGAAGGAAGATACAAAAATGAGATGCAAAATAAGAAAGAAATCCAAATGGTCCAAGGCAAAAACAAGTAGGTCCTTTATTAACTTTTCAACAGAAAGAAAGAGCAATGGTATTAGTAAAGGATATTACCACAAATATCCACTGACAGGTGAGAAAAGAGGTGAAAATGACTGGCTTGATAATATCAGTATTAAATATCAAGATGAAAGAAAACAAAAGATAAAATAAATATTAGTAGATTGAGTAACTGGGGGAAAAAGATCCCCAGGGTTGAAATAGAGGCTTGTATCTATGACAAGTTGATATTTTGTGTGATATTTGTCTATAAAACCATTTATAATATTACTTTAAATCAAAATTACTATGAACGTTCTTATGAGATATGATAAATAAGCTTATTATAACCACAATTAAATAATTAACTACTTAATTATGTCTTTTACTTTCTATACACTACTAGTGAACATAACAGTAAGAAGTCATTTCCTACTAGAATCAATTCTGTGAAGTATTAATAATTAAAATTCTTATCACAATCATATAAAATTATTTTCATGTATAATTATCTTTTGCAAGAATAATTATAAATACAATTATTGAATAAAACTATTACTAGAGAAAAACTTTGAGAATTAAGAGAAAGCACTTGCTAATGCTCCAATAATACTTTGAAAGCAATTGTTAGAGTGATTTGATGGATCAATTGATGACCTAAAGAATAATTTTTTATATATAGCAATGAAACAGCACTATAATAGATAAATACAATTGAAAATAGTATATTGATTTGGAAAAAACAGCAAGAGGAACCCTCTTTTAAGTCAACAAAAGCTCACAGGGAAATGCCATGGAGCAAATTGAAAAGCAAGTGAGTGAGAAACCATCAATCCTCCTTGGATAACTGGTTAAATCACTTGTTGTAATGTAAGACTATCATAATCACTTAATTAAGTCATTTCATGTGACTACCAACCCTTTATGGTTAAGAAATAAAGGAGTAAAAAATTTAAATATTATTTTATTGAAAATGATCATGAATTTCTCAAATCTAACAATTTTATTGGAAATCACATCATAGATTGTATTTTCTGTTAATTTTTGAAGATTCAGTGTTTCACATGGAATCATCAAAAATGGACTTTAAGTAGAACTTTCAGTTTGAATTATGAAGTCATAATTATTTTTGGTTTTTATGAAGATTATCCCTTTCCTCCCTTGGTCCCAAAAGCTTCAAAAATCTCAATTACAAATTGTATTTTTAATGAATTTTTGAAGCTTTGACATTATTTCTATGTAGAACTGCAAATAGCACAGTTGTAGCTGGTTGCCATGAGGTAAATACATAGATACTAGGTCAAAAGGGTTTTTAATTAATTTCTTAAGTCTTATTCATGGAAAATCATTAAGAATTGATATGACTAAAGGAGTCAGAGTATCTCATTACCTCCTTCTCATGCCAAAATGCTTCTTATTTGTTATTTCCTTATGAGTAAATGAGACTTTGACTTGGTATCAAAGCTCCCAAAAGGCTATAGTATACTAATTGGGCCATTTTAAGACACTGATCCATAATTTAGAGCTATAAATGACTCATAGTCCTCAGACGTTGGTTACCTGGGATCCCTTTGATGTCTTTTGACTCTCTTAGCTATTTTCACATCAAATAAATTAATTCAGGCTTGAAGAGTGATATCTACTATGGGTGTAACAAACCTGTATGTAGAAATACTGGAACTGAAAGTTCCATAAGCATGAAAAGCACTACTCTTAGTATATATGTAATATGGGATTTCTTATGTTCACATTCTTCTGGTTTGAAATTGAGAAAAACAAAGATTTTCACAAATATTTTATGTGGTGTTGATGATGTGGTGTTTAACTATTTTCCATATTACCACCTCTTAGACTTAATTGAAGCTTATTGACTCTATGGAGCTACCCTACATGAACCTTTGTGTAGAATCCAAATCTGGCCTTAAACCCATGGATCTACTTACCCACAAAAAAGCTATTCATCTTTTCTTAAATAAAACATGATAAAATTTTGATATATGCATGACTTATGCTTTATGTACAGCTCATAGTTTATTTCAATATTGATGGTGGCCTATTGGGGTATGTAAGATATACCTCAAGGCTCACAGCTTGACTCCTTCAGCCTGAAAAATGTTCTGAATTTAATCTTTTAAGCTTAATTGATTTCCTGAGGAATTTTAAACCCAGCAAAACTGGGAAATGAGCAGGGTTGAATGATCTTCCCAGGGTCTATGGTTCAAATACAGGCCTCTATAGAAGACTAAATTCAACTATCAATCATTCTCATGAAAATTCTTTTTCTGTATCAGGGCTGGTGATTCTCACATATACCAGCCCCTCTTTCTCCCCCCTGGGGACTTTTCCCCAGTTGATTAATTTAGTTGATTTATTATTTTATGAATATTCTTATCTTTATATTGGGTATTATATTTATTAATTTTAAGTTAGTCGTTGCGTTTTCCTTTCTTTTCCTTTACAGTATAAGCTGGGTGGCCATATCCTTATTAACCCTTCTCTTTTCATTCTGATAAGCTGAAACAGTGGACTTGGACTTGTTTGTGGTTGGCTCTTTTATTTCTTACTCTTATTATTTGCTTCTTATTTCTTATATTTCTTTATTGAGTCATTTCATCTTATTACAATCTTAAGTGTGTTTTCCTTTTACCAAATCTTGAGCCCTCCATAAGTAAGTCCCAGTTTACTGAGTGCCAGGCCCTCTACACTTAGAAGAGCCCCTGTGACATTAAATTAGTTAACTCATATTTTCTTCTTTCCTTTCATTAATTGGAACTCATTTCTCTCATTCTTCAAATTATGACTCTTTATGATTTTATTATGCTTCATGATTATGATTTCTCTCTCATCAATTTTCATCTCATTCATTTTATTCAAATGAAAATTGATTCTTCTCATTTGTTAATTAATCCTTACTGACCATCTCAATTCCATTGTCAATTCCTCATCAAATCAAATTTTTCCTTTGTTTGCTTATGCAGGTCTTATTAGGAATTTTTGTTGATTGGTTAATTTATTGGGGTTTATTTTTGTTATTGATTCAGAAATTCAGGATTCTATTTGGCTGGATTGATTGACTTATTGAATTCCTCAAGATAACTGATTATCCTCAAGAATTGATTGATTATTGATTGAATTATTCATCAAGATATTGATTGATTTATTCATTCCTCAAGACATTCATTTCAATTGAAGATATCTATTGATTATTGATTATGGAATTCTCCAAGGTTCATTGGTATTTAATTTGAATTGACTTTTGATATTTACTGAATTGATTGATTGATTTAATTTGATTTCACCTCAAGGCTTTGATTGATACCTCAAGATTAATCAAGGATTCCATTGATATTGATTTGGCCAAGCTTTTGATTCATTATTTTCAAGTACCATCAATTTATCTCTTATTTTTCATATTTCCAGTTCATCATAGCCCCCCAGCCAATAATACAAGATCTAAAAGACATTAAGCTGTTCTTACTCCTACAGCAAGGGCTCCTCTTGACCACAAACCATCAGTTCATCAACTGAGTTCTCATTTGGACAGAGTATCACCAATGGAAGGAGCAGCACCCCCCAGAAGAGGAGGTGTGCAGTCAAGAAGATCAAGATTATTCTCTGGATTGTTGGGTGGTTATCCATACATTTTTCAAGGACCTAGAGGTAGATTGGGAGAAGCTGAAGATGAAGAGGGGGAGGAGACTGTGGAATAGGAGGAGTCTGAGGAAACTGAAGTGGCAGCTGCCCCTGAGGCTTCTGAAGCTGCAAATATAGCCCATTCTAATCAACTTCTTGTCCCTCAAGCTGAAACAAATTTCCTCAAGATTATGGAACAGATGATTCAATTCATGAGGCAACTCACTCAGACAGTTGCCACCAGGGACAATTCCAAATCCCCTGAATTAAAGACTCCATCAATGAAGGCACCTGATCCTTTTGATGGTACTCAAGCCCATCAATTGAGAGGATTCATTCAATCCTGTAAATTTATTTCCCATAATGATCCAGCAAATTCCTTCTCTGACAGGAAGAAAGTTCTTTATTCAACTTCTTTTCTCACAGGTAGAGCTGGAAAATGGATGAAACCCTACCTTTCAAATGTTTCCAATAGAGACCCTTCCTACCTCCTCAATAACTGGCAGTTATTTGAAACCAAATTATTCACTCGTTTTGGTGATCCCAATAAAGTCAGGAAAGCTGAACAAGAATGGGAAGATTTTAGGACAAAGGAAAGTGGTAATGTGTCCTTGTACATTTCTTACTTCAGAAGTCTAATGTAAATAATTGGAGATTGGGGAGAAAGGGCTTACATTAATGTTTATAGAAGAGTATTGGCATCAAGATTATTAGACCAGTTGGCTTCTCACCCTGGAACTTTGGACACTCTTCAAGAACTCATGGATTTCACCTTGGAACTAGATACCAGGTACCATGAGAGGCAGAAGGAAAAGGGTGGAAATCAAGAAAAGAAGCCTCCTGTCCCCAGTTCCAATTCCTCAAGTCTCTTCTTAATAAAGGCCTCACCATAAGAAGAATAAGAAGGGAAAGAAATTTAAATATTAAAAAGACAAGCCTCATGCTGCTCTCCTCAATAAGGACAGTAAATTAATTGGCTCTGAAAAGGAAAGGAGTATCAAAGAAGGCTTATGTACATATTGTGGTGGGAAACACCCAATTTTAGAATGCTTCAAGAGACCCAGAACAGTCCTGGATCATCAAGAGGCTTCCTTAGAAATCAGGGAAAATCCTGAGTGGGAATCATGATGTTCTCAATGGTTCTCACTTATTTCCTTCAAGAGCACAATTGTGAACTCTGAATACTAGTTTCAATAAATCTTTGAAATTTCTTGTTTTTTCTTCTGTCTCTGATATTTTTTTATAGTATTCTCATTGATTCTGGTGCTAAAACCTCTTTTATCACAAAGAATTTTGTTCTCAAGTACTCATTGACTGTGTCAGAGCTCCCTGAAAAGATTCCTCTTTTCATTATGGATTCAAATGAATCCCCTTCCTTGTTTATCACTCATTATACCAAGTGGGTAGCTGACTTGCATTTGTTCCCAAGCTTTGAATGGGACTTCATTATCATAGATTCACCCAAGGCAGAAGACCTAATATTGGGCTATGTTGCCCTATAACATTTTAATCCCATTATTTATTGGAAAAATGGATTGATCACCTATGATTCTAGTGGTATTAAATGTTCTACTGGTAATGACTTGGCCACTTCTTTCAACAGTGCTGCTTTGGTTGATAAACTTAAGACACCTTCCCTTCCTCCTTCTGTCTATATCCCTCCCATCATTCCCTCTCCGTCATTACTTCCATCAAGAGATGAAGTCTTCAAAGAGATAAACGATGCTGGGAAATATGTTGCTATATCTTCACTTCATCTCTTTCAAGGGAATATAGACCTTCCTTCTTTATCCTTTCATGCCTCCCTGGAGGAGCAGTGGGATGAGGAGGAAGAGCCAGAAGATTGCAGCTGTGCTGAAGGGAGTACCTCCTGCTTATCAGCAATATTTGGTTGTATTCTCCAAGGCAAAAGCAGAGAAACTTTCTCCACACCATGCCTGTGATTATCATGTCAAATTGGAGGGTCTTCTACCTCCAGTTGGTGTTATCTACTCATTATCAAATCAAGATTCAGAAAAACTATGGGCCTACATTTAAGAGAATGTAGAGAAAGGTTTCATTAGGCTAAGCTCCTCTTCAACATGAGCACCTGTTCTTTTTGTCAAGAAAAAGGATGGTGGCCTTTGTTTGTGTGTTGACTACCACAAACTGAATGCTGTCACTAGGAAGAACAGGTATCCTGTTCCTCCTATGAACCAGCTTCTTACCGTATTCAAGCATTCCACTATCTTCTCCAAGATAGATATGTGTGGTGCATATAATCTGCTGAGAATAAAAGAGGGGGATGAGCATTTAACTCCCTTCAGAACCAACTATGGTAGTTATGAGTATTTTTTTATGTCATTTGGGCTTACCAATTCTCCTGCTTCTTTCCAGAATCTTGTTAATGATATATTTGAAGATTTCCTGGACATTTTTGCTGTAGTTTATTTAGATGATATTATGGTCTCCTCTAGTTCTGAGGAGGAACATGTCAGACATGTGGCATCTGTCCTCAAAAGAATGAGGGACAATAATTTGTTTTCCAAAGACTCAAAGTGTGTATTCCATGCCTCAAGTGTGGAATACTTGGGCTATGTTCTTTCAATTGATGTCCTCAAGATGGATTCCTCAAATGTTCAACAAATCTTCAATTGAACACAACCCAAGAACATCAAATCCCTTCAATCCTTTCTTGGCTTTGCCAATTTCTATTGTTGTTTCATTAAAAATTACTCTAAAAAAATCACTTCCCTCACTTCCCTCCTCAAAAAAGACTCTCCTTTCATCTTCAATGAGGAAGCTCTTAGTCAGTTTCAAATACTCAAAGAAGCTTTCACCACTGCTCCTATCCTCTCTCATTTCAATCCTTCTCTACCAACTACTTTAGAGACCAATACCTCTGATTATTCTTTAGATGCTGTACTTAGTCAGGTTAATGACTCAGTAAAGCATCCCATTGTATTTGATAGTCACATGCTTCTACCAGCTGAGCTGAACTATGAAATTCATGACAAGGAACACCTTGGAATAGTTTGGGCTCTCAAGTGCTGGAGGGATTTTCTTCTTTCTGTTTCCAATCCTTTTGAGGTCTTGAAAGACCACAATTCTCTTCAGTATTTCCTGTCTTCCAAATTTCTTACTTGTCACCATGCCCGTTGGGCTGAATTCCCTTCTCAGTTTCATTTCACCATCACTTACTGTCCAGGCAGGCTGGCCACTTTACCAGATGCCATGTAACTTCAGGACAACATGTACCCAGAGAGAAATGTGGACTTCATCAGCAATAATCCGCAAAGTTTTTATCAAGTAATCAAGCAAGATGGAATTCAAGAGTCAAGATTCTTGTCAATTAAGGTCAAAATGTCCTCAGATTTAGCTGAACAGATTCAAAAAGAAGTATGAAAAGACAAAGACTACAAGGAAATACTCAAGCAACTAGAAGGAGGTGAATCAGTTTCAGATTATACTCTTGAACCTCAAGCCAAGTTACTGTTATTCAAACATAGAGTGGTAATCCCAAGAAATGAAGGAATACAACTAAATATTCTTCAAAAGCATCATGACTCACCATTGGCTTGCCATCCTGGCCAGGAGAAGACCCTCAAGCTCATCAAGAGTGATTTCTATTGGTCTGGCATGAATCAATTCATTAAGGACTATGTGTCCTCATGTCAGCAATGCTCAAGAAACAAGAACATTCATCACAAGAAGTTTGGATTACTAAAGCCTCTTCAAATTCCATCTGGTCATTGGAGTTCATTATTGATGTACTTTATTACTCAATTGCACTTGTCAAACAACTTTGATTCAGTCCTAGTAGTTGTGGACAGGTTCTCAAAAATGGAAATCTTCATTCCAACTTATGGAACAATCACTTCCCTGGACTTAGCTCAAATATTCATTGACCATGTGTTTTCCAAACATGGTCTTCCAGACAGTATTGTTAGTGATAGAGGCTCTTCATTTCTTTCATTATTTTGGACTCAATTATGTCAGAAGCTCAAGATATCAAGATATATTTAAACTGCCTTTCACCCTGAAGCAGATGGACAGACAGAGAGGGTAAATCAGATTCTAGAACAGTATCTTTGGATGTATGTCAGTTACCATCAAGATGACTGGCACACCTGGCTCTCTCTGGCTGAATTTTCCTATAATAATGAAGAACACTCATCAACAGAACAATCACCTTTCTTAACCATTTATGGAAGAAATACCATCTTTGACTCAATCCATCTTTCTCATGGCTCACCTGCTGGAAAGTTATAAACAAAACTCCAATCAGTACCAATAAGGAGATTAAAGAAGTATGCATATTAAAATAGGACAATTAAACCTGATTTCCAACCCAGGGACAAGGTATTGCTAGCTTCTAAAAATATCAAGACCAAAAGACCCACCAAGAAGCTTTCATAAAGATGGTTGGGACCTTTTGAAGTCTTGAAGAAAGCTGGCAGTCATACATACCACCTCAAGTTGCCTTTGCAATGGGAGTCAGTCCACCCTGTCTTCTATGTGTCATTACTAGAACCGGTGAGGCAGTAAAGTATCCCCAATGAAAATCAATTTCCACCACCACCAATCCTAGTGGAGGAGTAGGAAGAATGGGAAGTGGCTCAGGTTCTGGACTCAAAACTCAAAAGAGGTAAATTATGGTATCTTGTAGCGTGGAAAAGATTCAGTGAAGACCCAGAAATAACAACTTGGGAGCCAGCTTCCAACCTTACCAACTCACCAGATATTGTAAAGAGCTTCCACTCATTGTATCCTTACAAGCCTGGCCAAAATATCTCAAGAGTTTGATTTATGATGCTTGGCAGGGATTGGAGTTTATGAAAGTAAGTTCCTCTCCTGGCATGCACCTTTAAGGGGGTATTCTACCCAAGTATGTTGTAAGAATCACCTTGGCCACTTTGTGAGAGCTTGTCAATTTATTTGTACAGGTTCAAAAGATCTTGCAACATCAATATCCTCAAATTGGGACTTTTCATCAAGATATGGCCAAATTCTCTCTTTTCTTGCATATTTTATTATTCCAAATTATGCCACTCATTCTTATTCAAGAGATTCCTTAGCTCAAATTCATTTATTTCAAAGTTTTCTATTCTATTATGGTTCTTGGTGGGGAGTGGAAGTTATGGAAGTAAGTTCCATCTCCTGGTATGCATCCCTGAGGGTTCTGCTTCTTGTAAAACATCACCTTGGCAACTCTGTGAGCATCAAATGCTTGGTTTCATTTTTCAGAAAATCCTTTTCCAAAAACAAGCAACTCACCACAAGAAGGACAAATCTCAGGAATTTCTTTATTCTTTCTTTTTCTCTCATTTTCTCTAATATTTGTTTCTTTATTTACTTGTGTAATCTTATTTCTTTTATTCTTCAAAGCAGCAACATTGCCTTCCATATCATGTATTGGGAGGTTCCATTTTATTTCATCTTTAGTATTGTATATAAGCGTGGGGATAGAAGTAAAACAAAACACAAACAAGGAAACAGAAACTAGTTATCTTTACCCAAATGATCAAAAGTTCTCTGGAAATAATTGATAACCTCATCTTCATACCAGGAAAATATTTCAACCATTTCCTCCAAGGAAGCCCCAGGAATAATCCTATAATCAGCATACTCAATCAACCCTCCTAAGCAACCTGGCCACAGAATCTCTATTTTCACTTGCCGTATTTGGGTCTTCTCTGGTAACTTGGATGGGCCAACGCTCTATTTGTTGAAATAACTGGGTGGCAGGAAACGCCAAAGGGGAAAGTTGTTCTCTTATTCCACTGGAGCTGGCCACAGGTTTGATTTGTTTAGAGGTGACTATGGGGGAATTTCTGGACTGAGGGATGGGGGATAGTCTTACTGCTGGAATCCAGGCAGGCCTGGCAGTGGAAGAAATTGGTGAGGCAGGAGGAAGAGAAGTGGGAAAGGTTGAAAAGCTCTGGGATTTCTGGGAATAATGTGACTTTAGAATTTTTTGATAGGAGGATGAGAAGGGGAAGTACTGGATTGATGGCCAATGAAATTATGAACCACCTCAACTTCTTCACCATCCAATTGTTCACTTCCTTCAGCATCAGGATCAGGGGGAGATTGGAATTTTGTCTTATTCTTTTCACTACACATTCAGTATTGATCCTGGATATGGGGACTTATGAGCTTGAATAGATTGGCCTACCACCAACTGGGATGGGCCCTCCAACATTAGTCCACCCAGCCACATCCCTTTGCCTAGAACCAGTCACTATATCAAGATTTCAGAATTCAATTTAATAAAGAGGCTCACCAGACTCACAATTAGAATACCCTGAAGTACCATCAGGAGTAGGGGCCTCAGAAACTGGGAACTCCTTCCCAAACGGTCCATCTTTCCTATTATATAAATATCTTCTGATGTTGGAAGCCAATGGTCCAGTACAACAACATGGCTTCTTCCCAGCAAAGCATAAATGGCACTTTGAAGACCTTGGATTGTAATGTTGAAAGAAATCCTTCCCTTTGGAAAAACACTTGGTACAAGCAGGATCAAGAACTTAAACTGATTTATGACCATCATAGGTTTGGGCAGGATCAAAATGTCCAGAAGGAACCATTGACCAAGGTGAAGCCAATTGACTAAGGATTCCAGAAACACAAAGCACAGAAGGTGGCAGCACAGAAGGTAAAGATTCAGTGAGTTCAGTCAGTTTGGAACTCATTACTAAATATTTATGCAAGAAGAAGAATTCAAGGTGTCAGAATAATGCACTTCAAGCCTGACAACATTAATCAAGGAAGTGGGCCATAACTCAATTATGCCCCCCCTCAAAGTCCTCAACAGTGAAGATCCTGGTCGTCTTGGGGTTAAATCACGACCCAGGACCTCCCCTTCAACTTTGGGGAGGTCAGGTTCTTGATGCTTCTGGACCCTCTCAAGGGGCCCAGGCCATGTAGTGGAAGAATGGTCTATGGGCCATACGGTTGGTCCCATGTAGCCCCTGGAACCCCAGCATATTTGGGACCAGGGGGCCTCCAACAGCTCCCATGGACCATAGGACACTAAAGTGATAAAAATACCCCAAAAGGCCAAAGGAGGCCTTATACTAAGAAACTTCAAGATTGGCCATGGTGATGGTCAGGACAAAGAATCACCAGCATGGTCCAAAATGGCCCCAAGGCAATTTTTGGGCCATTTTTAAA
The DNA here is from genome assembly GCA_023105745.1 of Austropuccinia psidii. Lineage (NCBI taxonomy): Eukaryota > Fungi > Basidiomycota > Pucciniomycetes > Pucciniales > Sphaerophragmiaceae > Austropuccinia > Austropuccinia psidii. The sequence goes on along the minus strand of JALGQZ010000012.1, from coordinate 45,081,040 downwards.
ACACAATGGGGACAAGCCCCTCCTTTGAGGATTCAAGAATTAATTCAAGTCAAGAAGGGACTCAAAACATCAAGTTGGCCAAATCACAATGTGTATATGTTCATATGCTCATTGGCCATCATTTTTTGAGCAGAATAGCTCTATGGCATTCTTTTGGATACAACCCAGGGCCATGCAATGAAAAGAAGGTACTGACTGAATTCAAGAAAAGCATATTTTCAAAGTTGGAAAAGGACTTACTCAATGTAAAAAAAGGGGGAAGATAAGTTAGTTCAAGTGTGAAAGAGAAGAAAGGATTGGATTTTCACAATAATGGTCGAGAGGAAAAGATAAATTGCAAAAACATTTTTTGAAAGAAATGTGGGGATATGGAGATTCCACTCAACAGTGGCAGGGTATTATGGTTTTTGGGAGCCCACCAGTTGTAAGAGGGGGATACTGTAACAACCACTAGCCAAGGGTAAGGGTATTCATAATTAAACCCACTCAAACATTTCAAAACCAGCAAATTCACTGTGTCTATCAACATTCAGTTTCAGCAATCTACCTTGCTGAAACATGCATACAGTCTGGTTCACCAATACAGCCTGTCAACTTCTTTACAGTTTGGAATTACCCAATACAGTTTTGATACACCATCCTGAAACTGTATGATCACTCAAGACCACCACACCTCTTGTACAGGTTCTGTACAGCCGTACAGGACCTGCATTGGCCAGACTCAATTCAACCATCAATAATTCTCATGAAAATTCTCTTTCTGGATCAGGGCTGATGATTCTCACATATACCAGCCCCTATTTCTCCCCCTGGGGACGTTTCCCCAGTTAATTAATTTGGTTGATTTATTATCTTATGAATATTCTTATCCTTATATTGGGTATTATATTTATTAATTTTAAGTTAGTATTTGCATTTTTCCTTTTTTTCCTGTACAGTATGAGTTGGGTGGCCATATCCTTAATAACTCTTCTCTTCCCATTCTGACAGGTTGAAACCGTGCACTTGGACTTGTTTGTGGTTTTCTATTTGTATACTCTTATTATTTGTTTCTTATTTCTTATATCTCTTTATTTAGTCATTTCATCTTATTACACTCTTAAGTGTGTTTTTCGTTTACCATATCTTGAGCCCTTCATAAGTAAATCAAGGGTGAATAAAATATTTACCTCCCATCTAACTTCTACAGTTTGAGTGTGAGATACCTAAAGTGGAGTCATTTTGAAGAGAGAACAATCAGGGCTATCTGATGGCTCCATTCATTCCCCCATAGCTCATCTAGAATAAAATCTATGGAGAAAGTAAGTTTAATACAGGATCTGAGAAAAATTTATATTTGGATAATGGGAATTAAACATGGTATACCTATTCCATATCTGAGGATACCCATAGCAAATTAGGTACCATTGTGTAGACTCATCCAATGCTACAAAATGACACAACTTCTAGTTTAATATCTTGAAAACCAAAAACATTATGGGAAGCTTAAGTTTACAGTCCCACAGTTTGGACAATACACCTTTACTGTGGGAAAATTTCCATATCCTTCAATGTGAGGTGTCAATTCTACAAAGGAGCATGTTCATCCTTCAATACAGTATATTTTGTTCAATACTGGGGTCCCATACAGGTTCTGTACATCATTCTAAATGTAATACACATCAGAAGAGGGCTGTGGTCTTCAGATGAAACCTTTCACCCTGTATTGGTGAAAACTGCCCAAATGTGGTTTCAAAACCACATCTGAGCCTAATACAGGCTATAATGGCATTGTTTCAACCACAAGCCAGTCGTTGGAAGTGAAAAATCTTCACTTTATCTACATTAAACGGTCTAGAGTACTTTTTTAGCCAAATTCAGGATAAAAAGGGACCTTTCTCTGCCCAAACTAGGAATCCCCATCTTTTGCTTACACTCCTATGTAGTGCAACTGTCAAAAACAGTTATAATCTTAAAAATAATCAGGTTATCCTTTAATTCTTAGTATTGTACTGCTTTATTATAGTTAATAAACTGATAGCCAGTGCATTCTGGGCTTTCAGTAGCACTCACTTCCACTGTCTTCCATAGTAAATCCCCTAAAAACTCCAATTAAAAATATTTCTTTTGTATTGTATTATGTTTCACAGTCATATTTAAAGCTTTAAATAGCCTTATTATAGATTTATCATAGACTAAGCTCTATAGGCCTAATGATGGTGAAAGGGCCAGGTTGGCCATGAAAGGCCAATTTGGCTAGAGAATGATGGATATGCCAAAATTGCTATGTATTGGATATGGAATTGCTATTCCATAAAGTGGTTCAAGAGGTGATTGTCCATGGATGTAAAATTATGCACTAAGCCTGTAGCAACCAGTACTGACCTTCTACTTATAATAATAATAGTTTAAATCTTAAACCCTTCCAGAATGACTAATGTTAGTCATTAAGAATCCCTTGAGACATCATAACAGTGCTTACATGGAAGGTGTAAAGCATTTCACCATCTATTGCTCCAGAATGATCATTTGTGGTCTCAAAACCACAATTATCACAGTAATGACATAAAAATTGATCATTCTGAACCACAAGCTGTCCCCCAGAGTAAGAATATTCACTCTGTAGTTGTGTGAGAAGGTTAAAAGACCCTAACAGTTCCCAAAAGAGATTAAAAATGGTCTTTCCTCACTGGAAAGACCTCTATCATCATTTCTTTAGTATTATTCTGTGGCATAACTGCTATTAATCAGTTTTTCCCTCACAATAAATCTTTATATAATTAAAATCATAATTATTTTAGTAATCTTTATATTCAAAGATATTAGATCATTGCAAACAAGGTCCTCAGTAGACTCATCACCACTGTTACCATGTAAAAGAAGGACCTGTTTTAATTGAAACCACTCAATAACACCATGTCACAGTCATAATTCTAGCTTGTGATTAAAGTCTTGTAGGTATCATATAGACTCACCCTGACATTGTCATTAAAGAAGTAAGAAAAATTGATGAAAAAAATATTTTCAAAAATCAATTGTTTGAAGAAAAAAGAAATATTTATTTTACATTGGAAATGAAGAAAGAACTAATTAATATTTCAATTCAATGTAAGGAATCCTTCTCTTCTTACAATGAGACACTAGGTAAAATTAAATGCTATAAAGTAAACATCATGCTTAATTTGGAAAGTCCTTGCCCTCCTTTACTCAGGATCCCAGAATACACACATATCCCTAGGTCTAGAGAGTCATAAGAGACTTAAATTCATTAGCTGAGAAAACTGGAAGTTATTAGTAAGAGGGAAAAATCATGAGTTCTAGCCTATAGTCCCTGTAATCATTACATGAAAAAATATAAGTCAAGGATGGTTTGATATTTAATATAATTGAATACATGGACTATGAATAATAGGTATCCCATTCTTAGAATTACTTAAAATTTGAATAAATTATTCAAAGAAAGATTCATTACTTCAATGGATTCAATTAGCTTTATCCATCAGAATGTTATGAAACCTGATTCTAGGAAGTTATTGATAATGATTTCTCATTTTTTTGTTCAATAATATTTTGTATTTATTTTATAGTAATAAATGCACCCTCTAATTCTAACATGGCTTTTAATACCATTTGACCTCATGAATTATCAGAGGGATAGCTAATAATCTATATTGATGAAGCTATCATTTGTTTAGAAACCTTGAAATCAAATTTTTAGATACTTTCATTATTACTTGGAATAATCTTCAAGGGAACATGAGAAAATATCTTTTAGAAAATGTATTTTTGTCTTTCATGAGCTAAACACTATGGGAAATGTATATTTAGGACTTATCCTTGGTGCTTACAGAAACAATGTGGCTGGAGCTTTACTGAAGAAAATGCCGCAGAAAAAAAACATTTCAATTTTAGGGTTTCCTAGCTATTACAGGCAACACCTTAAAGATTTTCAAATTTATACCAGACCATTTTGAAGAATTCATGACCAGCAAAATGTTTTTGAGATGACAAAACCAAGCATTCAGGAATATTAAAAAATCCAGCATTCCTTAACCAATGAACCATCATTTTTTAATTAAAGATCAAATAATTTCTTTCAATATATATATTGCTTCATGTGTTGAGAACCTAGGGGAAGCTCTTAATTAAGCTCAAATTTTCAATGAAAAAACCTATGAAGCTCTAATTGGTTTTATTTAAAGACAAAGAAAACTTAATGAGGCTAGATATTGTGGAACTCCTTTTAGTGTGGGATTGGATAAGGCAGTAATTGAGGGGGAAATTACAAGTAAACAAGTTTAAATTGCTGAAATAATCCTGTAGCCAAGGATGCTAATGGTGGTTTAGCTGGCCCTCTGAATATACTAAAAAATCTCCCTACAGAGCTCCCACATCAATATTTAAGATTGTGGCTTTACAAGTAGAGAAGATGTCACAGGGGCTCTTCTAAATGAAGAGGGCCTGGCACTCAGTGAGCAGACTTACCTATGGAGGGCTCAGAATAAGTACTCAATTGATAAGAGATAAATTTCTAGCCATAAAATAATGAGAATTGAAAGACATGGGAGAAAACAAAAGAAATAATAAAGAGCCAACCACAAATAATCCTGTATCACGGTTTCAACCTGTTCAGAAAATAGAAAAGGATTAATAAAGGATATGGCCACCAGGATTATACTGAAACAGGTGAGGGAAGGCTAAGACTAACTTAATAATTAATAAAATAATACTTCTGAGTGAGAAATAAAATAATATTAATAATAAATCAGATATTTTAATTAACTGGGAGAAAAACCCCAGGTGGGTGAAAGGGGGCTGGCATATGTGAAAAATGCCAGCCTGGAGTTTGAGTGTTGAGAAACCATGAATTTATGATTGAAAAACCTTTATTTGAGATTTGAAACTGTATTGGTGTATCCAATACCATTTTTTGGATTAATACAGGTGTCTGAACCTGTATTGAGGACAGGCCTGTATTTGGGCTTTGCCTGTATTGAGTTGTATTGAGGTTTGAAGCTGTATATGGTGAATCTTCCATGAACCCCCTTTCTGATTAGGTGTTAGAAGATCTTCAATTAGTAATTCATGGTAATTTCCTGCCTGTCTCCATGGCTGTGACATTATCCCCCTCTTGAAAGTGGTGAGCTCTGGGCACCATAGAAGTAAGTGAATCTTGATGAGGTCTATTGAAGCTTTCTTCCCCTCAATTACCCAATCGTCATCCCTCATAATTCCTCTTCATAACTCATAGTTTCAAACTCCTTCATTCTCACAACTTGTAGGCCCTTCTTTGTTGACTTGATTCTGATTCCTCTTCCCTTCTTTTAAATTTGCCTTCATTTTCTTCTGTTCCTTCTATTTTTGTGATATTCTTCTCATTGCAGTGTTCTTCACTCAATTTGTCTTGAGTCCTCATGGCTCATGATAAATGGTTATTTCAGGTTTATGTCCTAAGAACCTACTTCCATTTCATAAAGCTGTCTTCATCCTGAGATTGGGCCCAATTGGCCCTTTTCAGGATCCATTGAAACTTTCCCCCAAATTTGTTGTTTTCTGGTTTTTTGGCTAATTTGGCCAAAATGTGTCATTATGCAAGATATTGAAAATTTTGATGAATTTATGATTGAAATGATAGAATTGGAATTTATTATGGCTTTGAAGAAGCAATAGACAGAAATGCACGAAATGCGCAAATATGCCAATATGACTGAAATGGCATATGTTGATGAATTCCTGAATGAAATGAATTTCTGAAGGGTTTGGAAGTTAATTAGCCAGAAATGTGCAAATGCACCACTTTGACCATTTTCTTTGACTTTTGAGGTTTTGAAGGCTTTTAATATGATTTGAAGATGATTTGATGGCATTGTGCGCAAAATGCGCAAATGCATAAAAATGGCCAATTTGGCCAATGAAACAATTCTTTATTGATTTTTCTGCTATTTTATTGGGCTTCACTCCACTCTTGAAGTTCAAATTGCCATAATTAGCTTTCTGACTTGGAATTTTGCATGATTTGCTTAGTCTTGGCTTCAAATCTTGACTTGTATATGAGTTCAAAGCTGACTTCCATTTTTGACTCCAATCACTCTGATTCCCTGCCTTCTGTACTTAATGGTCCTGGTTTCTTTGATAACTTGAGTGAGCTTTGAAGAAATTTTGATGAGAATTATCTGTAGTTGGTCTTTATCATTACTAGTGTTTTGCTCTTTGATTATTAAATAAATTGACTCCCAAAAAGATGTGGGAGTGATGACTGCTGCTTTTGAAAACAAGAAATAAAAAATAACATCATACAAGTAAAAGAAAATGAAATAAAATGAATAGAAATAATTCAGAGAAAAAGAGAGTAAAGAAAAGAAAATAAAGAAAAATCTGAGAATTTATCTTGTGGTGAGCTGCTTGATTTTGGACATAATTTTCCTGAAAAGATAAAACCAAGAATTCGATGCTCACAGGGTGGCCAAGGTGTTGTTTTACAAGAAGTAGAACCCTCAGAGATGCATAACAGGAGATGGAACTTACTTTCATAACTTCCACTCCCCAACAAGCACCATAAAGTAATAGAAAACTTTGCCATAAATTAATTTGAGTTAAGGAATGTCTTGAGCAATAGTGAATTCAATAATCTGAAATAATGAAATATGAAAGAAAAGAAGATGATAAAGAATAGAGAGAATTAGGCCACATCTTGATGAAAGGTTCAAATTAAAGGGTATTGATGTTGCAAGGCCTTCTAAAGCTTTCCAAAGAAATTTACAAGTGCTCACAAAGTGGAAAAGGTGATGCTTACAGCTTCATAAACTCCAATCCCCACCAAGCACCATAAATAAAACTCTTGAGGCATTTGAGCCAGGCTTTTCTGCATACAAGGTGTAGAAATCTTTGACAAGGTCTGGTGAGCTGGTTCCCAGGTTGTTCTTTCTGGATCTTCACTGAATAATTTCCACTCTACAAGATATCATAATTTACCTCTTTTGAGTTTTGAGTCCAGAACCTCAGCCACTTCCCATTCTTCTTGCTCCTCCACTAGGATTGGTGGTTGTGGCAATTGATTTTGATTGGGATACTCGACTCTTTGTCAGGTTCTAGTAATGACACATGGAAAACAGGGTGAACTGACTTCCATTGTTGAAGCAACTTGAGGTGATATGCATGGCTGACAATCTCCTTCAGAACTTCAAAGGGTCACAACCATCTTTCTGAGACTTTTTTGGTGGGTCTTGCTGTCTTGATGTTCTTGGAAGCTAGCCATACTTTGTCCCAAGATTGGAAATCAGGTGGAATTTCTCTATTTCTAGCTGCATACTTCTTAAAATGCTTTATTTCTGACTCCAATTCTTCTTTGACAATTTGCTGCACTAATTGGAGTTTTGTTGATAACTTTCCAGCAGGTGTATTTTGAGAAATGTTAATTGAGTAAAAGCTAAGATTTCTTCCATAAATGGTGAAGGTGAGTGGTTTTTTGATGAATGTTCTGAGGTATTATAGGCCAATTAAGCCAGAGGGACCCAGGTGTTCCAGTCATCTTGATGATAACTGACATACATCTTAAGATACTATTCTATAATCTGATTTACCCTCTCTGTCTGTCCATCTGTTTCAGGGTGAAAGGCAGTTGAAAGATCTTTTGATATCTTGAGCTGCTGACAAAATTGAGTCCAAAATGATGAAACAAATAATGAACCTCTATAACTAACAATACTAATTGGAAGACCATGTTTGGAAAAGACATGACTAATAAATATTTGAGCTAATTCCAAAACAGTGATTGTTTAATAAGTTGGAATAAAATATTGCCATGTTTGAGAATCTTTCTACAACTACTAAAATTGAATCAAAGTTTCATGAAAAAGGCAATTGAGTGATAAAGTCCATTGATAATGAATTCCAAGGACCAGATTTAATTTGAAGAGGCTTGAGTAATTCAAACTCCTTGTGGTGAATGTTCTTGTTTCTTGAACATTGCGGATATGAGTACACATAGTCCTTGATAATTTGATTCATGCCAGCCCAATGAAAATCCCTCATGATGGGCTTGAGGTTCTTCTCCTGGCCAGGGTGGCCAGCTAATGGTGAGTCATGATGCTTTTGAAGGATATCCAATTGAATTTCATGATTGCTTGGGATGACTACTCTATCTTTGAATAATAACAATTTGGCTTGGGGTTCAAGAGAATAATATGAGACTGATTAAAATCTTGCTAATTGCTTGAGAATCTCCTTATAATCTTTGTCTTGCCATACTGCCTTCTGAGTTTGATCAACTAAATCTCACAAAACTTCAACTTTGATTGAAAAAAATCTTGACTCCTTAATTTCATTTTTCTTGAGAACTTCATGAAATTTTTGAGGATTCTTTCTGATTAAGTCCACCCCTCTCTCTGGGTACACGTCATCTTGATGTGATAAGGCATCTGGTAAAGCAGCCAGTCTGCTTGGGCGGTAAGTGATAGAAAAGTGAAATTCAGAGAGAAACTCTTCCCAATGGGCTTGAAGATGAGTAAGGACCCTAGAAGACATAAGCTATTGAAGGAAAAAGTGGTCTTTCAAGACCTCAAAGGAATCAGAAAGAGAAAGAAGAAAGGCTCTCCAGCACTTGAGAGCCCAAGCTATGCCAAGGAGTTCCTTGTCACAAATTTCATAGTTGAGCTAAAGTGGGAGGAGGTTGTGACTATCAAACGCAATGAGATGCTTTCCTGAGTCATTCACCTTGCTCAGTACTGCACCCAAGGAATAATCAGAAGCATCAGTATCTACAATAACTGGTAGAGAAGGATTGAAATGGGATAGGATAGGAGCAGTGGTGAAAGCTTCTTTGAGTATTTGAGACTGACTAAGAGCTTCCTCATTGCAGATAAAGGGAGAATATGTCTTAAGGAGGGAAGTGAGAGCAGAGATTTTTTTGGAATAGTTTTTAATGAAAATACAACAGAAGTTAGCAAAGCCAAGGAAAGATTGAAGTGCCTTGAATATTATTTGGCTGAGGCCAATTGAGGATTTGCTGAGCTTTGGAAGAATACATCTTGAGAGCTTCACTTGAAACAACATAGCCTAAGTATTCCACACTCGAGGCATGGAATACACACTTTGAGGCTTTAGCAAGCAAATTATTGTCCCTCAGTCTTTGGAGGACAGAGGCCACATGTCTGACATGTTCCTCCTCAGAACCAGTGTAGACCATCATATCATCTAAGTAGACTACAACAAAAATATCCAAGAAATATGCAAAGATATCATTCACAAGATTCTGGAATAAAGCAGGAGCATTGGTAAGCACAAATGGCATAACCAAATATCCATAAATGCAATATTTAGTTATAAAGGCGCTTAAGTGCTCATCTCCCTCTTTAATTCTCAGGAGATTATAAGCACCATGCAAATCTATCTTGGAGAAGATAGCAGAGCCATTAAGGACAGTAAGGAGCTGATTAATCAGTGGAACAGGGTACCTGTTCTTCCTAGTGACAGCATTAAGTTTGCAGTAGTAAACACACAAAGAAAGGCCACCATCCTGTTTCTTAACAAAAAGGAAAGGTGCTCCTATTGAAGAGGAGCTTGGCCTGATGAAACTCTTATCTACATTCTCTGAAATGTAGGCCCGTAGTGTTTCTGAATTATGCTTTGATAAAGAGTATATAACACCAACTGGAGGTAGAAGACCCTCCAATTTGATATGATGATCACAGGCGTGGTGTGGAGGACGTTTCACTGCTTTCACTTTGGAGAATACATCCAAATATTGGTGATAGGCTGGAGGGACTACCTTCAGCACAGTTCCAATCTCTTCTGGCTCTTATTCCTCATCTCACTGCTCCTCCAGGGAGGCATGACCAGATAAAGGAGGAAGGTCCATATCCCCTTGAAAGGGATGAAGAGAAGATATAGCAACATATTCTCCAACATCTTGTATCTCTTTCAATACTTAATCTCTTGATGGAAGTAATGACTGAGAGGAAATGATGGAAGGGATATGGACAGAAGGAGAAAAGAAGGTGTCTTAAGTTCACCAACCAGAGCAACACTGTTTAAAGCAGTGGCTAACTCATTACTAGTAGAAGAATTAATACCAATAGAATCCTTATGACTATAATAATAGGTGATCAATCCATTTTTCCAATAAATAATAGAATTACAATGGTAAAGTAAATAATAGCCCAATATTAGGTCTGCTCCCTTGGGTGAATCTATGATAAAGAAATCCCATTCAAAGCATGGAAAAGAAGGCAAGTCAACAAACCACTTGGTATAATGGGTGATGAACAAAGAAGTGGATTAATTGGAATACAAAATGAAAAGTGTAATATTTTAAGGGAGCTCTGACACAGTCAATGAGTACTTGAGAACAAAATTCTTTGCAATAAAAGAGTTTGTAGCACCAGAATCAATGAGAATACTATAAAAAATATCAGAGAGAGAAGAAAAAATAAGAAATTTTAAAGATTTATTGACACTAGTATTCAGAGGGCACAATTGTTCTCTTGAAGGAAATAAGTGAGAGCCATTGAACACATCATGATTCCCACTCAGGCTTTTCCCTGCTTGCTAGTGAATACTCTTGATGACCCCTTCCTATTTTCAGGCCTCTTGAATCATTTTTCAAATGGGTCCTTTCCACCACAATAGCTGCATAAGCCTTCTTTAATCCTCCTCTTCTTTTCAGAACCAATTAATTTGTTGTCCTTAGTGAGGAGAGCAGAATGAGGCTTGTATTTGGACACTTTATAATTATTCCCCTTCTTGTTCCTCCTGTGATAAGTTTTCTTTGAAGATGAACCTTGGGGAGGCTTGGAGGTATTGGATTCACCAATTGGAGCCTTCTTCTCTGGATGACTACCCTTTACCTCTGCCTCTCATGGTACCTGGTATCTAATTCCAAAGTGATGTCCATTAGTTCTTAAAGTTTATCAAGGTTTCCAGGGTGAGAAGCCAATTGGTCCAACAGTCTTGATGCCAAGCCTCTTCTTTACACATGAATATAAGCCCTTTCTCCCCAGTCTCCAATTCTTGACATTAAGCTTCTGAAATCTTCTATGTACAAGGAAACCTTACCACTTTTAATCATCCTTAGATTTTATAACTCTTTTTCAGCTTTCCTGAATTCATTTTGATAACCAAACAGATTGAATAACTGAGTTTCAAATAACTGCCAGTCATTGAGGAGGTAAGATGGGTCTTCATTGGAGATATCTGAGAGGTATGGTTCAATCCATTTTCCAGCTCTACCAGTGAGAAACAAATTTGAGTACAAAACCTTCTTCCTGTCAGAGAAGAAGTTTTCTGGGTCATTATGGAAAATTAATTGACAAGATTGAATAAATCCTCTCAGTTTATAAGCTTTACTACCATCAAAAGTATCAGGTTCCTTCATTTATGGAGTCTTGAATGCTGGGGCGTTTGAAGTGTCCCTTGAAGCAACTGCTTGAGTTGGTTTTCCCATGAGCTGAGTCATCTGCTCCATCATTTTGAGAAAATTTGGTTCAGCTTTCAAGACAAGAGGCTGATTAGAAGGGGCTAGATTTGGAGCTTCAGAAGCCTCAGGGGCACCTGCCAAGGCAGCTTCCACTTCAGTTTCTTCAGACTCCTCCCCATCTTCATCTTCAGCTTCCTCTGATATGCTTCTAGGCCCTTGAGAAATTCTTGGATAGCCACCAAAAAAGGCAGAGAATGATCTTGATCTTCTTTACTTCACACCTCCTCTTCTGGAGGGTGCTGCTCCTTCCATTGTTGGTCCTCTGTCCAAATTTTCACTCAGTTGATTAACTGATGGTTTGCGGTCAAGAGGAGCACTTGCTGTAGGTGTGAGAACAGCTTGATGTATTTGAGATCTTGTATTCTTCTCTGAAGGGCTATGCTGAACTGGCATTATTGAAGAAACAAAATAAAATTAGATGATACTTGAGAATAAAACAAGGCTTGACCAAATCAATCAAATGAGAATCTTGATGAACTTGAGAAATCAACCAATAGTCTTGAAGTGAATCAGTATGAATAAATCTTGAAGAATGAAGGTGACAAAGTAAAATTCTTATGAATAATCAATTTCAATTGATAAGTCAAATCAAATCAATCAAGTCAATTAATAATCAAATCAGTTATGTCTTGAGGAATTCAATCAATATATTCAAAATTAACTCAATTTCTTGAGGAATCAACTTCAAATCAATCAATTAAATCAAATCTTAAGGATAAATCAGCTATCTTGGGGAATCAAATCAGATCAATCAATTCAATCAAATCAGAATCTTGAGGTAAAGTCTATTTATTGAATAATAAAATCAATCAATCAATAATTCTTGAGAAATTTCAAAATCAACAAATGATAACCCCAATTAAATGAAAACTCCTGAAATAATGAATCAATTAACCCTAAATTCCAATCAATTAAACCTGATAAAAGAACCTGAATTCAGACAGAAAAGAAAAATAAAATTTGATTGAGAATTAATTATAAAGTGAAATGGTCAGAAAATCTTTAGAAATGAGAAATAGAATACATTTTTGTTTGAATGAAATGAATGAGATGAAAATTGATGAGAGATAATGCAATCATAAAAATCATAAGATTATAAAAATGATAAAAATCATATGATCATAAAAATCATAATTGAGAATGAGAGAAATGAATGAGAATGAATGAAATAAAGACGCAATTATGAACTAATTAAAATAATGTCCCAGGTGCTCTTCTAAATGAAGAGGGCCTGGCACTCAGTGAACAGATTTACTTATGGAGGGCTCAGAATAAATACTCAATGGATAAGAGTAATGAGATAAGAGATCAATTCCTAGTCATAAAATAAGAATTAAAAGACATGAGAGAAAACAACAGCAATCATAAAGAGCTAACCACAAATAATCCTGCATCACTGTTTCAACCTGTTCAGAAAAGAGAAAAGGATTAATAAAGGATATGGCCACCAGGACTCTACTTAAACAGGTGAGGGAAGGCTAAGACTAACTTAATAATTAATAAAATGATACTTCTGAGTGAGAAATAAAATAATCTTACTAATAAAGTGAATATTTTAATTAACTGCGGCAAAACCCCAGGTGGGTGAAAGGGGGCTGGTATATGTGAAAAAAATTCCAGCCTGGAATTTGAGTCTTGGGAAACCATGACTGTATGATTGAAAAACCTGTATTTGAGATTTGAAACTGTATTGGTGTATCCAATACAGTTATTTGAATCAATACATGTGTTTGCACCTGTATTGAGGACAGGCCTGTATTTGGTGAATCCTGTTTTTGGGTTTTGCCTGTATTGAGCTGTATTGAGGTTTGAAGATTTATTTAGTGAATTTTCCATGAACCCCCTTGCTGATTAGGTGTTGGAAGATCTTCAATTAGTAATTCATCATAATTTCCTGCTTGTCTCCATGGCTGTGACAGAAGACTTTTCAGAAGTCTCTATCAGATCTAATAAATAATCAGCCTAATGATAAAATAATACTAATTTGAATCAAAGAACTTTAAATGAGGAATTTAGAGGTGGTTTCAAGATAATAAAATAATAATTTAGTAGATAAATGGTAGATATAATAGTACTGAGTGGTGATTTGAGTTTTTTCTTTTGTTAAAAGAAATTTTCTTTTTAATGTATGAAAGTTCTAATATGGGAATATATAGTTACTATTTGTGATAATTTGTTTAATGTTTCAATAGTAATAGTAACAGTTGTGAAATTACTAGTGGGTATTTTTTCAATTTGATAATAATAATAATGATAATATAGCTTTCCTTCTAGTGAGAAGAGTATAATATGAATATTTTTAGCTTGTTGATTATGAGTATTTGACTAATAGAGCAATTCATAATATAGGAAAAAACTACTGATAAGTAAAGCTACTTATAAAGAACTATTAGGGTAATGTAATATGAACAATAATAATTTCTAGATTAACCTAGTAGTAAGGGATGAAATAATTATTCTCCTTCTTGGTATATAGTTAATTGGATTCATGGGGATCAGGGAGCAAATGAGAGAGGGAGGCCACCCTTTCTGTTGTGAGAAGTACCCATGGGCTCTCCATGTAAAGATTCATTCTTTCCCTTGAGAAAATCCTGCTGGTTTCTGATTTCATGGATTGAATCATGTGATTCAGCTTTTTTCACCATTTGTTTGGCCAAAATTAAGGTTGAGATGTTTTTGCTGGTGTGGATTTTGATACAAAATATCAGATGACTTGGCTTTTACACTACATTAGTCAGCTTGAAAAGCCTTGAGGGATCAATGCTGGTGAGTAAAGCATGAAGATGGTGTCATGTGTTTAAGCCCTTGTATAATTTGTTTTTAATATTTATTTAGTTCCAGGTGATCATTCTGGGAAATGTGGGGATATCTTCTTGAGTTTGAATTCTTGATTACTGTAATTGCTGTGTAATCTATAGTTTAGTATACTTCCTTTGCATGAAGCTAGTTGAAATTGAATTAAGTTGAATTTAATAGCCCTGTGGCTGTGTCATGTAAAAGTCTCATGCATATGTATTGCATAAACCTTCTTTGGGTGCCTATATTGTTATGTAATCTCAGGATTTTAGTGGATTTTCCATGAATTGAGTTGAATTTTATTATTTCATATGATCCTTGTGTCACATGAACTTTGTTTCGGTTGATGTAATTCTTGGTAATATAATATCATCAATGGATTTAGGGTGGATATATTGCTAAAATGTTACTTTTTCCATGTAATTTTTGAGTTTTATGTATGTATTAAGTCTATATTGTTGATTCTGTAAGCCTTATATGTAGTATTTCTTGAATAACTCCATAAGATTGTATTCCCCAATTATTCATTTAATTATATAGATATGTTGGTTTTTTCTATGCTGAATGCTAAATTATTCCTTTCCTCCATGCTATTGCTTCTTTTAATGTGTTTTTGTGATTTTAATAATGTATTTTCAGTGGTTAATTCATGAATTAGTCATTGTGATCTTGATTTTTCCAACTTTGAATTTTAGAAAGATTTCTTGAAACTGTGCAAAAGGTATGGAATACTACATCCACCTCTCCATTTAATGCTTTCCCCAGCATTCCAGTTTCAAGTGAAGTATTCTGGGTTCATAAATGAGAATTTCTCTTCTCCAATTTTTGTATTTCAGTAAGTATAGTTGATATTTTCTGTTTGTGTGTCTTCAAATTAATTTTGAACCTCCAAGAATTCATTTGTGTGGTTCTCCTTTTTTTATTTTAATATTCCTTAATGATGGAGATTATGCCATGTCTTTTAAGTGTCCAATTACTTTGTAATCCTCCGTTAATGGTTTATAATTTTAATTTCTTGAATCTTCCCTCCTTACTACTTGATTTTATTCCTGTTTTCTGTTCTTATTTTTTCATTTTTGTTAATCTTGAGGGTAATTTCCCTCTCCATTTGATGAAAAATCCTTCCAGCTACTAATAGCTCCTTTTAATCAAATATTTCCACCAGTGTTTCCATAAAATAAATGAATTAATAATAAAAGGGTTTGTTACAGTTTAAGGTCTTTTCCAGGACCTCTGATTTAGTCATGAGACCTTAACTATAATGAAATATGTTTTTGGGGAAGTTTAAGGTCATACTCATGAACTTTCCTTGACTTTTTTGTTTTTTGAAGTGTATTTATGAAGGATGAAATAATGATCAAGACAATTCAAGTTCTTATCTAGGACTTCTTCTTGAAGTAACTTTGTTTGATGATGAATAAAATAAATAAAAACATTAAGATATTTAGACAGTTTAAGGTATTATCTAGGACCTCTCTTGAATTCATTTGTTGATAGGATTATTGGACTAATATTATTGATTCTGTTGTGTTTTTTCTTGTTGTTGTTCCTTCTATTGTACTTAATCTATGATTAACAAACACATGGGCAGCCCCTCTCAATTTAATAACTATGTCATCATTTCTACCTTCTTTGATTATTATTATTTTGAATAGTATAGATACACATTTTTTTTAAATAATAATCTAGCTATCATATGAAATATATAATGTAAAAGCACATGATCCCTTATGTGTTGTTACCAATTTATGGCCAAAACACATAAGTGACCTATTATTTTAATATACTTCCTCAGGCTTAGATTAGGAGATTTTTTTTATCTTTTTTGCCATATTTTGTCTGACATGGGATGTCTATATCCCCAAATGTTCCAATTTTATCACCAAATTTCTCAAATTCAGCCAATTTGACAAAATGGCATATTTTTTAAAAAATCCATTTGAAATATTCCCACTTGTGAATTTCCTTCATTTTTTTTAAAATAAAGAGTTCAATATTTATAATAAAAAGACAAGCCCCTATCTTTGGGGATTTTTTTGGTGAGACAAGTGAAGGTGCAGAAAGGTGTTTTTTTCATATTTGCAATATGACTATTTTTAAGTGAAAAAGTTTCACATGTATATACAAAAATCAATCAATCTGAATCAACCTCCAAAATACTTGGTTTTTTCTGCGGTGGGGGAGGAAGATTGGACAAATATAACATACTTTGTTTCTTAAGTTTATCTTCCCACCCCAGGGCTTGTGGTTGGGCATGAAATGCACAATTAACAGTAATAGGGGGGACTGAATAAAATTTAGAAATGATGATATCCAATGGAACAAAATGAGAACTTCTATCCAAGAAGCAGATGAAAATGGGTGGTGTATCATTTATAGGACAGGAATAAGGGAAAAAAGAGAAAGATTGGACTGTGGAATAAAAGAAAACAGGTCATTGATACTTATTGAAAATTGGATCCCCCATATCAGTCATGGAAATCCACTTTCTCTTTAGAGCCTGGCCAACATCTTCATACCACTCAATTCTGTCCAAATGAGAGGATACTGAGGGAATAAAAGTGTTCATGGCTTCATAAAGGTATTGATTTTTTTGAATTTATTCAGCCAAGTCACCTCTGACATCAGCCCATTGATCTTCAGTATTGTAAGCTTAGTGGGATGCTGTGCTGTAGCCACAGTCTCCATCACCCTTGACATTTATGGGCTTGCAGATGTATTTCAATATAAGCTTTGGAAAGTCTTCTGCGCCAGGTACCTGATAAAAATAGGTCAAACAATCAATTTATACTAAAATAAACAAAGTAAATATACACTAAAACAAATCATAAAATCACAAAGAGCTTGGAGCATTCATCATTTGTGTGATAATTCCTTTGGCATTTCTCACAGTTAAAGTAAATTGCATTATATATCTTCAAAGTTGTGGCAGGCTTGTGGGACTTACTTTGTGAGATTTTGATACCCATTTCAAATCTTCTGGACCTTCTAAGGGTGACTCCTGATTTTCCATATTAATTCAATTCAGTTGCTGAGGGTAGTGAATCTGATAAACTTATTGATTTTGATAATGAGGCCTCAAAACCTTCAGAATCTTCAGATAAATCCACTTACATGATCTGAGAGGGTGTAATTTACTGTGATCTTGATGTTGTTGTGCTGGTCACTTTTGGTGGGGTCTTCTTCTTTTGGATTGACTTTCAATTATTTCAAATCTTGAGGGTTCTCTGTTATTTTTATTTTTATTTTTATTCTTGGATATTTGAAGTCCTCCATGGATATTATTTCATTCTAGTGGATCTTCATCATATTGTTCATCCTCTTGACTCTTGGGAATTTTATAAAATGTGACTTTTCCAGTAAAGATTTCTTGAAAATGTTGAATAATTGGGGTGATTTCTACCATTGTTCTTTAAAAAAGGGTCTTTCAAAATATCTTCAAATATTCTTTCTTTCTCAACATTTTGACCATCACCTTGATAGCCAGTCTGAGAAGAATACCACAAATAAAATCAGCTAATAAGAAAAAAAACTAATAATTTGAAGATCAAATAATCCTCACAGGTAAACTCAAAGGAAACTGAGGATGGAAGTCTGATATCTGAAGCCTTTGGCATTTGGAAAATTCCCATTGGATCCTGTGCTTGCAAGGAATGCCTTGATAATTGCTGTATTTTTTGGTTCATTTTTCATTGGGGGGAAATTTGGTTTTGAAATTTTCAAAGGCCATCTGAAGGGAATAATGAGACACCTTGCCATTGAGAGCACAGATGTGTGGAGGAAAATTATTTACATGGAAAATAATCTCTTTGGATATTCTGTTTATTATTTCAACAAATTGTTTCCTGAAAGCCATGTGAAGAGCCCTAATTACCTCCAGGAGAGTACCAGTGGAATGTTGGAGCCAAATCTTAACTGTGGCATGGGAACCTTCAACTCTTGAGGTGGAGCTCACACCCAGGTAGCAATGGTGGTTGGTCCAAGCTGGCTCATAGTACCTCTTGAGAGGGAGCCAGGCTTTTTACAAATATTTCAAGACTTCAGGATTTTTCACTTGCTTTTGCAGCTTCTTCCAGCTTTCTTTACAAGAATTTTCAGTGGATTAATACATAACCTGAGAAATGAATCCCAAAGTCATTAATAAAAACAATGATGAGAATAAAAGTATATCACCTGATTACAAAGGCCCATGAAATTTTTAAAGTCAGTGCCATGACCAATTTTCTTCATTCAATGGGCAGATACATCTTCATTGATGTTCCAAATGCATAAGATTACTTTTGAGTCCAGCAAGAACTTCTTAAGTAAAACTTTCAAGGAAAAATCCCTCTCAATGACAATAAATTGAGGGGCAGAAATATTGTTGTTGTTGAGAACTTCTTCTCTTTATTTATTCAATTCCCAAGTATATGAGGGTTCAGTTTCATTCTTCATCAAACAAAAAGCCCCAGAAAAGGTCTTATTGGCTGAACTAAATCCAAAAATATGAAAAAGGGGCATTTTGTACTTATTGGCTTTATAAGTACAATCCATAAGAATCACATGAGGAAAGCCATGGACAAGCTTTAGGGAAAGGGGTGAGTGAAAAACAAGGAGGTAATGTTTCCCTCAGCATCCCTTGCAGAGGACCAAACAAAATTCTCTTCTTTGAGGGTTTCAATATGAACAGAAATGGGCTTTCTGCCTTTCATTTTGCCTTTCTTGATTTTCTTGACTTGGTTGTAAATGTCTTGAAGAATCACAGGACTCTCAGAATCCCTCTGGCTGCATAATTGGGCCTGAATTTGCCTTGGCATGAGCAGTGATTCAGAAATTTGAGCTATTTGGGATATCTCTTGCTCATCAAATTTTCCGAAAGCAGGATGTGCTATAATATTTTCAGTGTCATTGTGGCTGTGTTCAGTATTTTTGACTTTAAGAGTCCAAGTGGCACTCTTGGCATATTTTCTGGAATAAAGTCTAAATGGAAAATCAAAATTTCTTGAAGTGACTGTTTTGGAGGTGGTTTTGTGGGTATTTGGGGTCCCAGACCTTTCATAACATATTTCAATTTGGTTGTGGGTCATATTGGACCTCAAGATGGACACAGCATACCCCTGTGCCCTGGAAACATTATGCACATGCTGAAAAGAAAGCTCAAGGGTCTGAAATTCATCATCAGTTGGGGGTTGAAGCATTATTTAGTGAAAAATATGTATGAATGTAGGGAAGGGGGAATTTGGGGATTTAGAATGAGGAAATAACCTTTAGAAATGTGAAAAAGAAGTGACAAAAGGTTTGAAAAGTCAAATAAAGTGGAGAAAAGATAAATGAAGAGGTTTGACCTTTAGGATAAAAGAAGAGGGAAGATAAAAAAAGGAATTTTATAGAATTTGAAGGCGGTTGTTTTGGCAGAAAATGCAGTCTCTGGGGGAAAAAATGGAAAAAAGTGAAAAAAGCTTTGCAGAATTTCTTTGGTAATTCTGTTTTTCAAAAACCAAAAAAAAAAGATTTGGGGGGATAATGTGGATTCTTTTGTTTTTTGGCTTTTGTCTTTTTCTGGGGCAATGTGCAAAAAGAAACTGAAAAAATTGGGTTAGATGGTTTTTGTGTGTAAAAAACCTTTTTTGGTGGGTTTTGGGTGGTTGTGAACCAACACAAGGTTTTTTGTTTCATTTTGATTTGAAATGGGCCCAGGGCACCCCTTATGTGTTTTTAATGAAATGCTTACATGGGTTTACAAAAAGCTAATATAAATATATATACATATATACAATGAAACAATATGAATGATATGAGTGATGATAAATTATTTTACAGTAATTTAATTAATTTTGTTTGATTATTATACTACTTTATTATTTCTTTTTTTTATTTAAGTGGGCCAGTACAAATACTGCATATTTGAAGTATTGGTTTTTGTTTTCTAGCTGGGGGTGTTTTTTTGTTTTTTACTTTCATGCAACTTCTAATTATTATTATTATTATTATTTGAGTAATTTCTACACTGCACAATATAATGAAGCGCTTTTTTTTCCCTTGTAATTGATTATCTTCTTTTTTTATTTTCTAGGGAAAATAAAACAATAATAAAAAAGGAATATTTTTTTCTGCATTGTACAGTCCTGTTATTTTCTCCTTCTATGTCAGCCTGTGACTCAAAACCAGAGCACAAGCATGACAGCCAAATACCATAAACCAATGGTAAAGCTAAGATACCAACAAAACATGAATCTGAGGCAAAAACAGCTCAAAAGGTATCAAAATGAACAATTAGCTCACCTCTTTCCAAATATACAATTTCCATAATCATATGACAAAGAATAACAAAGTTACTCCTGCTCAAAGTTGTTGCTGAGAATAAACCTTAATTTTCACCTCTCATCTGAAACCCAGAGGAAGAGGCTTAACCCCAGAAAATGGGTATTAAAATTTAATCTTAAAGTTAGTTCTAACCAATGGTGCTAGCCAAATTTAGCTAACTCCAAAACTACAGAAGCTATGGCCAGAATAAGGTCAAATAAGGTAGAACAAAATATTCACCTCTCATCTAGCTTCTACAATTTTAGTGTGAGATACTTAAAGTGGGCTCTTTTTAGAAATAGAAAAATCAGGAATACTTAATGGTGCCACTCATTTACTCATATCCCATCTAGAACAAAAGCTATGGGCAAACAAGCTCCATACAGATTTTTAGAAAATCATACATATGGGCAACAAAATTTGTACATGGTATACCTTTTCCATATTTAACATTACCCATACCAAATGAGGTACCATTGCTTAGAGCGCATCCAGAGCTACAGGATGAACTAACTTTGAGCTCAATATCTTGAAAACTGACAAAGCTATGGCAGTTTTAATGTTAAAAACCCACAGTTTGGCCAATAAACCTTTACTGTGGGATATTATCCCATAACTATGATAATGAGGTGTCAAATAGACAAAGGAGCTTGTTCATACTTCAATAACTCATAGTTCATTAAATACTGGGGCCCCATACAGGTTCTGTACAGCTTTCTAAGGGTCATACACGTCAGAAGAGGGTTGTGTGGTCCCCAAATGAAAATTTCCACCCTGTATTGGGGAAAACTGCCCAGATGTGGTTTCATAACCACATCTGAGCCCAATAAATACCATTCATGCCTTATTAAAGCCACAATACTTTTCTCTGAAGTGAAAAATCTTCACTCCATCCAGGTGAAATTGTCTAGAGGACTTTTTCCCCCCATTTCAGGATGAAAAGGGACCTTTCTCTGTCCAAAAGAGGAATCCCCATCTTTTTCTTGAATTCCTACATAGTAAAACTGTCAAAAAATATATACCCTTGTAAAAAAAGTCAGGTATACTATGAGCGTAAGTATTTCAGTTCTTATTATAGTAATCCAACTGGTGAGACTGCACCCAGGGCTTTCCCCAGTGCTCACCACCACTATTAATTAATAGTAAAGCCCTTATTACTCTATTTTAAACTGTTATTATCAATATTAAGCTCTTTTAAAATGAATTTCACCTTGTCACAGTAATAGTTAAAGTTGTAAGTATTCTTATTATAACTTTATCACAGATTCAGCCTGACATTCCATTACACTTGATTTTTTTACTTTTTCCCTCTTTTTTTGCTCCTGTTGTTTTTTGATGGTTTTTTACAAATGAAATAAACAATTCTCTCTTTTTTTAAATAATAATAATAAAAGTATTATTTTTTCTTGAAAAAGAATAAAACGTTGAATAGAGAGAAAGTTAGTAATGCTACAGGCCGTAATCAGGTGAGTTTTTTTAGAGACTATTACAAAAAAAGCAATTTAAGAGGCTTTGTGCCTCAGGTATTCAGACTTTCAGGTCCCAAAGCTAGATTATTTCTTGGCCTTGTTTACTTTAATACATGTAGGTTTTCCTTCATTTCCATAAATCAAGGACACATTTTGACCTGTTTGTGTGTTGACATGTCATTCTATTCCTTTTTATGCTTCAGGAATCTTTAATTCTCAATTGAATCCTGATATCTGTGTGCCAAATGTAGTGGTAATCTGGGGGATAATTTTTGATTTGGGGAAATCCTATCATATATTTTTTCGCTTTTTCTTCTCTTGTTATAAGATATTCAATGTATACCTTTGACCAAGTTTCTCTTTTCATTTTTAATTTCTCTTTCACAATAATTATGATTTTGTGGTGAGTGTCCATAATTGTGAGTGATATTATGTTAATATCCTTGTGCTTGAATTATATGATGTAAAAACAAAGTGGTTTCTACTTTATATTTTGGAGAAAGAATATCCATTATTGTTGATATTGGTGGGGTTACTGAAGTTTTTATTAAGATATGCTTTATCTGATCCCTAATTTTGGGAGGATCTTTTAATATTGGAGTAATTGGATCTTTATTTCTGGTGTTATTATCTTTTTCTGACTTTAAAAGTTCTAAAGAAGTTTTTTGACTGAAATTTTTGTTTTTGCCTTGACTGAAAGTTTGAGGAATTTCTTGTTGCTTAGCTTTCTTTTCAGGTTGAGTTTCAGTTTTGACCTTGTTTTTTGAATTGAAATTTGCAGGTACTGAGGATATTCTGAGATTATTTAACCCTTATCGGATGTAAGGATATGGAATAGGTTATTCTTTTCTGGAAGATAAGTATCTGATTCTTCTTTTGGGTCTTGAATGAGTTCCTTGGACCAATCCTTTTCTGATTTTCCTATTCCAATTTTTGAATTTTGTAGGTTTTGGTTGGTAATATTTTCATTTTCTATAATAAGCCTTGCATCAATATTTACCATATTTGAGGGAAAAGGTTGAAGCTTTTGAATTTCATTATTTTCCTTTTTTGAGTGAAGCTTCTGGCCTGAGTACTTTTGAAAATCCCTTTGGTGGACTGGTTACTTCTTGTGGTAAGGCTGATTCATTGTCATCCACATTATTTTTTATATTGGGTTTTCTGGATTCTTTCTTTGAAGTTTCCTTACCATAATCATTTCCATTTGTTGGTTGATTTTCAATGATATTTTCCAACCTTTTATTTAGTTCTTCATATTCTTTAGGTCTTGAAGTTGATTCAATACCTTCTTCCTGAGCTATGGGGCTGTCTTGAGGTTTGAAATCTTTATTTATGGTAATTTTGTATTTCGAAGAAACATCCTTTAAGGAATTCAACCCCAATTTATTAGGCTGAGAGCTCATACTCTTCGCTTCTAATGTGATATTCATTACTGTTACAACTGGCTTAATACTTTACTTCCAATTGTTTTTGAATAGTCCTTTTGAAAGAGACTTTAATGCTTTGATAGGTGAGAGGAGCTTGATGAGTGGCTTTCTTCTTAGGTATTCAGGATCCTTGAAATTATCACTCTTTATGGCTTGAAATATTTGGCTACAAGTATTTTCATTTTCTCTTCCTGAGGTTGAAATTCCTGTAAGGTTTATTTACTTGGGCTTTGAATCGATATCTTCTGTATTAATTGAGAAGATTCCACTTTTATTTCCACTTTATCTTAGGATTACTTAATTTCTTCTTCCTTAAATACTTGGTGAGGATGTTCTTCTGAGATTTCTTTATTGTTAGAAATTGTTTCCACTCAGCTAATTTTGAAGCTGCAGAAACTTCCATTCCTGCTGGTGGATTTTCTATCCATCCTACTTTCTGTGTTAAACAATTTGGTAAACAACATCTTCTTCAATTTTGCTTTATGTAACAGAATATTTCCCCTTTTTTCTGAGAAAATTCTGATCTAATGATGTTAACTGCAAGGAAGGGTCTTCCCAATACTGTTTTCACTTCTCCCCTTGCTACAAAAAGGTGTAGATTTCTCTCTTCACCAGTAGCTAAAGTGATTGGAGTAAATTCTATTAATCAAACTATTGAGGTACAGTAACCACTGATTCCCCTTAAATTCATGTTTAGACATCTTGTGGTGAGTCCTTCTTTTCTTTCTGAATCTTCTGGTATTATGTTCAATTCTGATCCTGTATCCACTAATTCCATTATTTTATGTCCTTCTTCCCCTAAATATACTTGCATAGATCCTAATGGACAGGCATAATTTATTTTGTGTTGTTGATAATCTACCAAATGATGGTTTATGAGTTTCATTTGAATTTCTTTTGTGTCAAGTGACTTTATTTAGTTTCTTTCTTCTTTTGTTAGGTTTTTTAATTGGGTGATAACTTTGTGTGACATCATAAGAGATTTTTCTAAGGTGAGATTTATTTTCTGATTCAAAACCTTTTTAATAATTTTACTCATAACCTCCTGAGCTTCTGTGTTTTATTTCTTTATATCCTTGTTTTTAAAAGCATGTTGAGCTAATTCCTGTTACTTTCCAGAATTCTTTTCTTTTGAATTCTGAGACAGCTTCTTTTTCCTCTTTGAACTCTTGAGGCTTCTTGCATTTAGTGGAAAGAATTGTTTTTTACACTGTATACTGTTCATCCTCAATATAGGCTCCAGTTAGGTTTCTTTTTCTTTTTCAGTGGTGTTCCTATTTGCTTTAGTCATTTTTCAGGCGTTCTTGGTAATGATTTTGTTGATTCTTGCCTGGGATGCTCAATTTTTAAGGATCTTTCTTTGGTGTTTCTTAATCCATATTTATTGTGAAATGAATCATTGGCTGATGATATAGATGGTGGCTTCCAGTTTCCCCAATCTTGAATTTTGGCTATAGTTGCTGAAATATCATCTATTTTTAGCTCTATTATGCTCATTTCCTTTGGTTTTGGTAATGATTCTTTAGCTTCATTTTCCTTCCTTTCTTGGTAAGTTCTTCTTGTTCTTTTTCAAATTCTTCAGCGAATTTCTTTGGAAAGGTTTTTCCATCTGCTGGTACTCTTTTCCAATTTGAAAATAAGAAGCCACCTCCTTGTCTTCTGACCCATTTTTTATTTTGATCTTCAAAGAGGTAGTTGCATTCATTAACTGAATATCCTTCCTGCGGACAGTAATAAGTTTTGACATAGGGTTTTGGTATGCTTGGTGCTGGTGTATAAGAAATATGACTTTTTGAAAAAGGCGTTAAGTTATCTTTTGGACACCTTGTTTTATTTTCATGCTTGAATATCTGTCCTGTTTTATTTGGACGTAGTACTGCTTCTGTCAATTCTTTAATTTTCTGAATGAGATTCTTCATTTCCTTCTTTTCTTCTTGATCCTGAATCTTGGGTTTTTTTTTCTCTTTAATTTTTCTATTAAGCTCCTTTGGTTGATTTAAGGCATTTTCCATGGTTTCATCGTCAAGTTGAACTTTCTTTGCTTGTTTTTTATCTATATGTGGATGATCAAATTCATAATGAGAGATTGTGTCTTCAACTCTGTCCCTTGATATGATCATAGTTTCTATCTCTTACTCTATATAGCTCTTAAATACTTTCATTTCTAGTACAATATACCCACCATCCCTTGTTGGATCATTACCTTATCTCTTATCATTTCCTTAATTATGGAGGTCCTACTTTCTGTTGAACTACTGGCATGGAGCTCTTCATTATTCTCAACTTCCCTTCTACTTTATCCATATCTATAAATATAATCTGTGATCTTTTCATATTCTCCAATGAATCTCTTTTATTCAGCAAGGTTTCTAATTCCTCCTTCTCTTTTTATCTTATTGTAAATTGTCTGCAAGGACTCTGGTCTATATCCTCTGTCTGGCCCTACTCTTCCCCATTCTGTGATAAGCTCTTCTTTAAGTTTTGTCCAGTTCTTCTCTTCATATCATTTCATTGCTTCCATTTTCTCATTATCTTCTTCAGATAATGAAATAAGAATAACTTTTCTTTCTATATCTTCTCCACTGTCTCCTTCAATTTCAGCTGCTTCTTGTACTCTCTGGATAAATTTTTCTACTTTGTTACCATCAAAAACAATATTATAATCTTTAGCCCTTATATTAACAATAGGAGAAGTTACCTTGGAGATTTCCTTTTGTAATGGGTTCAGATTATTTGTTGTGGAAAGAAATACTTTCTTTGGAATACTCTGAGATCTTTGTTATGTTTTGGGTGTAGATGTGGTTCTTGGACCAGGTGTAGGTGATATTGGTGAATATTCAGGCCTAAAATTCATTGGAAATTTGGGTTCACTTGGACTGGCTCCATGTTTATAAGATGTTTTTTCCCTTCTTTTTCCTTTCTTTTTGCTTTGTGTCAATAATAAATATTTCATTTGCTTCATCAAAAAATTTCAACTTTACTGTTTTATCCTCTTCTCAAATTTCTTCTGCATACTGTCCTTCTGCAGTATCTTCAAGTAATGGTGGTAATTGAGATGTTGATTGTTGATCCATTTTTACTTGGAAAACTGATACTTGAGATAATTTTTTAATTTGCTTCTTGGATCAGCTTGAAGAAAAATCTCCTCAATTCTTCTTCTTATTTCTGTTCTGTTCTTGGTGTTGCAATAAGTAATTCAATATCTTTAGGTTTTTGGTTTTCTGGTGTTCCTTCTTTCACTGGATAATAAAAATGGTATGATTGAGTTGAGGATGGTGATGGTGATGATTATGATGATTTGGAATGTTATTTGTCTGCAGATGCCAGATTTTATAGATTTGTTGATGGTTGATTCTTTAAAAATAATAAAATTCTGTGAGGTAGGTTTAGTTAATTTTCTTCCTTATTGATGATTGCCTGATTATTGAATATTGAATTTTAAGATGCCACTGTTGGGACACCATATGTGGAACTCCTTTTAGTGTGGCATTTGATAAGGCAGTTGTTGAGGGGGAAATCACAGCTAAAAAGTTTTTAATTGCAGAAATAATCCTGTAACCAAGGGTTCTAATTGGTTTTTAGCTTCCCCTCTGAGTATACTAAACAATATCCCTAAAGAGCTCACAAAACAATGTTTAAGATTGTGGCTTTAAAACTAGAGAAGAGTTTTTGTAATTCTCTATAAGACCTAATAAATAATCAGCCTATTAATAACATAATATCAATTTAAATAAAATAACCTCAAATAGTAAATTTGGAGGTTATTTCAAGATAATAAAGTAATAATTTAATAGATAAATGGTAGATGTAATAGTACTGGGTGGTAATTTGGGTTGTTTCTTTTGTTAAAAGTAATTTTCTTTTTAATGGATAAAAGCTCTAATATGAGAATATATAGTTATTATTTGTGATAATTTTCAATGGTTAAATAGTTCTAGTAACAGTTATAAAACTACTAGTGTGTATTTTTTCAATTTTATAATAAAAATAATGATATAGCTTTCCTTCCAGTGAAAATAGTATGATATAAATATTTTTAGCTTGTTGATTATGAGTATTTGACTAATAGAGGAACTTATAATATAGGCAGACCTACTGTTAGCTATAGCTACTTATGAATCACTTTTAGGGTAATATAATATAAACAATAATGATTTCTAGATTAACCTACTAGTAATGGATGAAATAATTATTCTACTTCTTGGTATATAAGTAATTTTGTTCATCGGGAACAGGGAGAAAATGAGAGAGGGAGGCCACCTTTCATATTGTGGGAAGTACCCATGGGCTCTCCATGTAAAGCTTCATTCTTTCCCTTGAAATAATTTTTCTGGTTTCCGATTTCATGGATGGAATCATGTGATTGCGCTTTGTCACCATTTGTTTGGCCAAAATTAAGGTTGAGATGTTTTTGCTGGTGTGGATTGTGATAAAAAATATCAGATGAATTGGCTTTTACACTGAATTCGTCAGCTTGAACATCCTTGACGGATTAATGCTGGTGATTAAAGGGTGAAGATAGTGTCATGTGAATAAGCCCTTGTATAATTTTCTTCTAATATTTCTTTGGTTCCAGATGATCATTCTGTAAAATTTGGGGATATCCTCTTGAGTTTTAATTCTTGTTTACTGTAATTTCTGTGTAATTTATAGCTTAGTGTATTTCCCTTGCATGCAGCTAGTTTCAATTGAATTTAGTTGAATTTAATGGCCCTGTGGCAGTGTCATGTACAAATCTCATGCATATATGTATTGCATAAGCCTTCTTTGGGTTCCTGTATTGTTATGTAATTTCAGGATTTTGGTGGATTTTTCATGAATTGAGTTGAATTCAATTATTTAATATGATCCTTGTTTCACATGAACTTTATTTTGGTTAATATACGTTTTGGTAATACAATCATAGTAATGGATCTAGGATGGATATATTGCTACAATGTTACTTTTTCCATGTAATTTTTGAGTTTCATGTATGTATTAAGGCTATATTGTTGATTCTGTAAGGCATATATGTACGTTTTCTTGTATAACTCCATAAGATTGGATTCCCCTATTATTCATTCAATTATAGAAATATGTTGGTTTTTTCTATGCTGAATGCTAAATTCTTCCTTTCTTCAATGCTATTGCTGCTTTTTATGTGTTTTTGTGATTTTAATAATCTCTTTTCAGTGTTAAATTCCTGAGTTAGTCATTTTGATCTTGATTTTTCCAACTTATAATTTTTGAAAAATGGCTTCAAACTGGGAAAAAGGTATGGAATACCACAATATAAAGCCTGAAAAATGGAGTTTTTTTCCTTTTATATGCTTTTAGAACATTAATTCCTGTATTAATGGTAGTGTGTTTGACGTAATTGATCTTTTTAATTTCGTGAAATCACTTCTCAACATGAAAACCCCTAACACACAAATTTCAAGATGGCAGATTTATATACATAAGGATAGAGGAAATATGGCAATAGTAAATAGAGCTGGAAATATTCCCAAGAGTTCTGATTTCTGATGAAGATTGGAATTACCCAATACACTTTATAATCCTGCCTATATTCCAGAAAATGCAGAATCCCAGATTCAAGTTGAGGCAATTCAAATCACAGTTTCAGGAGCAGAATTCTTGAATCAAGCTATAAAAATCTGACAGCAAGATAAGAATTGTCATATTCTTACTTCTCAAATTGACAAATATTCCTAATAGAAATCTTTATCTAACTCTTTAGATTATTTTTGGAAAACATCATATGATAATGCAAGATTCCATTTATTCTATGGTACTCTTCATCATATGTATGAATACACATGCATAATGGTCTTGTGCAGTGGGATGTTGATTCACACCATATTAGATGATTCAAATGACATGAGGTATTCTGCACATCTGTATCAAGAAATAGAAATTTGAATACTTAAAACATGTTCCTGGTGTCTATCTTGTAGCAAAGGGGTCATTTATTACTATCAAAGCTGCAGCAGGAATCAAAATTCTGATAAAGCTACTGGAGGATATTTTGGTTGTATGATATATATTGAAGAAATAAGTACCACCTGATGGTGAGGAAATCTAGATTTATTGTCTTTTCATTGTAGACAGGTATAGAAAAAAATCAAATCTTTTCACCACGTCATAAGGGTGGCACAGGTATGGATACATCCATTCCAATTTGTAAAATAATAATATCTCATACTGGTATCTTTTGAAATATGATTAGTGATACAGAGCCAAGATTTACTTGGCCTTATGGAAACATTTACAGAAGCTCTTGGGAGCTAAATCACATTATCAAGATCTTAACATCCACAGACTGATGGATTATCAGAAGGAATGATTCAGATACTTAAAGAAATGATCAGAAGATTTTGTGTCCATTCCCTTTATTTAGAGGATTCTGATTTCTTTTCAGGCTGAGTCTATGACAAAATGATAATGAAGGTATTTACAACTTTACCTCTGACTGTTACACAGATTATGCTAGGAAAAAATTATTTAATAATGATATTCAGGGATTCAGTATTGAAAAATAGTGATGGTGAGTATTATTGAGAGCCCTGGGTGCAGCTTTATCAATTGATTTATTATAAGATAGGATTTCAATAGCTAAGATTATTTTTATACCTGATTATTTTCCAAGAGTATAAATGTCTTCAAGAAGAGGTAATATGTAGGATTTGAAGAGCAGGATGTTGATTCTCTTTTTGGCAGAGGAAAGGCCTCTTTTTATCCTAAAATTGGGTGGAAAGGGCATCTGTACCTATTCATGTAGGAAGAGTGAATAATTTTCACTTCCAAAGACTGGCTTTTGGCTTTCACATAGCTTGTACATCCTGTATTTTTCTCAGATGTGGCTTTGAAACCACATCTTGGCATCTTTCATCAATACAAGGTAAAAGCCTTCATTTGGGGACTACATAGCCCTCTTCTGACATGTACAATGCATATAATGCTATATAGAACTTGTATGGGGACCCCATAAAGGGTAACATATGAGGGTTTGGATGATAAACAGGCTAATTTTTAGAATTGACACCTCATATCCAAGGATATGGGATATCATCCCGCAGTAAAGGTTAACTGACTATACTGTTGGACTTTAGCCATAAAGCTGACATACCTTTGTCATTTTCTAAGATAATGAGCTCAAATTTGGTCCATTTTGTAGTCCTGGATAAGCTCCACACAATTGTATCTCATTTGATATGGGTATCATTAAATATTGCAAAGCTATATCACTTTTAAACCAAATGATTAAGATATGGACATTTCACAAATCTTGTATAAATTTTGTTTGGTCTATAGCTTTTTTTGTAGTTTAGTAATTAGGAAATAGAAGAAAACATCAGTATTCCCTGACTTTTCTCTTTGCAAAGATACCCCACTTTGGGTATCTCAAACTGAAACTGTAGAAGTTAGATGAGTGGTGAATATCTTGTTAACCCTTATTTGGATTATCTTTATACATAACATTTATAGTTTTGGTGCTAGCTCAATTTGGCTAGTACTATCAGATAATCCTGACTAAGAGATTCAATTTGAACACACATTTGATGGGGTTTGGTCATATTATCTGTATTTTATATTAGAGGTGAAAATTAAAGTTCATATTCAGTAATTTCTTTGAGCCTGATTAACTTTGTTACTGTTTTTACTATAATGAAGGGAGTTTTATATTTGGAAAGAGGTTGATTTACTCTTCCTTTTAATACCTTATATAGGCTATTCTGGCTCAGTTCCATTTTGGGTGGTATTTTACTCTATCATTGTTTTATGGTTTTTGGCTGTCATTCTGGTGGTCTGGTTTTGAGTGACACACTGACATAACCTCCCTCCCAAAAATGCTCTTGTGAGACTTTTCAGCCCTCCTGGAGACTCTCAATCCTCTCAGGTGGGGGTCAATATCAGGTATGCCATCTTCTTCCAACCATTTTTTTTCAGCTGTCTGGTTCTTGAACATAACCCCATATTATCTATGGTCCTTCCCATTAATTCTGATCTTCCTGGTCTTGGTGATCTTCTTCACTGGTACAGGGGAGCCTTCCACTTCCACTATGTCCTGTAGGATGTGGCTTTTGTTCCTGGAAGGGAGCCTCTCCTCTCCTGTCTGGTGATAAGGTTTAACCAAGCTCACTGCAAACACTGGGTTTTTCCTGGAGAATTCCTCTGTGAATCTCACCTCCACTGAATTTTTCCCTATCAACCTAATGATAGTGAATGGTCCCACAAATGAGTATCTTGTTTTCTTGGGTCCTTTAAGATTATTGAAGCTCAAATTAGACAATAGACCTTGGTCAACTTAGCTGAATTC
Source organism: Austropuccinia psidii (assembly GCA_023105745.1). NCBI lineage: Eukaryota > Fungi > Basidiomycota > Pucciniomycetes > Pucciniales > Sphaerophragmiaceae > Austropuccinia > Austropuccinia psidii. The sequence continues at coordinate 45,049,315 of JALGQZ010000012.1, read as the reverse complement.
AGGTGCTTTGTGAGTCTTTTCATACCTCTGCTTGTTATATTCCTTTGCATTTGCTATGCATTTAGCTGCTGTGTCACATGCTCTCTTCCACATAGAATTGAAGTCTTTGGCTGTGAGGTGGATAGCTAAAAGCGTTTTCTTCACGTGATCCACAGGCAGTAAGTGGTTCCATCTTTTTTCAACCACTGAGGGTGATTTCACTGTAATAGAGGGCTGACTTATATTGTAAGCCATTTGTATAGCTGATAACAGTGTAACCAAACCATGGGTGTATCCTTCATGATCTTTTTATTCCATGCCATAAGCACAGAACCTCCTGACGATTTCCTCCATTGTCTGGATAATCCTTTCAGCTAGTCCATTTTTCTGTGGATGGTAATCTGTAGAAAATTCAAATTTAGCTCCAAGCATATCATAGAGGTTAGTCCAAAATTCTGATGTGAAATTTTGGTCCCTATCACTAATTATGATTTTAGGGACTCAACATGTAGCTATGAGGTCATTCCAGAATGACAGTTCTGTGTCCATAGCTGTATCCTCTTTGTGGAATGGTAGGCATATGGCACTTCTTCTTTACCTGCCTACTATCACTAGGCAAGCATTAAAGTTTTCTTTTCCTCCTGGGACAAGTCCAGTGACCCAGTCCATGTTAATGGTTTTCAATGAGCTTTTAAGTTCCTCTCTGTGTTAGAGTACTCCATACTTGTTCCCATGTTTCATGTTTGATTTCTCCCATCTTTCACAAGTGTTGATGTATTCATTCAACTCTTGCGCCCACTGAGGCCACCAAGCTGTGCTTGCTACCCTCTCTTTGGTACTATCTTCACTCATGTGTCCCATGTAGGGCCAGTCATAGCATTCTTGAAGGATTAGTGAGAAATGGTCTCTGTCCGTCACTGGGAGGGAACTAGTGTGCTTCTATCTGTGATAGTGCAGTACAACTATAAGTAAATATTTTTTGTCCATTTAGTCCCTCAGCCAATGTTTCTCTAACTGGGAGTCCAGTTCTGGGCTCCTATACTACTGTTGAAGGAGTGAAATCAGTGTTCTGCACTATTTGTGTTTTTCCTAATATTTGTTAACTGAACTAAAAAAAATTATTGTAAGCTTCAGAAGAGTGTATCCTTAATATGGGTGTTTCTGTTTATTCTGGTCCAATGTAGTTAGTATTTGGGGTACCACTTCCTGGTTCCCACTCCTAGAATCTGAATTTTCTTTTCCTCTCTATTTCCATGAAATTGATATTAATATTAGCAGTTGCTTCTGGCTCTTAATCTGTGCTTCTCTTTACATTATCTAATGGCCATATGCATTTGTGTGGCTCTTGCCTTCCTTGTATATGCTGGTCATGTTTCCCATACACTCTTGGATGGCTATTTGCCACCTCAACATGTTCCTATTAGTATCTTTCATGTTGAGGAAAGAATTTATTGTAATACAGTCTGTGTATACTTCAAAGACTGAACCCTCCAGATACTAATGGAGTTTCTCTACGTCCCATACCAGACATAAAAATCCTTCCTGTGTTTCTTTATATATGAGCTCTTAATATTTCAGTTTCCTGGAGATATAACAGATTTCTCCTTCTCTGGGTTCACCATCTACAATTTTCTTTGGTGCAGAGCTGCCCCCAAACCCTGAATTCGAGCTGTATCCATTTAAAACTTGAATGGTAGTTCAAATTCTGGTAACATAAAGACAGGCTCATTGGTGAGTTAATGTTTAATCCTCTCATATGAAGTCCTTCCTTCCTTATTAACCTCAAAAACTAAATATTTTTAAAATACCTTGTACAAGCTGCTAGTTATGTGGGCAAGCCTTTTGATGTGGCCTCTGTAGTATCTAGAAAACCCAAGGAAATACTGCATCTCTTTGATGTTCTTTTTACTGGATTTTGCAGTAATTCTTCTACTTTTTTCTGATGTATGGCCAGGATAAGGCCTGAGATCTTATGTCCCAGTGCAAATAGTTCCGTTTGGCCAAAATTACATCTCTTAATTTCAATTATCAGATTTATGGGTTTTAATCTACTCAAGACTATGTCTACATATTGCACATGGTCTTCCCATTTTTTCTGAGCTTACAATGATATCATCGATATATAACACCAACCAAACTTCCAATATTTCTTGAAATATTGTGTCAATCATCCTTTTCAAGTGGGCTTGTGAATTGCCAATGCCAAATGACCTCCTGGTCTACTCATATTTTCCCATATGTAATATCATGCTGAGTAGCTTCATGGCGTTTTTTGACTCAAATTTGGTGAAACCCTTTCATAAAATCCATCTTGGTTAGGTACTTGGCTTTTGGAAGTTTATCTAGGGCATAAAGTACCTGTCAGCCTTTTTTTAGCACTTCAGTGCTCTGAAATCTCCATAAAATCAACATTTTTCATCATTCCAGGTGATTAAGACAGGGAAGGTTACTTCCACTATTTTATTATGTCCAATCTTTCTGACGACATCCATGTCTAGGAGTTCATTGACATGATTTTTGATTTCTTTCCTAGTTTCCAGGCCTTCTGGATATGCAGTTCTGCTAAGCATGGGTGGGTAAGGTCTTTTCAAATCTAGATATATTCTTATATCATGGCCTCTAATTTTTCCTAGGGGCTCTTCCCCTATGGTGAAAGCAGGTATTTTATTCCTCAAGGCTTTTAGTAAGCTAAGATTTTGATTACTAGGCAGTTTAAAACTGAATTTTTCCTCTTTGAATTCATTTAGTAATTCTTCTAAGGGGTCTTGGTTATGCAACTGGTATATATCAAGTGAAAATTTCTTTTCTTTGTGGATACATATGGTAATATTCCTATTCTTACTATTTCAAATGTCAATCCCATGCAATCTCTGGTAATATGTAGCTAGTAGGAACCTTTGGATGTGGGCATCTTCGAGTACTACAAACTCTTGGTTGAGTCTGATATTACCTTTCCTGTGGGGTATTATTATCTCTTTGATAATGGTCCCAATGGATGAACTCTTCCCTGATTCACTTTTGAAATTTTTTTGCTTTAGTTGGAAATGATTGGTTTTCCCAATTTTGGAAGTTCTTATCCAGATATTCTCTGGCCACTACTGAGCAGTGTGCTCGGCTGTCAATTATTAGTGTTTTTTGAGAATTTTAAACAGAAACAGTCATCTTAGTGACTGTCTCATCAATTTATACCATTCCTTTACTTGGTGTAACTAGGAATGTCTGTGCATCTTGCATGTTCTTGCACAAGTTTTTATCAGTGTCTTGTGATAATTGTTCTTCCAACTACATGTCCTGAATTTCTAATTGGGTTTCCTCTTGGTACTCCACCAGAAATGTGAGCCTGTGATGTATGTATAACATACCCATAAGGCCACAAATAATGTTATACACAGTTCAAATTTTCTTCAACAGACTTTTGAATTGAATTTAAAATAAAAAATAAAAAAAATAAGTATAACTTTTTTTGGATAAACAAAGCTATAAGTATTATGTCATTTTTGGATTCTACACCAAAAATAACCTAGGGTACATCCATAAGGTGTTATACCCAAAAAAACTTATTTCTTATGTTATTAGAAGATTTAAGAATCTCACAGTACTAATGTAACATTTTTAACATTTTTTCAAAATTGTTAAATTTAAGCTTAAATAAGCTTAAATTTAAAGTTGCATAAGATTTATGCAAACTTACCAAAATTCTAGTTAAAATTGAGGTGTGGTGTATATTTACTGAATTGGCTAAGGATTTGCCATACAGAATGTAAATCCTGCGTGAGCTCAATTTAAAAGGGTTTAAGGCCATAGTATGGCTTTAAATAAATAAAAGGGCAGAATCCATGCAAAAAGGTGGGACAAAGGAAAAAGACCAAATAGAGCTGGGTTACCCAACTTTTTGGATCTGCAAGGATTCAATTAAGGTTGTCCACCTGTATTGGAGGATTTTCAACCTTATTCAAACTTTAAGATTAGACTTTGATCCAACATTAAAATTTAAACTTATCTTATCCCAAATTAGAAAGGAATTTCAAGCTGCCAGAGGGTAAATCCCAATATGCAGGCTTGAATTCAAGGTTTTAAGAACTGTCAAAGCTTAATTAAGCTTGAAAATCTTAAATAAGCTTAAAACTTTAATGTTACAAGCATTAAAACCTTATCAAAACTTAAGTTTTGGTGTGTATTGCTATTTTACGTGGAAAAATAGCAATAACTTCAAAAATTCATTAAAAATCCAATTCTTAATGGACGTGCTTGAAAATTTCACACAGCTTACAATTCAATATTATCTACATATAAATTCAATTTTAAGTATCTTTTATAAATACATTTCCTGGGTAATTAGCCTGGAAATTTACTCTTTTAATTAAAGCTCAAAGAAAATTATAATTTCTTTAAAAATTAATTAAAAATTGAGTTCAGGAGATTTCTGCTTGAAACTCTATTCTTAAGTTGTTCATGTGATGAACTTGAATATGAATAAGTTTATTTATATTAAAAACTCAAAATAATTAGTTTAAATGAGGATTAAAGTTACATGGAGTTGAGAATAACCCTGTTAACTTTAAATTGGAATCAAAATTAAGTTACCTTAAGTTAAGAACTTTATTTTTAAGAATGGTTTTTCAGTTTTGACCTGAGCACGCCCTCTGTATCCATTACAAATCATGAAAGCTGCTCTGAAGACATAAAAAGAGTCTTTTCATCACTGTTTTTGTCCATCATTCATTGTCAATCCAATCATATTAGAAATTTAAACAGGTAAAGTTTTATTAATTATAAAATCTTATTATTAAAGTAATTCTTAAGTTATTTTATTCTTTATTAATAAAATTCAAAGAATTGAGATCATAGAATTTAGATTATTGTTTTGATCACCAATAATATATTTTATTATATAAAATTAATCATCTTAAATATCTTTTAAAATCCACAAATTCCTCTTAAAAACTCTTTAATCTTAATTTTTATTATAAAAAGTTGTTTTATCTTTAAAATTATTCATTTTAGGCGTGTTTTTAACCTATAAATATTACTTAATATAATAACTGTTGTTGTTTGACTTGTTGTATTAAATAAATATTATAAGTAAGCTTTCTCTAAAGCTCTATATTTTTTTGTCTATTATTAGTTTTTTTATATAGAATTTTTATTCTATAAGAATTATTTCTGCACAATGTGTGTTTCATTCTTTTATAAATAAGATTTATATTATTTATAAGTGGTTAATATTCATATTTTTCACATGTAATTGCCTCATTAAGAGCTTTACACTTCTTATTGCTATAACTGTCAGTGACTATAACAATAATGGAATAATTATAATTTATTATAATTATTATATTTTTATAATAATAATTCAATTTATATAATTATTATTGATAATTATATTTAAATTTGTGGTTATAATATTTTGTTATATGATATATTTCTACTGAGGACAGTCATAGTACTCTTGATTTTGCTACTATTATCAAGAGTTTCATAGACAAACCTTACATTTGGGGGCCTGGCCGTGATTTTAACCAATTTTTGGGACATAAATCATATTCTAGACCTTATTTTGCTGTTTTTTGACGTAAAGTTGCCATATTTATATTAATATTGGCTTTTTTGGGAGTTATCCCTTAAAAATAATCTTTATAATATTAATAAAGCTATTTTTTCTTATGAATATGTTTTGAAAGAATATACTATTGAGTGACTTGGAATAAATTTCTTTTGTCTAACTAGTGGCTTTTTCACATCACAGACTTGAAATTTATTCTTTGAGTTATTGTAGTATAAAGTGAATAATAATACAATTTTGATTAATAAACTTGTTAATTGCATAATTATTATTTCTTTAAAGAAAATCAAAAATCAAATAAAAAATTAAAGATGGAAAATATTTACTAAAAACATTTTTTTGTTTTACCTTAGACATTTTCCTTTATTTTTGACGTAATTTGCCATAAATTACATTAAAACAACTTTATTCAATAATTTGAGTTTATAAGCTATTTTTATTGTTTAATAAAATAACTTATATCTTTATTTTTCTCTAGTGTAATTAATCAGAGACAGCTCTTCAGACTCTGAAGCCACAGAGTCTAGTATTGAAATTCAAACCAGCCCAGCACCAAGGGGTTTAATAACCAAAGAACCCTTTAAAGGTCCAGCAGGTGAATTCAATCCATTCTTAGTCTATTTTTTCTTAAAATTGACGTGCAATGACTCCTACTAGAAGTGGAAGGAATTACTCCATCCAATCAAATGGATCTGGACCAGGACATTCCAGTGACAAATCAAAAAGACAAGAATGTCAGCCCAGAGGAGAGGCACAAATGGAGGATGCCAGAACTTCCACCAGTTCCCAAAGGTTAGCCAGCACCTTTGAGCCTCGTATTGGGAGTCCAGAAGCTGACATAACTGCTATTGCTGTTAGAACTGAATCATTTCCAACAGGCAGAAGTGGATATTTACCAGTCTCAGTACAAGAACTGGTTTATGGCTGCCAAACAGCAAAGGTGGGAACTTCTCCCAAGTCTTTGGATAGGAACCATGAACTCTTATCTTCAAGTAAAGAAGTTCATGGGGCCAGAAAAGACAGAGGATCTTCTGAAGGGTTGGACACCAATGTCCTGCAAAGGACAAGTCCAACAGATAAAAGCTTGGTTGAAAAACCAAAGCATGTTATCAGAGGATCAAAAGAAGAAGTTGGCTCAAGGCAAGGAAAACAGCCCAGTGGAAGCTCCTCAAGCATCCACCAGCAAAAATCTGCCTCAACAAGTGCCAAACAAGCCCAAGCAAGCCCCAAAGACCAATCAGAATGGAAAGGCAAAGCCCAAATGGAACAAGCCTTACCCACAGAATTACAGAATCCCAAAGAAAGAAAAGACAGCCATGGACAATGTGTTCAACATGGCAAGAACTCTGATGGAATTCAAAAACAAGGAGGAGGAAAGATCGAGCCAATCTTTCCCAAAGAAATAGATCTTGTTAAGCTTGCAACTCAATTTGAATCTTTTAATAAAGAAACAAAGTTTAAAACATTTGAGTATATCCAACAAAAGTTGGGTAATGAGATATTACAAGTGAAAGAACAACAAAAGACCATTATTGGACTTGAAAATTTTAATAAGGACAATATTGTGTCTTTGACGCGAATTCGTGCAAGAATTGAGTCTAAAGTTACTTTGCTTAATAAACCAGATGACAATTCAATTTCTTTTATAACTGGGCAGTTAAGAGAGTTGAAATTACAAGTTCAAAACTTGGAAAGTTCAACTGGTCACAATGCAGCTCTTTTCCAAGAACAATTGGAAAAAAGTGATAAAGCAAGACTTGAGCTGAAAGAAGACATTCAATCAAGTATTAATAATATATCATTCAAAAATGAATTTCCAAGGAAATCCACACCAATTCTTGACAGAAATGTGCTTCATGATTTACATCATACCATTTCAAGTAATGAGGTGGAAACTGCTTGCAATTTCAAAGACATTCCAAGATGAGGAATGGCCAACCTTCAATGGTGAAGGAGAATATAATCATATGGAATTTATGAAAACAATTGATGTGTTCAAAGAAGACTTTAACATACCAGATGGATACATAAGTGCCAGATTACACTCATTATTTACCAGATCAGCAAAGAAATGGTATTACAAAATGAGACAAGACCATGGTAAACATTCTTGGCCTTGGTGGAAAGAACAAATTATTTCCAGATGGGCTAATGATTCCTAGAGATTTAGAATGGAAAATTCTTTTGAAGAAGCCATTTTTAATATTGAGAGGGACAGGCCCATGTCTTGGTTTCTTAAACAGAAGGACAGACTCACTGCCCTTCATCCTGATATGTCTGAAACAATGGTACATAAAAGGATATTAAGAAAGTGTGGTGGTGACCTTGAGCCTGCTATAAGAAGCCAATGAATTGAGCCTTGCTCTACAGAAGATTATATCAATTCTATGGAGGACATCACTACTAGAACAAAAACTGGAAGAAATTGGTCCGAATCCCCAATAGACAATAAGAATAATGGGAAACCAATTTCAAAGACAAATAAGCCACAAGACAGAATTCCTTTGAAATGTCACAAATGTGGAAGTACATCTCATTTAGCTAGCACTTGTCCAAAAAAGACAAGAATCAATGAGATAAATGTTGAAAAGGTGGAAGGCACAAAAGAACCAACTGATGTATCTTTACATTAAAGTGATTCTGAGCCTTCAGAAGAAGAAAAAGTACCAGAGGAGCTTAGTATAGAAAACATTAATGTTTCGTTTGAAGTCACTGACGTACACACTCATTTACCACAGTATAGTGATAAATGTATGATCTCATAAATGTGCAAGATGATAAAATGCAGAAAACTAAACCTTCCAGAGGTAAAGGTTATACATCTGGTTCATCTTGTATCACTAATATTGTGATAAACAACACAGAAGCCAAGATACACCTTGACTCAGGTGCTTTTTGCACTTGTGTTGGAAAGGATTATCTTGACAAGGTTTATACCAATTGGAAAGACAAATTAATGCCGATTGAAGGTATAAAATTCAGCAGTTCTAGCCAAAATATGCACCCCTTGGGTATATTTGAAGCAGAAATTATATTTCCCCATCCTGCAGGAAGTATAAGACTGAAAGTTGAAATTGTTGTCATGAATAATTGTACTTCACAACACTTTATAATTGGGAATGATTATCTCAATCTTTATGGTATTGATATTAATAATCATAAAGACAGGTATTTCACTATAGGGGAAAATAGAAGACAAAAATTTGCTTTTCCTCTAGAAAAAAGAGAAATTACTGTAATTAAACAAGTGAAAAATGTTAATAAGGAAAATTTGTGTCAAATCAATTGATTGAAGCACAAATTAGTCCTGAATTAACACTAGAAATGAAGGAAGAACTGATTTAAATCTTATTTCAATTCAGAAAAGCCTTTGCTTCATATAATGAACCACTTGGGGCTATGAAAGGCCATGAAGTGGACATTATTCTTAATGTGGAAAGGCCTTATCCGCCACTATTAAGAAGACCAGCTTACCCAGCTAGCCCTAGGGCTAGAGAAGCATTATAAAATCATATTAATGAACTAATGAAACTGGGAGTTCTTAGGAGAGTTGGACACAATGAGGAGGTAGAAGTCACAGCTCCAGTAATCATTACTTGGCATAATGATAAGTCAAGGATGGTTGGTAATTTTAGAGCACTGAATACCTATACTATTCCAGACAGGTATCCAGTCCCTAGAATTCATGAGACTTTGACTCAATTATCCAAAGCAATATTCATTACTTCCATGGATGCTCTAAAAGGCTTTCATCAGAATGTTTTGATACCTCATGCTAGGAAATTATTGAGAATAATTGCTCATTGTGGAATTTATGAGTATTTGAGAATGCCTTTTGGTATTAAAAATTCACCCTCTCATTATCAGAGAATGATGAATACCATCTTCCCACATGAATTGTCAGAAGGATGGTTAATTATCTATATTGATGACATTATCATTTGTCCAGAAACTTGGCAATTACATTTAGAGAGACTTTCATTAGTACTTAAGAAAATTCTTCAAGTGAACATGAAAATATCTCTGAAGAAATGTAATCTTGGGTTTCATGAGCTGAAAGCTCTGGGACATGTAGTCTCAGGACAGAGCCTTGGTGTTGACAAAAACAAAGTGGCTGCAGTTTTACTGAAACAACTGCCCCAGAACAAAAAAGAAATGATGTCTTTTTTAGGGTTTGCCAGTTATTACAGGCAACACCTCAAAGATTTTTCTATCCATGCCAGATAATTATACAGAATTTGTGATCAACACACTGTTTTTGAAATGACACAGGAGAGGATTCAAGCATATGAGAAAATCAAATATGCCTTGACCAATGCACCATTCTTATTGATGCCATACTGGAAGCTTCCTTTCAAGCTGTATATTGATGCATGTGGGGAAGGTTTGGGAGCTTCTCTTCATCAGGTTCAAATTGTCAATGACAAACCTTATGAACGTCCAATTTGTTTTACTTCAAGACAAATTAAACCTACTGAGGCCAGATATGGAGCTAGTCAAATGGAGTGCTTTTGCCTTGTTTGGGCTTTGGGAAAACTTCATTACTATCTTGATGGTAGTGTGTTTGAAGTAATTACTGATTTTAATGCAGTAAAATCACTTCTTAACATGAAAACTCCAAACAGACACATGTTAAGATGGCAGATTGTTATACAGGATTATAGAGGCAATATGACCATAGTAAATAAAGCTGGAAATATTCATAAGAATGCTGATGGCTTAAGTAGATGGGAATTACCAAATACACCTGATAATCCTGCCTATGTTCCTAGAAGTGCAGAAACTCAAATTCCAATTGAAGGAATTAATATCACGGATGTTGGAACAAAATTCTTTGAAGAAGTTAGAGAAAGCTATAAGCAAAATAAGAACTTTCATATTCTTACTGCTCTACTTGACAAAGATTGCAAAGATGTAGCCTTGGCTAATTTTCTGGATGATATTTGGAAAACATCTTATGATAATGGGAGATTCCATTTGTTTGATGGTATACTATATCATATATCTAAACACACATGTGTCATGGTCCTATGCAGTAGAATGTTAATTAACACCATACTACTAGAATGCCATGATAACATATATTCTGGACATCTGTCTGAAGACAGAGCTATGGAAAGAATTAAGACATGTTCCTGGTGGCCATCTTGGAGAAAAGATGTCATTGAGTACTGTCACAGTTCCATAGATGCCAGAAATCTAATAAAGCTACTGGTAAAAGATTTGGTTTAATGATCCATATTCAAGAACCAAATACCCCATGGGAAGTGGTTCACATGGATGTGGTAACTGCCTTACCACCTGGAGGTGATAAAAGTTACAATGCATGTCTTGTTATTGTGGACAGATATAGCAAAACACCATTCTTTTTACCATGTCACAAAGATGACACAGCTATGGATACAGCTCTTTTGATCTGGAATAGAGTAATATCCCATACTGGTCTCTTTAAAAACATTATTAGTTACAGAGACCCAAAATTTACATCAGCCTTATGGACTAATTTACATAAGCTTTTGGGTACAAGACTATCATTCTCAACAGCCTACCATCCGCAAACAGATGGACTGGCAGAAAGAATGATTCAAACCCTTGAGGACATGATCAGAAGATTTTGTGCTTATGTCCTGGAGTTTAAAGACTCTGATGGCTTTACCCATGATTGGTGTACTCTTATACCAGCATTGGAATTAGCCTACAAGACCTCCATCCATGCTTCAACAGGCAAAACTCGTGCAATGTTGGAAAAAGGATGGAACCCCAAACTTCCAATTGATACTTTGAAAAAAGATCTGATTGATATTCATCAAACTGCCTCAAGCTTTAAGTTTTTGCTTGATAAAGTAAGAAATCATTCAAATAAAAGCATGAATGATGCCTTTGAATATGCTAAACAGAAATGGGATAAAATTCATAAGACCCCAGAATTCAAAGTAGGGGACTTAATACTAGTTTCAACCTTGAACTTTAATAACATTAAAGGCCCAAAGAAATTAAAAGATTCCTTTGCAGGACCATTTATTATTAAAGCCCTTCATTTGAAAAATACAGTACAGGTAGAACTGTCAGGAGAACTGGAAAACAAACATCCAACTTTCCCTGTCAGTCTGGTAAAGCATTACACTTCAAGTGATAAGGAATTATTTCCTTTGAGAAATGAAACACCCTTACAAGTACCCCCACTAGATCAAAGTGAGGAGAAAAAGGTACTAAAAGTCTTGAAAGAAAGAAGACCTAGGGGGAAAAATGAAGGAGAATACTTAGTCAGGTATAAAAATTCACAACAGGAAGATTAATGGATTGTAGAAAGCAAAATACCTGATTCCCAAACGTTTCTCAGAAGATTCAGACATGAGAGAAGACCAATTGCCCAATAAAAGTTTGAATTGTGTGCTTTACATACTTAGAAAAGTATAGGTAGAGAGGTTGGACAGTGGATTAGACCCCACCAAAATACCTTGGGGGTATACTACAAAGGAAAAATTGTGGTACAATTTTTTTTTGGTGGTAGGGAATATGAGCCTGTGAGTTATGTATAACATACCCATAAGGCCACAAATAACTTTATACACAGTTAAAATTGTCTTCAGAAGACTTTTTAATTGAATTTAAAATAAAAAATAACAAAAAATAAGTATAACTTTTTTTTGGATAAACAAAGCTATAAGTATTATGTCATTTTTGGATTCTACACCAAAAATAACCTAGGGTAGATCCATAAGGGGTTATACCCAAAAACACTTATTCCTCATGTTATTAGAAGATTTAAGAATCTCACAGTACTAATGTAACATTTTTAACATTTTTTTAAAATTGTTAAATTTAAGCTTAAATAAGCTTAAATTTAAAGTTGCATAAGATTTATGCAAACTTACCAAAATTTTAGTTAAAATTGAGGTGTGGTGTATATTTACTGAATTGGCTAAGGATTTGCCATACAGAATGTAAATCCTGCGTGAGCTCAACTTAAAAGGGTTTAAGGCCATAGTATGGCTTTAAATAAATAAAAGGGCAGAATCCATGCAAAAAGGTGGGACAAAGGAAAAAGACCAAATAGAGCTGGGTTACCCAACTTTTTGGATCTGCAAGGATTCAATTAAGGTTGTCCACCTGTATTGGAGGATTTTCAACCTTATTCAAACTTTAAGATTAGACTTTGATCCAACATTAAAATTTAAACTTATTTTATCCCAAATTAGACAGGAATTTCAAGCTGCCAGAGGGTAAATCCCAATATGCAGGCTTGAATTCAAGGTTTTAAGAACTGTCAAAGCTTAATTAAGCTTGAAAATCTTAAATAAGCTTAAAACTTTAATGTTACAAGCATTAAAACCTTATCAAAACTTAAGTTTTGGTGTGTATTGCTATTTTACGTGGAAAAATAGCAATAACTTCAAAAATTCATTAAAAATCCAATTCTTAATGGATTTGCTTGAACATTTCACACAGCTTACAATTTGATATTATCTACATATAAATTCAGCCTTAAGTATCTCTTATAAATAAATTTCCTGGGTAATTAGCCTGGAAATGTACTCTTCTAATTAAAGCTCAAAGAAAATCATAGTTTCTTTACAAATTAATTAAAAATTGAGCTTAAGAGATTTGTGCTTGAAACTCTATTTTTGAGTTTTTCATGTGATGAACCTTGATATAAATAAGCTTATTTATATTAAAAACTTAAAATAATTAGTTTAAATGAGGATTATTGTTACATGGACTTACGAATAACCCTGTTAGCTTTAAATTGGAATTAAAATTAAGTTACCTTAATTTAAGAGCTTTATTTTTAAGCATGGTTTTTCAGATTTGACCTGAGCACACCCTCTATATCCATTATGAATCATGAGAGCTGCTCTGAAGACATAAAAAGAGTCTTTTCATCACTGTTTTTGTCTATCATTCATTATCAATCCAATCATATTAGAAATTTTAACAGGTAAAGTTTTATTAAATATAAAGTCTTATTATTAAAGTAATTCTTAAGTTATTTTATTCTTTATTAATCAAATTCAAAGAATTGAGATCATAGAATTTAGATTATTGTTTTAATCACCAATAATATATTTTATTTTATAAAATTAATCATCTTAAATATCTTTTGAAATCCACAAATTCCTCTTAAAAACTCTTTAATCTTAATTTTTATTATAAAAAGTTGTTTTATCTTCAAAATTATTTATTTTAGGCGTGTTTTTAACTTATAATTATTATTTAATATAATAACTGTTGTTGTTTGACTTGTTGTATTAAATAAATATTATAAGTAAGTTTTCTCTAAAGTTCTATATTTTTTTATCTAGTATTAGTTTTTTTATATAGAATTTTTATTCTATAAGAATTATTTCTTCACAATGTGTGTTTAATTCTTTTATAAATAATATTTATATTATGTATAAGTGGTTAATATTCATATTTTCCACCTGTAATTGTCTCATTAAGAGCTTTACACTTCTTATTGTTATAACTGTCAGTGACTATAACAATAATAGAATAATTATAATTTATTATAATTATTATTTTTTTATTATTATATTTTTATAATAATAATTAAATTTGTATAATTATTTTTGATAATTATATTTGAATTTGTGGTTATAATATTTTGTTATATTATATATTTCTACTGAGGACAGTCATAGTACTCTTGATCTTGCTACTATTATCAAGAGTTTCATAGACAAACCTTACAATAAATTCCTCTATTGGTTCTTGATCATCATCAGAGTTTTTGAAGATTGCATGACCCATAGAGCCAGATTCAGAATCCCCTGCTTGGCATTTCTCCTCTAGGACTTGTTCAATGGCATATATTTTCTTCTTTGTCTTTGGACAGTTGTTAGAATAGTATTCTGTTGACCCACAATTGTGAAAACAGTTCTTCTTCTTAGTAGCTTCTGCCACTTTTTCTCTGGGTTTGTCTTTACTTTCAACCCTGAAAGGCTGTTTCTCTCTGGAACTGTTTCCTTTCTATGTGGAATATTCCCTATTTTTGTCCCTTTACTTACATCTTGCAAGGTGTTGGCAATGTCATCTAGGGTGTAGTTCTGGTTGCACCTGCATTTCACTGCACTATCTAGTCCCCCTAGCAGTTTTTGTCAGGAGTTTATTATTCCTCATCTGAATTTTCATATGGGGATAATTGGATTTAAGTCTTTTAGACTTTTTGAGACACCACTAATAAGGATCATTGTCAACTGAGTGTTTGTCCTTTTCAAATAGCATGGTCTTTTTCTATATCCAATTGCCATTGCTATACTTCTGGATCATTTGAGTCTTCCACCATGGCCAGTTTTTCCTTCCATAGATTTATTGCATTTCTGTGTACCATTTACTATCATGTCCTTGGAATTCTGTTTTAAGTCTAGCTTTTATCCAGTAGTCTGCTATGGCTAGTAAATCAATGAAGAGTCCATCAATATAATAAATGAGCTCCATATGATCATATTCTCCTACACCAGATATTTATGGTCAACTTGTGGCTTCTTTCTCTGAATAGGTTATTTTTTCTCCATATTGGTATTGTGATGGGGATATGTTCCTACTCTCCATTAGGGAATCTGGCTTGAGGTCTTCTTGGAGGTGTGTAGAATTTCCAAATACATGGTACTGTGTTTGGGGTTGTGTTTTTGGGTGGTAATTAAACAATTTCTTTATATCTTGATCCAGGTATTACATGTCCCTCTTGCAGTAGTATTTCTCTGCTAAGACTTGATTTAATCCCTTGATGGTTCATTCTGAGGCTTTAATTAGTTGAGTATATTCCCCTAGAATATTATGAAAATTTATTCTTTGTGAGGTTATTAACTCTTGAAGCCTTATATTGGTTTCATGGATATTTCCAATCTATTTTTGGGTTTGTTATGAAAATCCAGAAATTTGTAACCACGGCTCATTGCTTTTAATTTTACTCTGAGCTGTAACAACATTGTGTTCATCATGAGGGGGATATCATTTGTAATTGCAGGTGTATTTACAATTATTTCTGGCTCTTGTTTACTTCTTTCACTAAGCCCAATTGCTTCTGGATCATTGGGTCTGACTCTCCCAGCCAGAGGCAGAAATAATTCTCCTTTTTGTCATTTGAGCCTTGTCTTCTCCTGGAAACTACCAGAAATTGTGAATAATGGTGACTCTTGGCCACCAATCTGCTGGTGCTTGAATGGTGTGAAGCCCCTGGGGAGTCTGGTTGGTTTACTCCTTGTGAGCCTGAAGGAATCAGAGTATGCTCTGTCTGGTTCCGTTGTTCTTCTATGGCTTGGAAAGTGGCTTTATTCTCCCTTCTCCTGGCTTCCCTTTCCTCCATGAGTTTGAACTGCCTGTTGGAATTCCAAACTTTGATTATTACCATAAGGCCTTTGAAGGGTATCTATTTGAGACATATCTTCCGGCAGCTTGACCCAAGTTCTGCATGGTGTGAAGCTAGGTTGAACCTTTTCTTGTGCATGCTCCATTAGAATAGACTTTTGAGGAGTTTTTCAAGATGAAGAGCTTGATCCATATCCTTCCAGTACTCTGGTTTGAGTTTCCTATCAAATTTGAAGGCTAATTGTAGCAAGGGCACTATTCCCCTGAATTTTCTGCCATCCACCATGGTGTCCATCCCCTGAACATTCCTGGTCTGTCTTCTGCCTGTTTCCTTGGGATTCCAAGGCGCCTGAGGTTTACAGTGTACATATTGGCGTTTTGAAGCAGTCAGAAACTTTATTTGCATATATTATTTACCTTTGACTGTTCCTTGTAAAAATCTGTTTTCAGCTGCTTTAGGAAATTTGCTTTTAGAGGTTACAACTGGGTTAATTATAGTAATCTTTCTTGTACAAGTTATCAACGTTGGTTTACCTTGTATTGATGAAATGTTTTGTGGTTATCTAGTCCTTTGAGTGGAAATTGGTGTCCACTTCTTTCTGTATATAAGTCTTTCACTTTTCCTCCTTCCTTTGCCCTTCTGCCCATCTGTGTCTGAGGGTGCTACTGGTGTATTGCCCTTTCTAGTGGTATGAGGTTTTATTTCACTGAAACAGAGAATAAGGACCTATATCATTTAAGACTTCTTGATTTCCTGTTTACACATTTAAGAATGGCCTCTGTTACAATATGTATGTATATTGTACCCCTGTATTATTATGATATGTGATGTGAATTATCAATTACAAATCAAAAATACTGTTTTGTGGATTTATGGTCTACTTTTGTATCCCAAATATCTCAGATATTATCTTGTAATTAACACAAATACTCTTATGAGTGGTTCTTTAATGAACAATCTAAATTATCGATATTTCCAGCCACACCTCTGAAGCTGTCATTTACAGTACTGAATTATTCTTCGAAATAAATAATAATAGGGGGGTTGATGTTTTTATAAGGAAAAACATGCCCAAATAAGACTGCTGTAGTTAAATTATGACTAACCACATCAAAGAATGAACAAAAAAACAATGTTATATGATTTTATACCACTGAAAAAATTATAATATATTTATAATTTATTAATATGATTTTCATACTCAAAAATAACAATAAGGTAATTTAAATATCAGAATAAGAGAAATTACTCAATATTTATGCCAAAAAGTCCAAAAATGAGGTTGAAAAGATGGCCAGGCCCCCAAACCTTCAGGATGAGTCTATGAAAAAGTGATAATAAAGGTT
Organism: Austropuccinia psidii; assembly: GCA_023105745.1. Lineage (NCBI taxonomy): Eukaryota > Fungi > Basidiomycota > Pucciniomycetes > Pucciniales > Sphaerophragmiaceae > Austropuccinia > Austropuccinia psidii. The sequence continues at coordinate 45,032,118 of JALGQZ010000012.1, read as the reverse complement.
TTTAAAATCGTAACTCTGACTGTGAAACAGATAATAATAGTAGAAAATAGTTCTATAATGATATCAAGGGCTTTACTATTGAAGAATATTGGTGGTGAGTGCTATGGAAATCCCAGGGTGCAGTTTTATCAATTTCTTTATTATATTAAAATACTACATTAGCTAAGATTTTGGATATACCCTATTATTTTCCCAGAGTATAACTTCTCATAAAGAGCTGTACTATTTAGGAATTCAAGAGAAATATGGGGATTCCCTTTTTGGCAGAGTAATTCCCCTCTTCATCCTGAAATTGGGTGCAAAGGGCCTCTGGACCTGTTGATGTAGAAAGGGGGAAGAATTTTCACTTTCAAAGACTGGCTTGTGCCTTTCATATAGCCTTTATACCCTGTATTGGGATCAGATGGGGTTTTGAAGCCACATTTGGGAAGTATCCATAAATACAGGTTTAAAACTTTCATTTGGGGACAACATAGCCCTCTTCTGATGTGTGTAACACATAGAATGCTTTATAGAACCTGTATGGGGACCCCATAAAGGCCAAACTATGAGTTTTTGAAAACTTGATAATAGTTAGTTGAGGTGTTGGGAAGTAGTTTATATCCAATTATAATTGTAATTATACCATTCAATGAAAATCTGTGGTACAATCTCTGTAAGGTGTGGATATGAAGCTTTGATTAAAAATCGAGTAATTTTCCTGTCCTCAAAATTTTTATAAGGTAAAATATGATTAAAAATATTAATAATTAATATTTCTAAAAGAAAACAGCCCAAATTCATTGTTTTTCACTATATATGTGTAAAACAATAATAATATAGAAATTTATTGTTTTACCAACAATAAAAATTACTCCAAAAATACTCAACAAGAGATGTTTAAGGCAACAAAAGAAATTTCTTCAAGAGCAATTTCAATTGGAATTAATTGAGAAAAGGACTGCAGGAAGTTATTATAATAATACAGTCATTGGAAAGATTATTAAAGAAAAAACATGCCCAAAAGTGACCAGAGTGAATTTGGAAAGAAATGAACAAAGCTAAAAGTGATAAAAGATGCTTTAATTCACCTATGGGGTGGTTTAAGGGTGAAAATGATTATAAGAGTTAAAAAAATGATTATAATGATTTTTTCACGTGTTTTAAAGGTTTGGAATGATAAGAAAAAGGTGCTTGTATTCTTTTATTGATTGGCTTAACAGTGTTTAAACTAATTATAAAAGGAAAATATTCTAACATGAAGAGAAAAGTGGGGCAAAGGAGACAATATTTTATAACTTCCAATTTTCTTACTCCAAAAGTAAGATTTACTCTTATCAGTCGTGATTAACACTCGGAAAACAGAAAAGTCAATTATTGCATCATTGAACCCTGGTTTAGACCAAAAAAGGACTTGTTTTGGCCATTTTTTGCTATTTTGAGCCATTTGGACCCTTAAATCAGCTATGACTATAGTAATACCTGGTTTTGAGCCTTCAAAACACATCAGAATGTGTGTAAGAGAATTCAAAACCAGGTAAAACTTTTTTTACTATTACTTTTTTATCTTGAGGGTAATTTTACCCTCTTGGAAACAGTTAAAACTGCCCTGGTTGGTACCAAAACCTCATCATCAATCAAGACAATGACCCTGTGAATAAATTACAGGCCAAAAGTGATGAAATTCTGCATGCATTTAGCCATCTCACGCCTGTCAGAAAGGAATTTGGGGGTCTGGCTCCCCCTTAGAGCCAAGATTCCTTTTTTCCCCCAGAATCAATCTTTCCAATTTATTTTTTCTTTAATTCCTCATCATGTATTATACTTGTAATTTACACATGTAATTCAATTGAGTTTTTAAAGTAAGAAACTGTAATAATTGATACCTCATATGTAAATTGAAGCTTACTTATGTAATACACAGGCACATTTTGACATTTCAATTGAAAATGCTTGAATTCCTCATAGCTTCTTAGCTACACACAACACATCAATTTTAACACAAAAATTGATGGTCAACACCACTTGTGATGTGAATTAAATTAAGGTTTTGGGGATTTTCAACTTTTTTACAGAAAATATTAAAAACTTAATTTAAGCTTATTTAGAGTTGAGTTACAGAAATGTTACCCAGAGGTGACCCCACCTTATTTTTCATGAGGAGTCCAATGGTGAAATAATTTTCATATTTTTATTGTTTGAATGAAAATTTATAATAATTTTCATTTAACCTTTTTCTAAAAATATCATAATTTTATTTTTTTTGTTGAAAATTTATTTTTACTCAATTTTTTCAAGTAAAAATATGTTTTCACAATTTTAAATTTCCAAGCAATTTTTATCTTAAATTATAGTTACAGTTATAGTTTCTTATATGAATTTTATATTTTGATTTTGACTTTTGTTATTGAAAACATAAATAAATTTATTTTATTTAAGATTGTGTAATATTTTAGTATTTGTGGTCTTTTGGGTATATGAAAATACCTCTAGGGCTCACATTCCCTCCCCCTAAAAGAAGGATATTAATTTGTAATATTGTTATTTCTAGTGTTTCTGAATCTTCTTAGAAGTTTGGTAGCTTCAGGTTTGTTATTTTATGCCAACCACTCATCTTCACAAGCTGGGTCACTGTACCTGACAAGGTATTCCCTTACTTTCTTAGTCCTCAATTTCCTTTCTTTGAGAACTTTGGTGATTTTCTTAGTACGAGGTGATTTAACAGGAGGTATATTATGGGAAACTTTTTTCCTCAAGGGGAATTTCTCAGCATCACAAGATTTATAAGGTTTTATTAAGCTTACTGGAAGTGTAGGATGCTTATTACTAAGCTCCTCAGATAATTCTACTTCTACAACATTTTCTCCATGGAGGGCCTTCATAAAAAAGGTCCTGTAAAGGATTATTTAAGCTGCTTACATGCTTTTATGTTATTGAAGTTAGTGGTAGATACAATTACTAAATCTCCCACTTTGAAGCCTGGGGTTACATGTGATTTGTCCCATTTGTCTTTGGAAAATGCAAATGAGTCCTCCATGCACCTCACTGAATGTTTCCTATCTTTGTCTATCATTCCTTTAAAGCTAGAAGCTGTGGGATTTAGCTTGACCAAATCTTTTCTCAAGGAATCTTGGGCTAATCTGGGATTACATCCTTTTTGTAAGACAGCAGGAGTCTGATTGGTACTGGAATGAATGGATGTTTTATATTCCAATCCTAGTACAGGTAAAAGGGTACATCAATAATGGGTGAATCCATCACAATTGTTGAATTATAGGCCATATGCACAAATTCTTCTGACCATGTCTCTGAAAGTTTGGATCATTGTTTCAGCCAGACCATCAGTTTGTGGGTGGTAGGCTGTAGAGAAGGAAAACTTTGTTCTAAATAATTGGTGAAGTTTTTTCCATAGTGCTGAGGTGAATGGGGGATCTCTGTTGCTAATGATGTTTGTGAATATTCCAGTCCATGACACTACTCTATTCCATATCAGAAGAGCTGTATCCATGGCTGTATCATCTTTGTGACATGGTAAAAATATTGGAGTCTTGCTAAACCTGTCAACATTCACAAGGAATGCATTATAGCTTTTATAACCCCATGGTGGTAGACCAGTTACCCAATCCATATGGACAATTTCCCAAGTTCTGCTGGGTTCTTGGATTTTGATCATATTACCAAGGCTTTTGCCAGTGTATTTGTTTTCTTTTTGACATCTGTCACAGGTCTTGCAATACTCTCCAACATCCTTCTGCCACATTGGCCACCAAATAAATGTCTTGACTTTTTCTCTTGTTCTGTCCTTGGATAGGTGTCCTGAAAACTGGCTGTCATGGCATTCTTTCATTACAAGATTGATTAAGGATCTGTCTACAACTGTCATTACATATGTGTGTTTAGTTCTGTGGTAAATTATACCATCAAGTAGGTGAAATATTCCTTCATTATATGATTTCTTCCATACTTCCTCCAAGGCATGTATTAAGGAGTGATGTTTAAAGTCTTTAGTTAGTAATCGGCATATGATGCTACAGCTCTTATCCTGAGTATAACTGTTCCTTACTTCTTCAAAGAATGTGGTGTTCAAATCTGTAACACTTATTCCTTCTATTGGGATCTGTTGGGAAGCTTCTTCTGCTACATAAGCAGTATTATCAATGTTATTTGGTAACGTCCATGTGCTTAGCCCATCTGCATTTTTGTGAATATTCCCATCTTTTTGAACAATAGTCATATTACCTCTATACTCTTGTATGGCTATTTGCTATCTGAGCATATGTGTGTTTGGTGTTTTTCATGTTTAAAAGTGATTTGACAGCGGTAAAATATGTTATTACTTCAAAACCACATCCTTCCATAAAGTAATTGAGCTTTTCTAAGGCCCATACAAGGCATAAACACTCCATTTTACTTGCCCCATATCTGGCTTCAGTTGGTTTTATTTGTCTAGATATGAAACACATGGGTCTTTCTACAGGTTGGTCATTCATAATTTGTACTTGATGCAGTGAATCACCCAGCCCATCCCCTGATGCATCAATATAAAGCTTAAATGGCAGCTTAAAAGTCTGGCATCAGCAAGAGTGGAGCAGTGGTTAAGGCTTGTCTTAAAGATTCAAAGGCTTTGACTCTGTAAACAGTCATCTCAAATACTGTGTCTTTGTCACACTATTTATAAAGAGGTCTTGCTATGGATGCAAAATCTCTAATATGCTACCTGTAATATCCTGAAGATGCCAAGGATGACTTGATTTCTTTCTTGTTCTGAGGAATAGGTTTCAGTATTACTGCTGCAACCTCATTTTTGTAAATTTCAAGGGATAGACCAGATAGTACATGTCCCAGGGCTTTTAGTTCTCTAAATCAAAAATGACATTTCTTTGAAGAAATTTTCAAATTTACAGATTGAAGTTTTCCCAAAACTCTGGATAATCTATGCATTTTCTCCTCCCAAGTCCTGAAACAGACAATAATGTCATCCATGTGAATGATTAACCAACCTTCTGACAGTTCTTCAGGGAATTTCTAATTAATCAGTCTTTGGAAGTGTGAAGGTGCATTTTTGATACCAAAAGGCACCCTCAAATATTCATACACCCCACAATGGACAATAATCCTCAAGTTTTTTCTTGCCCTTGGTGTTACCACATTTTGGTGAAATCCCTTCAGGGCATCCATAGCACTTATATACACTTCTTGAGATATTTGGGTAAGGTCAATTTGGATTTTTTGTATTGGGTACCTGTCTGGGACAGTGTATTTCTTCAGAGCTTAAAATTCCCCAACCATCCTAGACTTTCCATTATGCCATTTCACTGTGACTGGTGTAGTTATTTCTACTTCTTCATTGTGGCCAACTTTCCTTATTACACCAAGGTCTAGAAGTTCTTTAATATTAATCTCCAGAGCTTTTCTAAATTTTGGGCTTGCTGGATATGTAGGCCTCCTTAAGAGTGGTGGATAAGTTCTTTCAATATTAAGAATAAGGTCAACTTCAAGTCCAACGATTGCCCGCAAAGGTTCTTTGTCTGATGCACAGGCTTCTTTGTGGTCATATAAAAGGGAAGAAAGTTCACTTTCTTGTTTATAAGTGAGATGAAGACTTCTTTCAGCTTCATTTAACTGCTCAGACTTCAATTTTTCTAACTTTAAGCTGACTGCTGATACTTTTCTTACTTTAATTTTTCTTTTAAATGTTAAAGAGGCAAATCTTTGATGTTTATTGTCCCCAATAGCAAAGTATCTGTATTTATTGTTATGTAAATCTATGACATACATGATTAAGTAAAAATTTCCCAATAAAAGATGGGTACTAGTGCAGCTCTCAATAACAAAAAATTCAAAATTTATTCTTAAATCTGCATTTATATGCGTAAATATGACAGTAGTTTCAAATATTCCCAATGCTTTCATGGGATTACTTGCACTGTTTAATTTTATGCCATCAATTGGCAACAATTTATCTTCAAAATTTGGTACATAATTCCTAAGAAAATATTTTCCAACACAAGAGCAGAAGGCTCCTTGGTCAAGTAAAATCTTAGTGGGTTCATTATTAATTACCACTTCTGTTATCCAGGAATTACCAGCTGTATAACCTTTACCTCTGTTTTGTTTGGTTTTCATAAGTTGCCATATTGAACTTTTGACAAATAAAGTTTACTATTGCTCAATCATGGCAAGTGGGAATAAGATTCCATGATGTCAAATGTGACATTGATATTTTGTATATCTTTTGATTATTCAGAGAATATTGATGAGTTATCATCTGAATTATCTTCAATTACATCATCCTTTTCGACATAAGATTCCTTTTCAATGTCAATTTAATTGATTTTCCCCTTCCTGGCACTTTCATTAGCTATATGTGTGGTTCTTTGGCAAATATGGCACTTTCTGATTGAATCTGCAGATGTATATTTTATATTATTATAGTTTTCTTTGAAATGTTTGTCCACATGATTTTTCCAAGGTGTATTGAATCTTGTTTTGAGATTCACCCTACTAGAACCAATTCCTGTTCTGGTGGTTACTTCTTCTAATATATTAATGATATCTTCTTCTGAAGATTGGTAATTTGTCCTTCTTTCAACAGCATGCTCTAAATCACCTCCACATTGTCTTAGAATTTTTATGCCAATCATAAATTCTGACATTTCAGGATATAATGCTGTTAGTCTGTCTTTTTTTGGAAAAACCATGGGAAAGCTCTATTGTTTTCAGCATCAAATTGGGAAGATTCAAAGGCTGTTTCCACGTTAAATCTCCAAGCATCATTGGCCCATTTTTTAATGATTTGGGTTTTCCACCAAGTCCAACTTTGGAGTCCATGTGCTTGTCTTAATTTGATATACCATGTGTGGGATTATCTGGTAAACAAGGTGTTAAATCTTGCTGTTACCAATCTTTCTGTTAATTTAAAATCTTCTTCAATCATGTCAATACCCCTAATTAATTCCATATGGTCATATTCTCCTTCACCACTGAAGTGAGTCCATTCCTTAAGCTTTGGTACTTCTTTAAACAGTGCTTGGCCCATTGATGGGTCCAAGTGTTGGAAAGAGGTGGAAAATTCATTCTGTAGTTTTGAATTTTCTACATTCAATACTTGTGGGTTGGAAATTATTTCCCCCTCATTTTGATTCAGAGGTGTAGAAATTCTTGGTAAGGTGTGCAGTAATTTTTCAATATCATTCATTTTACTGTTGCTACACCTTTGAGAATTTCTAAGCTCATGCTGAAAGCTTTGTATTAAATTTATTACTTTAATTTTATACATGTCTTCCTTATTCGTTAATTCTTGCCATAATTCTGTCTGTCTAGTATTATCAGAAATGACTTGATTCAACTTCATTGTTAATTTTAATAGTTCTTGTTGTGAGGTGTCAAAACACTTTTTCAAGGCAATTATATATGTCTTTAATTCAGTAAATTAATCTGCAATATCATAAAGGACTTTCTTATTAGCTTCTTTGATAATATTTATGGCTTGTTTTATTCTTATTTCAATTATGTCATCAATATTTAATTTGGAATATTTGTCTGTTGATTCTTTAATAATGGAAGATTGTTCATTTAACTTATTTCCAAATTAATTTTCATTATTATGAGTCTTAATTACTCTTAAAACATTTTTCAAAACACATAAGTGTCTCATTTATTTGGCTCAGACTTAAATTATTTGTTTTAAGATTGTTACAAATTGATGGATTTTTGTCAGAAATATGACTTTTCATATCATTTATAGCTATGTACAAGTTTGAGATGCCATCCAGAATATCAGAAATAATTTCTGATATTTTAGTCTGGCTTCCTTCTTTTTCTGTAATTCCATCATTGTTCTGGCCATCTGAAATGCATTTTCCATGGCATCCTGTTGAATATTTGGGATTCTGTAGCATTTTCTGTAAGGTTTTGTAGCTGGTGCTTTGCCTTTGCCTTTGTTCTGAGATTGTGGCTGCTTTTTCACGTTGAAATTGCTGCTTCTGGCCACTGGGGCTGTTTTTGGCACTTGCTTGGGTGGTGGAGGGTTGTTTTTCCTCCATTATAGTGTTGAGAGCATCATGTTTTTCTTCTCCATCAATGGATGCCATCCATTGAGCAATTTGCAAGTATTGGGATGGCCCAGGAGCTTTCTCACAGTCAGGTAAGAATTCATGCAGTTTTTCCACAGATCTGCAAGGATCTGGTACTCCTTGAATTGAAGTGCATTGTTGTATGCACTGTGGCTGGCTTTGTATATGTCCACAGAGGCTTGTTGTGGCGGTGTCAGCTCTTTTTGAAGGTAAAATAGTATTATCAGCTTCAGAATGACCCATTGTTGAAGGCCTTCTGGCTGGCTTTGTATATGTCCACTGAGGCTTCTTGTGATGGTGCAAGCTCTGTTTAAAGTTAAGAAAGTATTATCAGCTTTAGAATGGCATAATTTTTCAGTTTGGGATTTATTCACTGACCCTTTTCCTTCTGTAACTGATTGGCTTCTGCCATAATCACATCTATAACCTATTTGGGAGCTGCCTGAGGGGTTATAGCTGGCTTCTGATCTGGTTGAAGGCATTATTATGATTGAAAAAGTTCCAAATAGTAATTTTATGTCAAAAACTTACTATTGGCCAAATTATTAGATTTTTAGAGAGTATTACTAATGTCAAAATTGATTAATTCTGAATAAATTGGTTTTGGTTGATTATTCTGAGCTATAATAACAGTACTTTTATGCTCAGAATTGACAGTACTTTCAGGGATAATTCCAGTTACTATTGATGCAGTTTCAATGCTTTCTTGTCTTACCACATTGTCAGACACCCAAATTAATGAAAAAAGAAATTAATCAAGTAAAAAAAAGGTTTTTCAAAAGGGAAAATGAAAAAAAAACCTCACTTATAATGTGAAAAGTTTCATTTTTCATGAAATTTTTTGAATTATAAGTATTTTTTTATGGATTTTTTAATTTTTTCAATATAAAAAAATAATTAAAAAGGTAAAAAAAGTATGTCACAGGTAAAATATCACCTCTGGGCCCCCAAATGTAACGTGTGGATATGAAACTTTGATTAAAAATCAAGTACTTTTCCTGTCCTTAAAATTTGTATAAGGTAAAATATGATTAAGAATTTTAATAATTCAGATTTTTAAAATAAAACATGTCAAATTTATCTTTTTTCACTATATAAGTGTAGAAAAATAATATTATAAATATTTATTGTTTTACCAACAAAAAAAATGTATCCAAAAATACTCTACAAGAGATATATAAGGCTACAAAAGAAATTTCTTCAAGAGCAATTTCAATTAGAACTAATTAAGCAAAATAATGCAGGCAATCAATATAATAATAGACTCTTTGAAAAGATTATTAAAGAGAAAAAATGCCCAAAAGTTACCAGAGTGAATTTGGAAACAAAGTGACAAGGCTAAAAGTGATGAAAGATGCTTTAATTCAGTTATGGGGTGGTTCAAGGGTAAAAATGATTATAATGATTTTTTAACATGGTTCGAAGCTTTAAAATTATAATAACAGGGTGGTTGGAGTCTTTTATCTATTGGCTTAACAGTTTTAAACTAATTATAAGAGGAAAAGATGTTAACATGAAGAGAAAAGTGGGGCAAAGAGGACAATCTTTTATAGCTTCCAATTTTCTTACTCCAAAAGAAAAATTCACTCTTATCAGTCATTAAAACACTCTGACAACAGAAAAGCCAATTATGACATCATTGAACCCTGGTTAAGACCAAAAAAGGACTGGTTTTGGCCATTTTAGACCCTTAAATCAGCCATTACTACATTAATACCTGGTTTGAAGCCTTCAAAACACGTCAGAATGTGTGTAAAAGAATTCAAAACCAGCTAAAGCTGTTTTTACTACTATTTTCTCATCTTGAGGGTAGTCCTACCCTCTTGGCAACAGTTAAAACCTCCCTGGTTGGTATCAAAACCTCATCATCATCAATTGAGACACAGACCCTGTGAATCAATTACAGGCCAAAAGTGATGAAGTTTTGCATTTATTTAGACATCTCACGCCTGTAAGAAAGAAATTTGTAGGTCTGGCTCCCCCTTAGAGCCAAGATTCCTTTTTTCCCCAGAATCAATCTTTCCCATTGATTTTTCTTTAATTCCTCATCATGTATTATACTTGTAATTTACACATGTAATTCAATTGAGTTCTTACAGTAAACAACTGTAATGATTGATACCTCATATGTAAATTAAAGCTCACTTATGTAATCCATGGACACATTTTGACATTTCAATTGAAAATACTTCAATTCCTCATAGCTTCTAAACTACACACAACACCTCAATTTTATCACAAAACTTGATGGTTAACACAAAATTTGATTTTAATTAACCTAAGGTTTTGAGGATTCTTGACTTTTGTACATAAAATACTAAAACGTTAATTTAAGCTTATTTAGAGTTGAGTTACAGAAATTTTACCCTGAGGTGACCCCACCTTATTTTTTATGAGGAGTCCAATGGTGAAATAATTTTTGTATGTTTTTTTTGGATAAAAAGCTATAATAATTTTTATTTAACTTTCTTCCAAAAATACTTTAATTTTAGGTTTTTTGTTGAAAATTTATTTTTACTCAATTTTTTCAAGTAAAAATTTGTTTTCACAATTTTAAATTTCCAAATAATTTCTATTTTAAATTATAATTAGAATTCTAATTTCTTATATGAATTTTATATTTATATTTCAATTCTTTTATAAATAACATAAATACATTTATTTTATTTATAATTGTGTAATTTTTTATTATTTGTGGTCTTTTGGGTATATAAAAATACCTCTCAGGCTCACCATCTCTTTTAGTGGTAGGGAAGGTGAGCCTGTGAGGAATTTATGAATTACCTATAAGGTCACAAGTAACGCTTTATGCAATCAATTCAGTCATTAACTAAATTTTCAATTTATTTTGAAAATAAAATTGATGAATTTTGATATAACTTTTTTTTTATGAAAAAATTTAAGAATATTGTGCCAATTGGGACTTTATTCAAAGGAATGACCTGGTGTAACCTCATAGGTAAATATACCTGGAAACAATGTGTTAAATATATATAGAATAATTGAGAATTCTTCAGTAAATTTAATAAAAATTGGAAAATTGCTTGAAATTTTTGATTCTTTTCTTTTGGATCATTTTGCAGCTACACCATGTATGGGTTAGCATATGAAGAAATTTAAAATTGAATTGTGGTGTTTAGTTACTTGACTGGTTATGTATTTTCCATAGAGGTTGTAAATCAGGAAGGAGCTCAATTTAAAAGGTTTCAAATTCATTACTAGGGCTTTTGAATAAATAACAAAGGGAAAAGTCTCATGCCAAGTTGGGGGACAACAAAAACTCAAAAGGGTCCAGGTTAATCAAAATTTTGTATCTAAAATGATTTAATAAAGGCTTTCCTCTGTGTGCAAGTATTTTCAGCCTCAAATAAGCTCTAAGGTTAGACTTTGATTGAACAATCAGATTTAAATCTCATTTATCCCCAATTGGACATTGATTTGAATCTTTGAAGAGGCTAATAATCTCTTTAATTATGTGTAATTAAGGGTTTTTCAGCTTTTAAGACTTATAGAAGCTTCAAAGTTAAACTAAAGCCTCTTTGAAACATTTCAAAATGTTGAAATCAAGTGTGCACTTCTGAATTTTGTGAGAAAAAAAACAATATATGCAAATATTCATGAAAAAGATAAATCTTGATGTATTTGTATGAAATTTCCACACATATTAGAATATAAGCCAATCTACATATACACCAAGAATCAATCTAAATCTATTAATTAAACTTCCTTTTAATAGCCATTGGCATCACACTCTTAATTCTAAATGAAGGGTTAAAAAGGAATCTTTAGAAAATATATTAAGAATCTAAATTTTGATAATTTTTCTGAAGAATTTTTTTTGTATCATTCGCATGAGCAAAATTAATAAAAACATTAATTTATATAGATTAAAGCAATAATTTATAGAAATAAATGAGGGTTGAAGCTGCTTGGAGCTACAAATGGCACTGGTACGTTGAAATTAACATTAAAAATAAGTGTCCTGTGTTAAAAAATCTATTATTAAGTTTTTCTTTTTTAGTTTCAACTGTAAAATTCACTCTATATCTGTTATTTATTATGAGAGCTTCTTTTTCAGGCATAAAAGAAGCCTTCCATCACTGTTTTTGGCCATAATCATCAATCAGTGCATCAGAGATTCAAAATGGGTAAAACTTTATTAAATATGGAATATTATCTTGTTCAAAATATTTCTTTAGCTATGATATTCTTTATAAATTTTAAATGAAAAAATTAAATCTCATAATTAAGTTTATATTTTTAAAATAACCAATCATGTATCGTATTTTATAAAATTGTGGTCTTAAAATTTCTCTCAATTACACAAATTGTTTTTAAAAGAAAAATTGTATCTTATTCTATACTAAAATAACTGTTTTATTCTTGAAGATAGTTTTTTGGGAGTGTTTTCAACCTATAAGCTTCAATTAATACTATGCCTTCTTTTTTTTGAATTATTTTATCAAATAGATATTATAAGTAATGTTTTTTCTAAATTTCTATATCCTTTTATCTTATTGTTAGTTTATTTATATATAGTTTCTCTTTAAGATTTATCTATTCACAGCTTTTGTGATCAATTTCTTTATAAATAATATTTATATAATTTGAAATTGGATGAATGAGATTATCTTCCACATATATTTAACTTATTTTATCTGTTATACATCCTATTACTAGAAATGTCACTTACCATAATAATTATAGAATAATTTTAATTTTTTAAAATTACCAAAATGCTTATCATTAAATTGAATAATAATATTGATTTTTTTATATAATTATACTGAATAAATATTTCAATTTGTGAATATAATATTTAGCTTTATCATCTTTCTACTGAGGAAGGTCATAGTGCTATTTATCACAATCAATATTATCAAGAGCTTCACAGACAGACCTTACACTATCTGATAGAAGAAAGTCATTTAGATGAAAATAATGCAAGATCTATTCCAGTTATTTCTTATTATTTTTGATAAAAAAATGCTCATTTGAATTCCTTCTTTCAGCGATGAAAAAAATAAGATACTAATGCAGGGGGGCTTTTTGAATATTGTTGCAAAATTCTCAGTAATCTCGTGAATAAATTGAAATTGAAGTGCAAGAGAATCTTCAATATATAGAATTAAGTGTTAATTCAGAAAGAGCTCGATGAAAATAATTTATAATATTAATGATTAATATATCCAAACAAATATCCTTTTTTTCATAATTCTATGGAATTTCAATTCTAACTTCAAGAAAAAACCACATACATACATGAATGCGTACATTTTTGAGCTTACCATAAAGATACAAAATCTCTCTATGATAATATTCAGCTTATGTTTTGTGGCTTTGATGGTTACTTCATCCCAAGATAAAATCATTAAAATTGATATTGATAAGATACAATATTGATGATATATTGTCTTTTAAAAAATGTCTTTTCCTTTAATCTTGTACTTGCACAATTTACACAAGATGGACTAGTATAGGATAAGCTTCATATTTAATAATAAAGCCTTCTGATGACTTTTTACTACTTATTGTTCTGTGAAGGTTATAATAAAATGAAAAATCTTAATCATTTTTTATATTTTTCCATGACTCTTTTCATCATCATATATTCCTTACTTCTCCAAATACTCAAATTTATCAGAGGGTATTCAGTTGAATATTATTCTCATTTATTTCAAATATTAAGGGAGTTGAGAGTAGGTTTTGGATTTAACAGGTATTTATAAACACATGATGTTTTCTTCATAAGTAAACTCCACTATAGTAATTCATCCAGAAAAAAGGGATATTGGATTATAAATTTTAAAATCTTAATGTATAATGGTATTCCCTGGCCTTTGTTCCTTAAATAGGATCCCAAAATTTCAAAACTTGTATGAGGTTTTCATAAAACATTTTTGTTATTTTGGGAACAAAAAAACCAGAAACTTTCACTTCAACGGGAGAACTATTATTTGAAAATATAAACACTCCAAAATAACGTATTTCATAAACTACAGCTTCAGCTTTATAGCAACAAAAAAAAGAGATTCTAATATATTAAGAATTTTAGAGGGTCATTTTTTTACCCTAACGTATATCTTGAGGTGAAAACAAATGCAAAATAATTGTTCTATTAAGGCTTCAAGCTCTTTCTGAGCATTAACCTTTATTTTCATTTCCCATATAGAAAAGAATGGTTTGAATCATAGACCAATAATTTGTGGTGTTTTATTTAAGCAATCAAATAGGGATATTTAGTGGCATTAGTAGCAATACTGTAGCATAACAAGATCGGAAATTACCATAACAATACCCCTTATATTAATGAAGGAAAATATGCTTTTTTTCACCTCTAATCTATCCTTGACATTTTTGATTATAAGTCAAAAAGGTAGAATATATTTTTAAGGGATGAAGTAGGGGGATAAAATTATTCCACTCTTAGCCCTGTGTCCTATACATATAATCATTTATTAGCACCTTTCTCTTAAAACAAGGAAATTTCTATTTTAAGCAAAGTGAAAAATACTTTCACCCTGTATACCTTTGTCCTAATTAAGCTCGGGTAGATCAAACTTCAACCTTTCTCATAGAGTTCACCTTTGGATAGGTCTTGAGCTACCTTTGAGCCCTCAATCTTTGAAATTTAAAAGGCTAAAAAGTTTATGATGTTCCAATCCCACAAACGTCTTGTAAAGAAGTTATAGTGGCTTTTTTTTTCCATATGATATAGCTATGAGCTTTCACGGAAATCAAAAGGTTATTTATCCATTCACCAATCATAATTTCAAAGCCAGAATTTCACACCTGCCTGTACAGGGTGATCTTGTGGGATTTCTTTCCATATAATTATATAATTAGGAACCCAAGTAATTCAAGGTATTTTTATACTTTGACAAATCAGAGTACTCCAGACTTGTTATTCACAGCTTCTGTAAGTATTACTCTATTATATATTATCTACAAGACTATTATAACTCTTAGTGTGACATGTAAAAAGTGTTTATAATGGAGCTTTTGGGTTCAAAAATAAAGTGCTTTACTATGATTAGTGGTGGTGAGAACTTCTGAAATCCCTGGGTGCAGCAATTGCCATTTTAGTGGCTATGCCAACTAGCCTTATTATTGAGACTAAGATAATAACTGATTATTTTTCAAGGGTACAATTGTCAGAAATAATTCTACTACATAGGAGCTCAAGAGCAGGATGGGGATTCCTCTTTTGGGCAGAGAAAGGTCTCTTTTTATCCTGAAAAGGGTGAAAGGGCCTCTGGACCTCACCATTTCAAAGGGGTGAGGACTTTCTCACTCCAAAAGGTAGGCTTTCTGTTTATACATCCCTTTGTAGCTTCTATAAGACTCAAATGTGGTTTTGAAACCACATTTGGTCACTTTTCCCCAATACAGGGTGAAAGGTTTCACCTAGGGTCCTCACAGGAATGTTCTGACAGGTACAATGTCAGGCTGAGTCTATGATAAATATGTAATAAGGCTATTTACAACTCTAACTATGACTGTGACACAGATAAGAGTATTAAAAAAGGTTTTAATTAAAGATATAAAGCGCTTTACTAATGAGAATTAGTGGTGGTGAGTGCTATTGAAAGCCCTGGTTGCAGCTTTACCTGTTGGTTTACAATAATAAAGACTAAAATACTAAGATTTATAGTATAACCTCTTTACTTTCCAAGAGTATAACTCTTTTTGACAGTTTTACTATGTAGGAATTCAAGAGCAGGATGGGGATTCTTTTTCTGGAAGTGAAAAAGCCTCCTTTTATCCTGAAATGGGGTGAAAAGGCTGCTAGACCTTTTCACGTAGAGGAAGTGAAGATTTTTCACTCTCTAGGACAGGATTGTGGCTTGCGAAATACCTGTATAGCCTGTATTGGGCTCAGATGTGGTTTTGAAACCACATCTGCACAGTTTTCACCAATGCAGGGTGAAAATTTTCATCTGGGGACCACATAGCCTGATTCTGACGTGTATGACACATAGAATGCTGTACAGAACCTGTATGAGACCCCAGTATTGAATGAACTATGAGGAATTAATTTAAAAAACAAGCTTCTTCTTAGGTTTGACACCTCATAAGCATAGTCATGGTATATTATCCCATGGTAAGGCTGTATTGACCAAACTGTGGGATTTTGACCTTAAAACAGCCATAACTTTGTCAGTTTTTGAGATATCAACCTCAAAATTGGTTCATTTTGTTTCCCTATATGTTTTCTACACAATGTTATCTCATTTGATATGGCTATCATCAAATATGGCACAGTTATGCCATGTACCAGACTTTTGTACATATGTGTATTAGGCAAAAAGCTGTATTGGGCTTGTTTTCCTTATAGATTTTGTTCTAGATGAGATATGGGGAAATTAATGGCATCATCAGATAGCCCTGACTGTTCCCTTTCCAAAAAACCCCACTTCAAGTATCTCACACTAAAACTGTAGAAGTTAGATGAGAGGTGAATGTTTTATTCACCCTTATTTGGCTTGAATTTGGTCATAACTTCTGTAATACTGGTTCTAGCTCATTTTGGCTGGTACCATTGGATAGCCCTTACCTAGAGATTCATTTTGAATACCCATTTGATGTGGTTAAGCCTCTTAATATGTATTTAAGATGAGAGGTGAAAATTAAGGTTTATGCTCAGCAACAACTTTGAGCAGAAATAACTTTGTTATTCTTTGTCCTATGATGATGGGACTTGTATATTTTGAAAGGGGTGAGTTTTCTCTTTCTTTCAATACCTTTTGCGCTGACCTGGCTCAGGTCCATGTTTTGGTGGTATCTTGGCTATACCATTGATTTATTGTATTTGGCTGTCATGCTTGTGCTCTGGTTTTGAGTCACAGGCTGACATAAAAAGTGTAGAAATCTGTACAGAAAATGTCAGTGGACCCCATATTGGTCATTATAAGAGCTATTTAATTATAAAGAAGCTTTTTTGTGACTTTGACACCTCATCTTCCTAGTTATGGGATGGTATCTCACATTATTAGGGGTTTGCCAATATTGTGGTATTTTCACCTTGACACTGCCATCACTTTTTCAGACCTGAATATAGAGGAATAAGAACTAGTTAATTTGGTAGCCCTTGGTGGGGTCTACACAATGGTCACTCATTTGGTATGCCTAACATTAAGTATAGCAGAGCTATGCAGGTTCCAAATTCCATTATTGGACTCTGTATTTTTGATAGAACCTGTATTAGATTGTTATCTTTAATAAAGTTTTTCTAGATATGATACAGGGATAGTAAAGGTACCATTCAAAAGATCATATTCTTCTCTTCCTAAAGAGAGCTCACTTATTGTATCTCGCACTAAAGCTTTAGAGGTTAGAGGAGAGGTTAATCTTTTGTCCACCCTTATTTGGCTTATATTTGGCCATAGCTTCTGTAGCTTTGGTGCTAGCTCCCTTTGGATATCCCTTGCTGAGACCTTCAATTTGAAAACCCCTTTATAGGGTTTGTTCCTGTTTCCCTAGATTGTATATTAGAGGTGAAACTCAAGTTTTATGCTCAGTTCTTGTCTTGAGCTAGAAAAACTTTGTTATTCCTTGTCCTATGTTCATGGTAGTTATATTTTGAGAAAGAGGTGACTTTCCTCTTTCTTTTGAACTCAAGATTGAGCTATTTTTGCTCAGTAAACCTTTAGTGGGAATTCTCCTCTACCATTGGTTTATGATATCTTGATGTCATGCTTGTGCTCTGGTTTTGAGTCACAGGCTGACAGCTTCACATGAATCCTGAATCTTAGCAAACACCCAAATTTTCCATGAGTGAAAATCTCCATCTTGTATGGGTAATAAATGGTAATATGTGGTTTTAAAACCACATCTGAGAACCAATACAGATATATTTTTCATTTTTAAGCCATAATACAACCACCAGGATAGAAGGCTTCACTTAATCAAAACTGCAAGGAGCTGACCACCTCCTTACACCCTGATGTCATATGAAAGGAAGCTTTAAACCTAGGAAGAACGAAAATTATCTTATCAAATCATTTCTTATTTTATTACAGCATCTTTGTTGGAGCTCCATTTCAAAGCTCTTGATATAGTTATAGTCATTGTTAGCCAGTTCATATTTGGTACAACCTGGGATTTTGTATACTAATTACAGCTATTTCCCAATATTAGCTTCCTAATTCCTCTTTCTTAACCATTTTTGATATTTCAAACCTACAATCATAGCTATATATCAGCCTCTTTTAGCTACATTATTATGTAATTCTTAAGTTCAAACCAAGATGAGATCAATCTATATTACCTTCTTTAATTGAATCAAAAATCCTGAATTTTTTATAACTTCTGTTGATTAGATTCAGATTCATAGGCATTTCCCTATCTATCAAGCATGAAATTATTCCAAAATCCATAAAATACACACCACAATAGTTTAAACTAGGCTTATAGTTGATATTTGAGTCCTGGTATGGCTCCTATCATTCTATAGCTTTTTTCTATAATTCCATATCATGAATTATATTTATAGCTCTAAGCCTTTCTTCTGTATAGTTCATTCTACTTTTCATATAATATATTTAAATCTTCAAGAAATAAATTTTCATATTATCAATTTGAAACAATTGCTTCATATTTTACTGTATCAATTTGACATGGTGCATTGAGGTTCCATATCACATCTTTGTAATATTTATAATAAACTTTTAAGATATTATCTTTTCAATTATTTCACCCTTTTACCAATAAAGTTTAGTTGAATTTTTGCTCCACCATCATAAGTAAATAATTTTACATCAACCTTATATGTTCCAGTAATATCATACCACCAACTGAAGGGAAATTGGTGTAAGGTGTGGATATGAAACTTTGATTAAAAATCAAGTACTTTTCCTGTCCTCAAAATTTGTATAAGGTCAAAATCAATTAAAAATAGTATGGAATATTATTTTTAAGAGAAAACACGCCAATTTTATTGTTTATAACTTTATTAGTATAAAACAATAATATTATAAAAATTTATTGTTTTACCAACAATAAAAATTTATCCAAAAAATACTCTACAAGAGATATTTTAAGGCTACAAAAGAAATTTCTTCAAGAGCAATTTCAATTGGAATTAATTGATCAAAGAACTGCAAGCAATTAATTAAAGAACAAAGTCTTTAAAAAGAATATTAAAGAGAAAACACACCCAAAAGTGACCAGAGTGAATTTGGAAACAAAGTGACAAAGTTTACAGTGATGAAAGATGCTTTAATTCACTTTTGGGGTGGTTCAGGGGTAAAAATGATTATAAAAGTTACAAACAATGATTATAATGATTTTTTCACGTGGTTTAAAAGGTTTAAAATGATATAAGAAATTTGGTTGGAATCTTTTATTGATTGGTTTAACAATGTTTAAACTAATTATAAAAGGAAAAGATTCTAACATGAAGAGAAAAGTGGGGCAAAGAAGACATTCTTTTATAGCCATCAATTCTCTTACTCCAAAAGTAAATTTTACTCTTGTCAGTCGTGAAAAACAGTCTGACAACAGAAAAGCCAATTATGGCATCATTGAACCCTGGTTTAGACCAAAAAGGGCTGGTTTAAGCCATTTTTAGCCATTTTAGACCCTTAAATCAGCCATTACTATAGCAATACCAGGCCTAGAGCCTTCAAAACACGTCAGAATGTGTGTAAGAGGCGTAGAAACCAGTTAAAACTGCTTTTACTATGGTTGTTTTATCTTAAGGGTAGTTTTACCCTCTTGGCAACAGCTAAAACTACCCCAGTTGGTATCAAAACCTCATCATCAATTGAGTCCACAGACCCTGTAACTCAATTCCAGGCCAAAAGTGATGAACGTTTGCGTGAATTTTGACATCTCACGCCTGTCAGCAAGGATTTTGGGGGTCTAGCTCCCCCTTAGAGCTGGAGTTCCTTTTCCCCCCCAAATTTAATCTTTCCAATTTATTTTTCCTTTAATTCCTCATCATGTATTATAATTATAATTTACATATGTAATTCAATTCAATTGTACAGTACAATACAGTAATAATTGATACCTCATATGTAAATCAAAGTTCACTTATGTAATACACGCGCACATTTTGACATTTCAATTGAATTCAATTGAAAATACTTCAATTCCTCATAGCTTCTAAACTAAACACAACACCTCAATTTTAACACAAAAATTGATGGTTAACACCACATGTGGTGTGAATTAAATTAAGGTTTTGAGGATTTTCAACTTTTGTATTGAAAATACTAAAAACTTAATTTAAGCTTATTTAGAGTTGAGTTACAAGAATTTTACTCAGAGGTGACCCCACCTGATTTTTTATGAGGAATCCAATGGTGAAATAATTTTTATGTGTTTATTTATTGGATCAAAAGCTATAATAATTTTTATTTAATTTTTTTCCAAATTTATTTATTTTTTCACAATTTTGTTAAAATTTTATTTTTACTTAATTTTTTCAAGTATAAATGTAATTTTATACTTACAGAATTTAATATATTTTTATTTTTAAATTGTAATTAATTTTTTATTTTTAATATAATTTTATATTTATATTTTGATTTTTATTTTAATAATATAAATAAATTCATTTTATTTATATTAATATGTTATTTTTGTATTTGTGGTCTTTTGGGTATATGAAATTACCTCTAAGGCTCACATTCCCTCCCCCTAAAAAAGAATATTACTTTGTAATATTGGTGTTTCTAGTGTGTCTGAATCTCCTGAGGATTTTTGGTAGCTTCTGGTATATCTTTTTCTTCTAACCATTCATCTTCACAAGTTGGGTCACTGTACCTAACAAGGTATTCCCTTACTTTCTTAGTTCTTCATTTTCTTTCTTTAAGAACTTTGGTAATTTTCTTAGTACCAGATGTCTCAATAGGAGGTATAACTTGGGGAATCTTGTTCCTCAAGGGAAATTTCTCAGAATCACTAGATTTATATGGCTTTATCAAGCTTACTGGAAATGAGGGGTGCTTGTTGCTAAGTTCTTCAGATAACTCTACTTCAACAGCATTTTCTCCATGGAGGGCCTTAATCACAAAAGGTCCTGCAAAGGAGTCTTTCAACTTTTTACATCCTTTGATGTTATTGAAGTTAGTGGTGGATACAAGAACTAGGTCCCCCACTTTGAAATCTGGAGATGCATGTGATTTATCCCATTTGTCTTTAGCATATGCAAAATAATCCTCCATGCATCTTAATGCATGCTTTCTAGCTTTGTCTAGCATTCCTTTGAAGCTAGCAGCTGTGGGATGTATTTCAATTAAGTCTTTCCTCAAGGAATCTTGGGGTAACTTGGGGTTCCATCCTTTTTCTAGAATAGCAGGAGTCTGATTGGTACTGGCATGGATTGATGTTCTATATGCTAATTCCAGTGCTGGCAACAGAGTACACCAATCATGGGTAAATCCATCACAATCTTTGAATTCAAGGCCATATGCACAAAATCTTCTCACCATGTCCTCTAAGGTTTGGATCATTCTTTCAGCCAGGCCATCAGTTTGTGGGTGGTAGGCTGTAGAGAAAGACAGTTTAGTGCCAAATAATTGGTGAAGATTTGTCCATAGTGCTGAAGTGAATTTGGGATCTCTATCACTGATGATATTTTTGAATATCCCAGTCCATGACACTACTCTATTCCATATCAGAAGAGCTCTATCCATGGCTGTAGCATCTTTGTGACATGGTAAAAAGATTGGAGTTTTACTGAATCTGTCCACAATTACTAGGCAAGCATTATAGCTCCTGTCACCTCCTGGTGGTAGGCCAGTTACCCAATCCATATGGACAATTTCCCAAGGTCTGTTTGGTTCTTGTATTTTTATCATATTTCCAAGTCTTTTGCCAGTGGATTTATTTGCCTTTTGGCATCTGTCACAGGTTTTGCAATACTCTGCAACATCTTTCTGCCACATTGGCCACCATATGCAGGTCTTTACTTTCTCTCTTGTTCTGTCTTCAGACAGATGTCCTGAAAATGGACTATAATGGCATTCTTTTAGTACAAGATTGATTAATGACCTGTCTACAACTGTCATGACACATGTGTGCTTGGTTCTGTGGTAAATTATACCATCCATTAGGTGAAATCTTCCTTCATCATAAGAATTTCTCCATACTTCATCCAAGGAATGTATTAGAGAGTTGTCTTTACAGTCTTTGTTAAGTAATTGGCATAAGATGCTACAATTCTTATCTTGAGTGTAGCTACTTCTGACTTCTTCAAAGAAGGTGGTGTTCAAGTCTGTAACACTTATTCCTTCTATTGAAATTTGTGGTGAAGCTTCTTCTGGCGCATAAGCAGGATTATCAATATTATTTGGTAATGGCCATCTGCTTAGTCCATCTGCATTCTCATGAATATTCCCATCCTTATGAAAAATAGTCATATTGCCTCTGTATTCTTGTATGGCTATTTGCCATCTGAGCATGTGTCTGTTGGGTGTTTTCATGTTCAAAAGTGATTTGACAGCTGTAAAATCTGTTATCACTTCAAAAACACATCCCTCTAAAAAGTAGTTCAATTTTTCCAAGGCCCAGACAAGGCATAGACATTCCATTTGACTTGCTCCATATCTGGCTTCAGTTGGTTTGATTTGCCTGGATATGAAACATATGGGTCCTTCTACAGGCTTATCATTTATGATCTGAACTTGTTGAAGTGCAGCACCCATTCCATCCCCTTATGCATCAATATACAGTTTGAAAGGCAATTTAAAGTCTGGCATCAGTAAGATTGGAGCAGTGGTCAATGCTTCTCTTAGAGACTCAAAAGCTTTGACTCTGTCAACAGTCATCTCAAACACTGTGTCTTTGTCACACAACTTATAAAGTGGTCTTGCTATGGATGCAAAATCTTTAATGTGTTTCCTGTAATATCCTGCAAAACCTAAGAATGACTGAATTTCCTTTTTATTCTGAGGCATGGGTTCTAACAATACTGCTGCAACTTTGTTTTTGTCAATTCCAAGGGACAAACCAGATACAACATGTCCTAGTGCTTTAAGTTCTTTAAATACAAAATGACATTTCTTCAAGGAGATTTTCATGTTTACTGATTGGATTTTTGTCAAAACTCTTGATAATCTGTACATGCGCTCCTCCCAAGTCTTGGAACAGATAATAATGTCATCAATGTAAATGATTAACCATCCCTCTGAGAGCTCTCCAGGGAAGATTTCATTCATCATTCTTTGGAAGTGTGAAGGTGCATTTTTGATACCAAAGGGCATCCTTAAGTATTCATACACTCCACAATGAACAATAATTCTCAAGTATTTTCTTGCTCTTGGTGTTACCACATTTTGATGGAATCCTTTAAGGGCATCCATAGTGGTTATATACACTGCTTGAGATATTTGAGTAAGGGCAATTTAGATTTTTGGTATTGGGTATCTGTCTGGAACAGTGTAAGTGTTCAGAGCTCTAAAAACCCCAACCATTCTGGATTTTCCATTATGCCACGCCACTATGACTGGTGTAGTTATTTCTACTTCCTCATTGTGGCCTACTTTTCTTATTACACCAAGGTCCAGAAGTTCTTTGATATGAATTTCTAGAGCTTCTCTTGATTTTGGAATTGCTGGATAAGCAGGTCTTCTTAAGAGTGGTGGATAAGGTCTCTCAATGTTAAGAATGATGTCAACTTCATGACCAATAATTGCTCCCAGAGGTTCTTTGTCTGTAGCAAATGCTCCTCTGTGGTCATACAAAAGGGAAGAAAGTTCATTTTCTTGTTTATTAGTCAGATGAAGGCTTATTTCAGCCTCATTTAACTGTTCAGACTTGAATTTCTCTAACTCTAAGCTGACTGGTGATACTTTGTTTACTGTAATTTGTCTTTTTAATGGTAAAAAGGCAAATTTCTGGCGCTTATTGTCCCCAATTGTAAAGTATCTGTCTTTGTTATTATGTAAATCTATTCCATACATGATTAAATAGTCATTTCCCAATATAAAATGGGTACTAGAGCAATTTTCCATAACAACAAATTCAACTGTGATCTTTAAATTCCCATTCATGTGTGGGAATATGAAATTGGTCTCAAATATTCCTAATGCTTTCATTGGGTTACTTGCACTGTTGAATTTTATACCATCAATTGGTAACAATTGGTCTTCAAAATTTGGTACACAAGTCTTAAGAAAAGATTTTCCAACACAAGAGCAGAAGGCTCCTGGGTCAAGTAAAAGTTTGGTGGGCTTGTTGTCAATCACCACTTCTGTTATACAGGAATTACCAGCTGTATAACCTTTTCCTCTGTTTGGTTTTGTCTTCATAAGTTGTGCATCTTTAACTTTTGATAAATCAACTTGACCATTGCTCAATTGTGGTAAGTGGGAATAAGATTCCATGATGTCAAAAGTGGCATTGATATTTTCTATATCTTTTGAAGATTCAGAAAATATGGATGACTTATCATCTGAATTGTCTTCAATTATGTCTTCTCTTTCAAAATCTGGTTCCTTTTCAATGTCAATTTTATTGATTTTCCCCCTTTTTGGACATGTATTGGCTAAATGGGTGGTGCTTTGGCAAATATGGCATTTTCTGACTGTATCTGCAGATTTATATTTAATATTACTAGAATTTTCTTTGGGGTTTTTGTCCACAGAATCTTTCCAAGGTGTATTAAACCTTGCTTTGAGATTCACCCTACTAGAACCAATTTTGGTGATGGTGGTTACTTCTTCTAGTATATTGATAATATCCTCTGCTGAAGATTGTTCAGTAGTCCTGCTTTTGACAGCATGCTCTAAGTCACCCCCACATTGTCTCAGAATTTTTCTATGGATCATAAATTCTGACATGTCAGGATATAATGCTGTTAATCTGTCCTTCTGTTGGCAAAACCATGATAAAGCTTTGTCTTTATCAGCATTAAATTTGGCATATTCAAAGGCTGTTTCAACTTTAAACCTCCAAGCGTCATTTGCCCATTTGTTTATGATTTGGGTTTTCCACCAAGTCCAACTCTGGTGTCCATGTGCTTGTCTTATTTTGATGTACCATCTGTGAGCTGATCTGGTAAACAAGGTGTTAAACCTGGCTGTTACCAATCTGTCTTGTAATTCAAAATCCTCTTTGATCATGTCAATACCTCTAATGAATTCGATATGGTCATACTCTCCTTCACCACTGAAGTGAGGCCATTCTTTAAGTTTTGGAACTTCTTTCAAGAGTGCTTGGCCCATTGATGGCTCCAAGTTATGAAAAGAAGTGGATAATTCATTTTTTAATTGTGAATTATCAGGATCCAATACTTGTGGATTTGAAATTCTTGTGCCCTCATTTTGATTTAGAGGTGTAGACATTCTTGGTAAGGTGTTCAGTATTTGTTCGATGTCATTCATTTTACTGTTGCTACACCTTTGGGAATTTCTGTATTCATGTTGGAAGCTTTGTATTAAATTTATTACTTCAATTTTATACATGTCTTCTTTATGTGTAAGTTCTTGCCATAACTCTGTCTGTCTTGTATTATCAGCAGTGACTTGATTCAATTTCATTGATAATTTTGATACTTCTTCTTGTGAAGCATCAAAACACTTTTTCAAGGCAATGGTATATGTCTTTACTTCAGTAAATGAATTTGAAATGTCATCAAAGACTTTCTTGTTATCTTTTTTGATAATATTTATGGCTTGTTTAATTCTTGTTTCAATTATGTCATCAATATTGAATTTAGAATATTTATCTGTTAATTCTTTAATAATGGCAGATTGTTCATTCATTTTATTGTTAGAAGAATTATCATTATTGGAATTTTTAATTGTTCTTAAAACTTTTTCAAAACACATAAGTGTTTCATTAATTTGGCACAGACTCAGGTTGTTTGTTTTAATGTTGTTACAAATGGTTTCATTCTTATCAGAAAGATGTTTTTTCACGTCATTTATAGCATCATACAACTCTGGGATTGAATCAAATATATCAGAAATCATTTCTGGAATCTTAATCTGGCTTCCTCCTTCTTCTGTAATTCCATCATGGTTCTGGCCATCTGAAATACATTTTCCATGGCATCCTGCTGAATCTTTGGGATTCTGTAGCCCTTTCTGTAAGTTTTTGGGGCTGTTGCCTTCCCTTTGCCCTTGTTTGGAACTTGTGGCTGTTTTTTCACGTTGGAATTGCTGGTGCTGACCACTGGGGCTGTCTTTGGCACTGGTTTGGGTGGTTGAGGGTTGTTTTTCCTCCATTCCAGTGTCAAAAGCATCATGTTTTTCTTCTCCATCAATGGATGCCATCCATTGAGCAATTTGCAAGTGTTGGGATGGCCCAGGAATTTTCTTACTGTCAGGTAAAAATTCATGCAATTCTTCCACAGGTCTGCAAGGATCTGGTACTCCTTGAATTGAAGTGCATTGTTGTATGCACTGTGGCTGGCTTTGTATATGTCCACAGAGGCTTGTTGTGGCGGTGTCAGCTCTTTTTGAAGGTAAAATGGTATTATCAGCTTCAGAATGACCCAATTTGGTTGTTTGGAAGTCATCAACTGACCCTTTTCCTTCTGTACCTGGTTGGCCTCTGCCATAATCACGTCTATTACCTTTTTGGGAGCTGCTTGAGGGGTTGTAGCTGGTTCCTGACCTGGTTGAAGGCATAATTATGGTTTAAAAAGGCTTAAAATAGTATTTTTACGTCAAAAAACTTACTATTGGCCAAATTCCTAGCTTTCTGAAGAGTATTACTTATGTCCAAGTTAATTAATTCAGAAGATATTGGTTCAGGTTGGTTATTTTGAGTCACAATAACAGTACTATTATGATCAGAATTAACAGTACTGGCAGGGATAATGCTGGTTACTGTTGAGGCTGTTTCAATGTTTTCTTATCTTACCACATTTTCAGACACTAAAATTAATGAAAAAGCCAATTAATTAATTAAAAAAAAGGGTTATTTCAAAAAAGGAATAAAAATATAAGCCTCACTTATAATATGAAAAAAGGTTATTTTTTATGGATTTTTTGAATTATAAGTATTTTTTATATGTTTTTAAATTTTTCAATATAAGAAAAATATTTAAAAGGAGTAAAAAAAATATGTCACAGGTAAAATATCATGGCTGGGCCCCCAAATGTAAGGTGTGGATATGAAACTTTGATTAA
This sequence comes from Austropuccinia psidii, assembly GCA_023105745.1. Lineage (NCBI taxonomy): Eukaryota > Fungi > Basidiomycota > Pucciniomycetes > Pucciniales > Sphaerophragmiaceae > Austropuccinia > Austropuccinia psidii. The sequence goes on along the minus strand of JALGQZ010000012.1, from coordinate 45,004,973 downwards.
AAATCAAGTACTTTTCCTGTCCTCAAAATTTGTATAAGGTAAAAATCAATTAAAAATAGTATGGAATATTATTTTTAAGAGAAAACACGCCAATTGTATTGTTTATAACTTTATTAGTATAAAACAATAATATTATAAAAATTTATTGTTTTACCAACAATAAAAATTTATCCAAAAAATACTCTACAAGAGATATTTTAAGGCTACAAAAGAAATTTCTTCAAGAGCAATTTCAATTGGAATTAATTGAGCAAAGAACTGCAAGCAATTAATTAAAGAACAAAGTCTTTAAAAAGAATATTAAAGAGAAAACACACCCAAAAGTGACCAGAGTGAATTTGGAAACAAAGTGACAAAGTTTACAGTGATGAAAGATGCTTTAATTCACTTTTGGGGTGGTTCAGGGGTAAAAATGATTATAAAAGTTACAAACAATGATTATAATGATTTTTTCAGGTGGTTTAACAGGTTTAAAATGATATCAGAAAGTTGGTTGGAATCTTTTATTGATTGGTTTAACAATGTTTAAACTAATTATAAAAGGAAAAGATTCTAACATGAAGAGAAAAGTGGGGCAAAGAAGACATTCTTTTATAGCCATCAATTCTCTTACTCCAAAAGTAAATTTTACTCTTGTCAGTCGTGAAAAACAGTCTGACAACAGAAAAGCCAATTATGGCATCATTGAACCCTGGTTTAGACCAAAAAGGGCTGGTTTAAGCCATTTTTAGCCATTTTAGACCCTTAAATCAGCCATTACTATAGCAATACCAGGCCTAGAGCCTTCAAAACACGTCAGAATGTGTGTAAGAGGCGTAGAAACCAGTTCAAACTGTTTTTACTATGGTTGTTTTATCTTAAGGGTAGTTTTACCCTCTTGGCAACAGCTAAAACTACCCCAGTTGGTATCAAAACCTCATCATCAATTGAGTCCACAGACCCTGTAACTCAATTCCAGGCCAAAAGTGATGAACTTTTGCGTGAATTTTGACATCCCACGCCTGTCAGCAAGGATTTTGGGGGTCTAGCTCCCCCTTAGAGCTGGAGTTCCTTTTCCCCCCCAAATTTAATCTTTCCAATTTATTTTTCCTTTAATTCCTCATGATGTATTATACTTATAATTTACATATGTAATTCAATTCAATTGTACAGTACAATACAGTAATAATTGACACCTCATATGTAAATCAAAGTTCACTTATGTAATACACGCGCACATTTTGACATTTCAATTGAATTCAATTGAAAATACTTCAATTCCTCATAACTTCTAAACTAAACACAACACCTCAATTTTAACACAAAAATTGATGGTTAACACCACATGTGGTGTGAATTAAATTAAGGTTTTGAGGATTTTCAACTTTTGTATTGAAAATACTAAAAGCTTAATTTAAGCTTATTTAGAGTTGAGTTACAAGAATTTCACTCAGAGGTGACCCCACCTGATTTTTTATGAGGAATCCAATGGTGAAATAATTTTTATGTGTTTATTTATTGGATCAAAAGCTATAATAATTTTTATTTAATTTTTTTCCAAATTTATTTATTTTTTCACAATTTTGTTAAAATTTTATTTTTACTTAATTTTTTCAAGTATAAATGTAATTTTATACTTACAGAATTTAATATATTTTTATTTTTAAATTGTAATTAATTTTTTATTTTTAATATAATTTTATATTTATATTTTGATTTTTATTTTAATAATATAAATAAATTCATTTTATTTGTATTAATATGTTATTTTTGTATTTGTGGTCTTTTGGGTATATGAAATTACCTCTAAGGCTCACAATTTGAATAATATGAACTCTTTATTTAAAAAAATTAGGAATTTTTAAATATATCAATTTTATTAATTATATGAAAGCTTAATTAAACTGACAAAGAGGATTAATATGATATCTTACATCTACAGCTCTATCTGTCAGCTTGGCTGACATACATTGCCTTATATAAATACAAGATTTTTTCCCTTTTTTGTGCAAATATTTGGTACAATAATGGGGTATTTACTGTAAGCTATTTGATATTTCCAAAGGAATCTTGGCCATGAAAATATCTAATTGGTCATTTAAGCTACATAAAATATGGTTCAGAGTAATCCTAGCCAATTTCACTCTTATATTATTTTATTATGAAGGCACATCAAATTAAAGAAGAGGATAAGGGATGATATACTATGTATACAAATTAAATTCAAAATGAAATATAAACAAGTTTTTCTCAGCTAAATCAGCTCATTGAAGAACCTCTGAAGACTGTAGATCTTAATATACTTTTTTCAAAACAAGTTCTAGGGTATTGGTTCATATGAACTCATCATTTTCCTGCTATAAAAATATTTAACAACTATGGAAATTTCTGTTTTTAATTTGAAGTAAGCCTTCTCACAGTAAAAGTTTTTATTGAGTTATTGAGTCCGTGATATGATAGAATTTAGATAAGAATATGAGATTTTTCTGTGTATTTCTGTTTCTGAAAATAGATTACAGAAAGCTCTACTCTTTTGATCCACAAGCTTTTCAAAATCCATATTCTTGATAAATATGGAGTTATCCACTCTTTTTCTTCCTTTATTCAGAGCTATTTCTACTTTTTTGGTTAATCAAATAATTACTAAAAACCTCCAATATGATATTTTTTTATTAGGAAAGATATAAATATTCCCGTGGAAAATTTCAGGAAACCTTTGAGGAGTTTTCAAATGACCAAAAAATGTATCTTAAGCCTTGGAAAAAGTGACTTCAATTTATATTGAAATTTCTTAGTTTTTCTTCTTTTTACTACTTTTAATATTATTTGTCTCCTTGACTGTAAATATATTGTATTTCTATACTTGGAAGACTTTCATGATGATGGGAAAAATTCTAGAATAATTTTCTTAAATTCATGATTAACTAACTAAAAATAAGCTTAATATCATTCAAATATTGTTTTATTTCATCTGTTTCAAATAATCTCTCACTTGAATGATTTTTTTCCTTAGATAACTATTTTATCTGATACTTTTTTAAAGCTTGATTCTCTCACAAGCTATCTAGTAGAATATTTGGAGGGGATGAATAATTTTAGAATTATAATTTAAATTGAACAAAATTGTTTTTGTTAAATTATTACACATTGAAAAATAAAGAATATTGTAAATCCTACCCTGAAATTTTCTCATATCTCAAGATAATATCTGATTACATTTCAAAATTTTAAAGTTTTACTCAAAGTGAAAGATTGCCAAAATTAAAAAAAGTAACTTAGACTCCATTTTCATACAAGAATTAAGCACAAGCTCTAAAACTTCACTTTACTATACCCGGAATTTGGTGTAAAATGAAAAGATTTAATATTTAATTAAATTTGAGACTTCCAAATTTTTTCATTTTTTTTCCTATAATAAAATGACTCTGACATTTTTTTTGATTCCTGGTAAAAATTTATAATTAAGAGACCAAATTTAAATAAAAATTCCTCAATAAGATTAAGAAAAAAAAACTTTTTCAAAAATTATTTTATTAAATAATGGTTAAAGATCACAAATACTCAAAGCTTAAGTTCCTAAAAAAACTATTCTTATCAGATTCTTACCCAAAATTGGAATTTCATTTTTTTTTGTTTTCCTGAAGGCCACCAAAAAAACTGAATAATTAGAAGCTATTATTAATTCTCATTTCTAAAATCAATCATAAATCAAATAATAAGATAAAAAAAGACTGATCTCTCCTTTGACATTAGTTTCAAATTCAAATTCAAAAAATAAAATAACAAATCCTTTTTGAGAAAGAGCTTAAAATAAGACAAGAAAAATTACAAGATTAAATTCTCAGTCTTAAATTTGAATATTTCAAATAATTAATAATTCCAAAAAAATAATTAAAAAGATTAAAATTGGCAATTTGATAATTTTATCATTAAATCTGATTTTTAAAATTCTTGTTAAAAAATCAACTGATTGAAAATTTTTAAAATAATTCAACTCCTTTTCAAGTTCATTATTTTCTTCTGATTAGATTATTAAACATTTCATATTTCAGATATCATATTATTTCTTTCCTTAATTAATTCATAATTTTGGATAAACTTATAAATGTGTGGTTTAAAATTCTCACTTTAAATTCAGAAGTTTGAAATATTTTATTTATAATAATGAAAATATGTGTATCATATTCAAGAGTAACAATTTGGAATTAATTAAGAAGAAGAATAATTACTATAAAAAATTTCAAAATAATCTTTGATTAATTTGATCACTTTTAAAAATTTCATTATTTTTATTGAAACTCATTTCTTTTTCCAAAAAGCTAGCAAATTCCATGACAAAAATTTTTAGATATTAACTTTTTATAAGTAAATTATTTAATATATATTTTGAAAAAAAAAATATTTAGTGGAAATATTTCTTTTAGAGAAAATTAAAATTCCCCCTTCTCATTGAAATAAATTTAAAGAGAGATAACTTCACTTATAGAGACTATATGATATTTTGATTTTTATTTAAAAAAAAAAAACATTTTAAACTCAAAAAAAATTTCAACCACAAAGATGACTTAACCATTATTATTATTATTATTATTATTATTATTATTATTATTATTATTATTGGATGACTAAAATTATATATTGATTATTATACATTTTTTAATTATTTTTTTTTCTTGAAAGATTTATATAAATTAAAAATAAAATAAAATAAACTAAAAATTCAAAATCTCAAACCTTTTTTTTAAATTAATTTTTTTTCTTAATAAATTTAAAAAAAAAAAAATATTAATATTAATTTTTAAATTAGTTTTTTTTAATATCAAAAAAAAAAAAAAAAATTCATTAATATTCTTTTTTTTTTTTTTCTTTTTAAAAGAAAGTTGTTTTGTTTTTTTTTTAAAATCTTGAAAAAAAAAAAAAAATATTTTAAATTCTTAAAAGAAAATTTTTTAAAAAAAAAAATTCTTTTTTTAAAAAAAATTTATCTTTAATTAAAAAAAAATTAAAATATAATAAATTCAAAAAAATTCATTTAATTATAAAAATATTTTTAAGTAAAATTTTAAATAATAAAAAAAGAAAAAATATATATATATATATTAACTTTATTAAACTATTGGATTCTATATTAAATTTTACTTAGGTTCATTAATACCTTTAGGTATTTTTTCAGAAATTCAGTATTTTGACCTACAAAAGATCAAGTATTATTTCATTTTAAATTTAAATAAAAATAAATCTACACAATTTATAGGTTAAATTACAAAAAAAAAAAAAAAAAAGTGTTGAAATTGAGTTGTAATATGTAATGTTAAGGTTAACATTGAATTTACCAGAAAAAGGTGGTAAATCTTATGATTCATTTGTCAAAAAAAAAAAAATGTTTAAATTATCATAATATTGTTTGAAATAAATACAAATCACACAATTTCACAAAAAAAAAAAAAAAAAATGGTAGGAAAAAGATTTTAGGGTTACCAAGTTTTTAGATCTTCATAGAGATTGGTTTGGAAATTTTGATCAACCTTAATTAAGGTTTTTAAACAAAATTAAGTTTTAAATGATTTTTTTTGAATTTTATTTAAAATTTAAAACCTTATTAAAAGATGAAATTTAGATTTAAACTTAAAAACTTCACTAAATTCAAAATTTTAATTCAAAACTCAAATTTTCCTCATATAAGTAAATCTTTTCCAATTAACAATATATTTTCATAGAACTTGAATATATTAAGTTTTTCTTAATTAGCTTAACCTTCCCAAATTATTTACTCTATACATGGAAAATTGAAGAAGTTCTTTATATAGTGACAATAACCTCTTTTCCCTATTATAGTGAAGTTAATATGAATATTACCTCATACATAAGATTTTTGATTTATTTAGAAAATCACTCATAATTTCAGTTAAGTACTATAATTGAGTCAAACTTTGGAAGTTTTGGGATTAAACTGTACAAGGCTTCCTAATGCGAAATAGGAACAGAATAATTGAAATAGAAATAAATCTTGAATAATAATGCTATAACTCAAAACAGAATTAGTTTAAATATTCAATATAATCTTAAATAAGATATATTAATAAATAAAAAAAACATTACTTATAAGCCTATTTAATCATAAAGTTTTGTTTTGACTTCATAATCCTTGAAAATAGAAATTAAATTTTGTTGTAAAAATAAACTTGATGTTATTTCAGTTTAAAACTCTAAATTATAGTTATTGAGAGTATTGTGAATTTGTGAATCAATATTTTTACTGTTTTTAACATTGGATGGCCTCATTTGGTCTAAAAATATCTTCCAAACACATCAAAATCTCCAGTATTTAACCAAGCTGTAATATAATATAATATAATGAATTAGGTAAAAAATTATCAAAAGAATTAAAATAGATTAATTTTTATTTCAAATTGAATGAAAAAAAAAGGTCTTTTTAAACTATTATTTTTAAATTAATAAATTTATTTTTATATTATTAAAAATATGTTGTTGTTTTTTTTAAATTAAAAAATTTACTCTTATTTTTATATTTCTGAAAGTTTTAATTTTAAATAATCTTTAAATATTATTTTAATTTAAATTTATATTAATAATAATTTTTAATACACCATTAGGTATTGTTTTTATATTATTAATTCTTCATTATATTATATTATATATTCTTATGATATTTTTTTTTATAATATTATTGAAATTTCTTCATAAATAAAAAATTTCAATGTAAAATAACTTCTGGTAGAATAATTTTACTATCATTATTGTTTTATTGGTAATAAGCAATAATTGTATTTCATAATAATAAATATTGGTAATATTATTATTATAGGATATATATACATTTATTATAATTTTATTGATATGAAATTACTATTATTATAATAATATTTATTAATATCATTAGAGTGGTTTTTCTTAAAAAATAAGAATAGACATAGCACAATAAGTTAATTCTTTGCTTCATAGTCAAATCTTACAAGTTCAATCTAGCAAGCATATTTGCTTTAAGATTTAAATATATATATATCTTATGATCAGTCAATGCATAAAATTTACAACGACAATTTTATTTATTTTTAATTGATTCTCTTCATGGAGTTTTTTCCATTTGAACATTCATTAGTTCCCTCATCTTGATTGATTTACATTTGATTTGAAGTACTGAAATTCCAAAATTATTTGTTAATTTATTTTAAATATTCTCAAAATTCAATAAATTATATGTATCCAGTTGAGTTAACTGAGTGTAATCCAGCTTCATACCCCATTTGCTCGGTTGTCATAAAATTGAACCTCTAATCCGCCAAAAGAAGTCAACCACTTGGTTTTATATATAGTCCCATAAGGGTTTTTTGATTAATTGATTTCTATTAATTGGTTCACAAAAAGAAGGAAAAGATATATGGTTGAACCAAAACAGGGGTTATTGCTTGGCGTTGCCTTTGTTTAAGAATACGTTCTTTTTTACAATAAGTACAACCGGATTAGATTTTTGTCATCATTTCATAAAAATTTGAATAATTCCATTCGAAGAAACCTTTTTAATTGCTTTAAAAAACTATTGTACATATCATATCTTTCATAACGCTGCCGATTACTACTTCAAAACAAAAGTATTCCTTTTTGCTAAAAGTATTATTTACTTTATAAGAGGGATTATTTATTTCCAAGATATTCTTGCATAGTTGGATTTTTCAAGTTTGATTTGATTGGAATTCTATTATTCTATCATTATCCATTGGGGAGTTTTGATTTCGGATGCCTTGTTGATGTTGATGATTAAATGAATCTTGATTGTGTCGACTTATGTGATCATTTTCATCTTCATCATCTTCACCTAATAATCTGAATGCATCACATTCATTTCCATATTCGTTTGCTAATTCTTCTTCCATTCGTTCTAATTCGCCATCCCATTTTTGAATCGCTTGATTTGGTAATTTGGGTACAAGTTCCCTATCGACTTTTGGGCTTTTTAATTCATTTGCTTTAAAAGTTCGACTTTTAGTTGTACTATAAGTTTCAAGATCTAATGAGAACTTGAGCAAAGCTGTTGTCATTGGATCTGCTGGAACTATAGCTAATGACTATTGACAAGATTCAATACGTTTTTTTGGTTTTTAGCAAAAGTAAAATCAGTCAATGAGTTTGGCTTACTTGATGATAATAATTGATGGCCTCTAAGTTATTTCCGAGTCCATGATGAGCCATACCAGCTGCGGTTAAGATTAATGAAGATCTAGGTTGAAGGGCCTTTGCTTTTTCAGTTGATTCTAAAGATTCTGAATAACGCCTGAAATAAAACAAGTTAGCTTTGCTTCCAATAGACAAGTCAAAAAGATTTTCACTAAACTGCAGTCGTCTAAAACAATGAGAAAGATTTAAATAAGTGGGCGCCCAAATTTTTGGATCAATTTGACTTTTTTCGACTAAATCAAGAGTGGATTGAAAGAATTGAATTGCTTCTTGCCATCTGAATAATTATAATAATTATAATGAGTGACTTTCACAATGATCTTTTACAGGTAATTATACTAACCTTTCTTGTAGGTAACAAACCACACCTCTCTCGTGCATCACTAATGGATCAAAAGGGCAAATTTGAGCGGCGGTTGATAAATAGTCATTGGCAAGAGTTGGATTGGCTAATTGAATGTGTTGCATGGCAATAAACAACATTGGTAAATGGGAGCTAGATGGGGAAAAAAAGCAAAAACAAAAGTTGAGTTGATTGGATGAGGTAGATAAAATCCATTGAGTGTTCTTGACTTACCCTTGGAAGTTGTGAGAAGCAGTGGAATAAGCTGTGATAGCTTGATCATGTTCACCCTCATAAGCTAGAGCATGGCCAAATGCAAACCAAGTTTCAGGAAATCTGGAATCAAGGAGAGCTGATTTTCTATAAAAACGATACAAGAATTTAAATGATTGGCATGATGAGATAATAAGTGATTGAAGACTGACGAAAAAAATCTTCTTGATTCTTCCCATCTCTTTTGACTAAAGTACCAAAGACCTGCGGCATACCAACTGATGGCTGAGTTGGGATCCCTTTCGATCAATTCATGAGCCAATAAAAATAGTGAAGGTTGTAATTTGTTGATCATGGTCATACAAGTTAGATGTAAAGGCAGAGTAGGTGAATGATGATAATGAAGTTTAAGGATTCTAAAATATATGGGTAAAAATGAAAACGAAATGATTAATACAAAAAAATTTGAAGGAATCGATTGAAAAAAAAAGAATACCTTGAAGTGATTCTAAAACAATCCTGAAATCGATAATTGCTAAATAGCCAATCTGCTAAACCAAAACAATAATCTGGATCTTCATTTAAGTTGTAGTGATTTTTCAAGATTTTGAGAGATTTAAAGAATTCTTCCTCTTCTTGTTGTTCTTTTTGATAATTGAACTTTTTTAGCCTGATGGTATATAAAGATTTAATAAATAAAGCATCATCTGGAGTTTGATGATGATAAGCCAATGATTGAATGAACTGCCATTCTAAGGAAAAAGAATATTAATTAGATGAATTAGATTTGCAAGTAAAAGAAGAAAGAAACTTACCTTGCTCAGGTTCTAACATATTACCACCTACTAGTGCTTCAAAGCTTTCATAACATTTAACGTCTAAAGCTAAAGATTCCAAAAAACAATCTTTTGCGCGATCTAAAGATTTATTTTGTAAATGGATTAAACCGCGTAAATAACACATTGATGATTCGAATTTGATACCACCGTCCATAGCAGCTTTACCAGCTTCAAGTTGAACATAAATTTTTTTGGATAATTTTTTTAAACCTATTCTAGAAGAAGTTGAATGATTTGAATTATTTTCTAAAGGATTTTTGATTGAAGTGAAATTCTCGATAGAAGAAGCAGAAGGATCCAAAGAGAGATTTGAACGAGTTGGATTAAATCTGAAAGGGTTTTCATCACCTAACATTTCTAAAGCTGAGTTCCATTTTCCTTGTCTGATCATAGACTGAGCAGCAAGGTATCTACAAGCTGTAGAATAATCTGTCATTCTCACTAAATCTGATTGCTCTGATTCTGATTGATTTTGATTTTGATAATCCAAATCTGATGTATTGATTACTGAATTAAGTTTATCATTAAAGATTTGATTAAGAAAGGTTGAATTATCTTTAAGAGGACAATTTTCATTTAAATGATCAAGATTGATGAGATTATCTTTGAAAGGTTTATCTAGTTTATCTAAAAAGATTTTTTTTGGACTAGTTAAAATTTTTTCAGCTTTAAAGAATTGACCGATTAAGAAGTAAACTTGAGCCAACCAAAAAGCGTCGTTTGGATTTGAAGTTAATTGATAAACTTTTGTACCCCAAAAAGCGGCAGTTTGATAAAGATGTTGAGCTCGAGCGTCATCTCTCCAAAGTCTTAGTCTATCTATTATTGACCAATCTGAAGAGGGAGAAGAATCTGATTGAGAGGAAGAATCTGAATGAGAATGAGAAGAAAGATTAGAAGGAGATGAACGAATTGATTGATTTTGATTTAAAAAATTTGTGGAAGATTGATGAACATTTTGATTAGGTTGTGAATGAATTGAATGAGAATGAAAAGAATGATCGAAAGAATGATTAAGATTAGATTTTGAATAATTTTTGTGAGTTTTTGGATCGATATTGACGGTAGAATTCAAAGCGTCGATTTTATTAATGATTAGATGCCTCAATCTCGAAGGCGGAGTAGGCTGATGATTTAGATTGAATCTTTGATGGGTAGCAGCAGGGGCTGTGGAAGATGAAGGCAAAGATTGATTTGACTGATTGTGATGAAGATTATTTCTTGAAGACATTTCTATTAATTTGAGGATCTCTTGAGGATATCTTGAGGAAGAAGTTGAGGAAGAAGTTGAGGAAGAAGTTGAGGAAGATGAGGATGGATGGAAATTAGCCTTGAAGGGAGGAAGAAAACTGAATGATCGATGGTCAACAGCCTCTCAAGCTTTTTCACTCAAATCACGTGATCGAAATCGATATTCAAAGTTTCAAGAGATATCGTGGCGGTCGATTGAGCTGTTTTGAGTTTGATTAGTCTTAGTAAATCGAACTTGGTATGCAAATAAGGCGTCTGCATTCTAAGAGAGCTGGAGTAAAAGATGGTAGGAAGTTTTCAGATAATCTATTACAAACTGAAGATCCAATCTGAAGATTTGAAGCTTACCAGCCAGCCAGCCAGCCAGCCAGCCAGACTTGGTAAAATAAAATCTCAAGATCAATTTATTGGAAATTATATCTAACCAAATTTTAAAAGTTTATTTTTTGGTATTAATAAAAATTGTATTATTCAAACTCTTAATGAATTCAAGATGTGAATCTTTTGAAAAAAAATGAATTTCTCTAATTGGTAAATTGTGTTTTAATTTGTTTCCATAGCAAAAAATCATCATGTTTTTTTTTTCATTTGAAAAGCCTTTTCATTAGGGGGTGTAAATATAAGAAATCACAAATTACAAATCTTAAAATTTTTTTAAACAGAATCCTACATTTAATTTTTGGAATTTTGGAAAACAAAGACCTCATGATGTGTGCGTTTTCAAACATCCAAAAACCTAAATTTTTGAGGCAAATCCTACATTTAAACACTTCAAATATCACTCACAAAATTAAAAATCCTGAATTCTTTGATCACACACCTCACTAAATGCTTTTAATTCTGCATAAAAGATATGCAATTTGGATAAATAGCTATTATATGAATTGCAAGTCACAATTCCTTCTAAAATCCTTTTATGGGCAAATCCACAAACTATTTAAACTCATACTTCTTCCCCAATTTATCAAGATCATCAAGAATAACTTTACTTCAATAATTGAAGTAACTTCAGACCTTACATGAATTGGACTCCAACTCTGATACTGATATAGAAACACACATTTCACTTTTGCATCACCTAAAAATGCAATAATACCTTAGAACCCAAGTGATGAATCTTTTGGCTTATACATATACATCAGGAGATTTGGTCAAGTTATTGAGCCACAAATTCAAACAGATTTTCTGAACTAATCTTGAATCCTTCAAAAGATTGCTGTTAATTATCCAAGATGATGAGGTCTTTCAAAATTGCTTCAAATATAAACAGAGAGGTCCAGCCATACAATTGGCAGTGGCATTATCCTGATTAGGATCAAATAGAAATGGGGCTGAATTGGGGGGAACTAGGCATGCTATTTGAATTAAGTCATGGAGACATTATATTCTATACTCATTATATAGTTACAGTCATAATCAAGTATGGGAAATATTATATCTTCTGGACAAATATTCAAAGAAGAAAGGAAATTTCAGAAGTTATATTGATAGGAGTAAGAGATAGGTATTCAATGTTAATTCAATTACTGTGTGACATCAACAAAACTTTTGTGGCACTTCTTGTTGGATTTTCAGGTTTTCTCCATGACTCTAATGTATATCAACATATGAAAGTATCCAAAAAACAAAAAAAAAATATTTTCAAGGGATCTGTGTATTCTAGCTTATTTGGCATATGCAAGTTCACAATGGTTTGTAACAGTATGCAAAGGAGTAACCTCCCATTTACAAGAAAATCACACCTTCAATTTGTGTTTGGTTAGATCAAAAGCTCAAATTTAACATGCAATTGGTGTGTTTAAAGAGTGGTGGAAATCTGTGAACAAAACAAAAAAAAAATCACATATGTGATAAGATTGAAGTATAATACTTTGTAAAATGGGTGATGAGATGTGTGATTGTACAAAATCTCTTGGAACAAGTTGGTTATACATGGATTGATTTGTATAAAGACAATGATCCACAAGAATTTCAATACTTAACAGATCAAGGAGATTTGAATTTCCAGGCTAATATGAAGGAAATAATTAATCCATATAAATTAGTTGGTTTACTGATAGATCAAAATCTCTTTTTTGCATTTTTGATTAATTTTGTGCACATTCTCAGCAAAAATGGCTTATTAAGGGAATTACAAGAATTTAAAAAAATAGTAATTATTTATGACTGTCTTTTTTGGAATCATCTTTTTTTCATCTTGTTTGTTTCTTTCCTCCTACCCAAATACCTTAGAATTAATTTATTGAGGAGATGATTTTTTTTTTTAATTTTTGAAATTTTTTGATAATTTTCAGTTTATTTGAAAAAAAAAACAAAAATGGGTTATTTGATTAATTTTTGATTAATTCTTTAGGAGTTTCTGTGGAATGATTAGTGATTGAAGGAGTCTTCCAAATAATTTCTATGATACCTTCAGTTTTTGGAAAAATCAAATTAAAATTTGAGGGAATGGAAGCTTAATCCATGGCCTGAGGGCTGAAAAGGAGTTGGAATGGGTTGAAATTTTTCTTTTTTATTAAATGAAAAAATTCCAATGACCATGCTTTAAGATCCTTTCATCAACATGAGCCTTGCTGTGGAAACCATAATGAGTGAAAATGACAATGGAAAAGCAATTGAACTCATTAGTAGCATTTCATTGGGATTCAAATTGACTGAAGTTTTGTTATTGGGCTTCTAAAGTTATTCTTTGATTATCATTGAGTGCATTTCTGGAGAAGTTTTTAATTGTTTAATATATAAATTAATTATATCTCTTAAGTTTAAACCACTTTGAATTGTAATTATTAAACTCTTATCGAGTTAACCCTGGTTTTCTTGCATAAACACCAGATGAATTCCCAGAATAAGAACCCCAACTAAATACAATACTCCTCATAATCCCTCCCAATGTGTCCTAATTAGTAGTTATTTTTTTTCTATGACTTGAAAGTCCATTCAGAATGATGATTAGTCCCTCATGCTTGTTGAATATTGGATTAGGGTTGCTGAATTGATGTATTTCATACATAAATATTGGAATATATGTTTTTTTATGATTTATTATGAGTAGGTATGTTTGGATTAAGTTTTTTTGAGGAGGGAGCTGGATCCACGATGAATTGCAATTGATCTTTTTATAAATATTTATTAATTAAAGGTTTTAAATAATAATATAAACAGTTTTTTTTTCAGTTTGATCAAAGTGACCAATCATACTTCTCTGTTGTCTAGTGAATGATCTATTATCATTGAGGGAGTTGGAAAGATGATCAGAAGATGTTGAATCATCTTTGAAATCTGTGTGATAATCTTGTTGAGTCCCAAAAGCTATCATATCACATGGTCTCAAAGTTCTGGGAGTAGAAAAAAGACATGGTCAAGGGTTGATAGGAGGGGATTAAGTTGGAAGTTTGTATTGCTTAAAATAATACATAATAATAGGAATGTATGCAGTCCAAAATATTTCCACCCCTAAAAAAATTCAAAAAAAGAAAAAAAAATAGTTTGAGAAGTTTAAGTCATTTACAATATTTAAAATAAAAGAATTTATGGAGTTTTTATTTCAAGAGATAATATTACTTGTGACAGAAAGTAATTTTAATGGTTGACTTAGTGGTCCAAAGAAATCATGAAGAAAAATTAATTGATCAATAAAAATAATTGACATTTTTAAGCCTGTGAGGTATGTATGACATACCAATAAGGCCACAAATACCTTTCTATAAATTTGACTTATTCATAAACCGACTTGTCAGAAAAATTCAAAAGAAAAAAAATAAAAAATAAGTATAAATTTATTTTTGATAAGAAGAGCTTAAAATATTATTTAATCTTTGGATTATAAACTGAAAATAACCTAAGGTAGACCCCTAAGGTTTTATACCCCAAAATGGCTATTTCTAGTGTTATTGAAATGTTTTATAATTTCACAGTAAAATTACACAATTTAAATTTTTTTACTGAATGTTTTAAATTTTTGAATTTAAGCTTAATTTTAAAGTTACATAAGGTTTATGAAAACTTACAAGAATTCAGTTAAATTTGAGGTGTTGTATATATTGACTGAATCGGCTAAGGATTTTCCATAAAGGCAGTAAATCCTGTTTGGGCTCAATTTAAGTTGGTTTGAAGCCATTGTATGGCTTTAGATAAATGAAAGGGAAAAATCCAAACAAAAAGGCAGGACAAAGGGAGAATTATAGAAAAGCTCCAGGGTACACAACTTTTGGGATCTGTAAGAGCCCTAATAAGGTTATCCTCCTTTATTGAAGGATTTTAAACCTGATTTAAACATTAAGATTAGAATTTGATTCAATATTGAATTTTAAACTGGTTTATCCTTTTTTGGACAGAAACTACAAGCTTCCAATGGGTAAATCTCTATATGCAGGTTTGAAATCTAGGTCTTAAGGATTTTCAAAGCTTATTTAAGCTCAAGTAAGCTTTAAATTAAAGTTGAGAGCATTTAGACCTTATGCAAAGCTAATTTTTAGTGTTTATTTATATTTTTATGTGGAAAATTAGCAATAACTTCGAAAATTCATAGAAAAACCAATTAATAATGGATTTACTTGAACATTTCACACAGATTAAAGTTAAATTTTATCTGTGCATAAGCCAAATTTTTAGTATCTTTCATCTATAGGATTATTTGGTATTTAGCCTTGAAAAGACCTCTTTTAATTATTCCTGAAGAAAATAAAGATTTCTTCAAAAATTATTTGAAAGAGTTTTTCTTGAAATTTTATTTTTACATTGTTCATGTGAGGAAATTACATATAAATAAATTAAGCATACATCAAAAAATGAATATAATAAGCTTAATCAAGGATTAAAGTTAAATGGAGTTCAGAATAAAGGATAACACTGGTAGCTTTAAACTAAGATGAAACATAATTTAATGAAATTAAAAACCTTACTTTCAAGTGTGGCTTTCAGTTTTGGCCTCAGAATGCCCTCTATATCCATTATTAATGATGAGAGCTGATCTCAAGGCATAAAAGAAGCCTTCTCATCACTTTTTTTGTCCATAATCATCATTCAATAAATAAGAAATTTCAAAAAAGTTAATATTTTCTTAAAATATAAAATCTTATATTATTAAAGTAATTTCCAATTATTTAATTCTTTATAAATTTTAAATTGAAGAATTTAAATCATAGAATTTAGATTAAATTTTTGTAATAACAAATAATTGGTTTTATCTTATAATATTGTTTTTTAAGTATCTTCCAAAACACAAATTACTCTAAAACTCTTTAAAATCTTAATTTTATTATAATTTCTGTTTTATTCTTTAAAAATTTTGATGTTTGGCATGATTTTAACTTATAAGCATTATTTAATACTATGAATTTTGTATTTGAATTAAAATAATAATAGAATAATTATATTATTTTATATATAGTTATTATAAGTTTCATCATTCAAATTTTCAAATAATATCAATATTAATAATAATCATATTTATATTTGTGGCAATATTACTTCACTATATTATATTTTCCTTTGAGGACAGTCATAGGACTTTTACTAATAGATATTATTATTAAGAGTGTTGCAGACCAGCCTTACAAAATTAATTGCATTTCTGTTCCAAAAAAAGAAGCATAGAGATTCTATTGAGATTTATTCACAATTGAAATATTGATTAAAAAATGAGGAAGTTAAATCCTCTGCTTAAATAAGCAGCATAGGATTTCAAGATCAATTGTGAACCAATAGAAAAGTGATTTGTTATTAGTCTTTCTAAATTAATTTGCATGTGGTTGGAACCAAAAAGGAGGACTTTGGGGAGATCTTTGAGACATTTTGTGGTGTCATGGATGGTGGTTTATGTTGGTAAAATTGGCAAAGGCTTTGTGACAAAATTTTTCAAAAGAAGGCTTACAATGTACTACCCAATAGATTGGAGAATTAGAGGACTATATGACTCAAAATAAAAAATTGAAATGAAGGAAACAATATTAGTCTAGGAGCTCATAAGACAAAGAAATTTCTAAATGAAACCTTGTTTAATATGATAATTATTTTTGTTTGGTGAATAGTAGTTAAAGAAAATAAATTCAATGAGAAAAAAAAATTGAAATTTTTATAGGTTTTGAGTTATGAAGAAAAATGAATTTGGATTTGGAAAATTCTATTTTTTGGGGGTTTTGATAATTGAAATATTTTGCTTTGAGAGTGCATGTTGAAATTATATTGAATTTATTTCCTTTCAAAGTTTGAAATTTCAATAATTTAAATGTGAAGTTAGTTAAGAAATTTGATTTAAATTTGATTTTCTTTGAATTTTTGTTTTAAATTCAAAATTTTGATCAATACCTATTGTTGGAGACTGGAATTTCCATTCTAATCTTCTAATTTTACACAGATTTTGTTTTTTGAAAGAGATGAAAGTGATTTTTTTCAATGTAATAAGCATTTATCAATCCTTTTATTTATCCTTTTTTCAATTTCAATCAATTTTTTTTTAATTATTTGTGTTTTTTTAAAAATAACACATTTAAAATTGAAGGTAAGTGGTATTATAAATATTATTTACTTGTACATCTCACCTTTTACCATACACAATTTTTTTTCAAATTATTTTTTGATGAAAAAAAAACTGATATAATAAATTACAAAAAAAAGATTTATGTATAAACTTTCTTCCACAAAGACACATTTGAATGAGAAAGATACTTTTCCATACATATATTTTTGTAACTATTTCACCTTTAATGTTTGAATTTTGAAATTTGTGTAAGGTGTGAATATGAAACTTTGATCAAAATCAAGTAATTTTCCTTTCCTGAGAAATCTGCTTAAGGTAAAATTAAGCAGAAATAATAATCCTAAGAGTTTTAAGAGAAAAACACACCAAATTATTGTTTTGAATGTTTTTATTATGAAGAAATAATATTATCAAGATTTATTGTTTTACCCAGAATAAGAATTTATGAGAAATATTCTAAAAGAGATATTTAAGGCTTTTAAGAAATTATTATGAGAACAGAGTCTCTAAAAAGGATATTTAAAGATAAATAAAGAAAAAATGACCAGAGTGCATATGAAGACAAAGTGACAAAGGTAACAGTGATAAAAGATGCTTCAATTCACTTTCGGGGGGTTCAAGGTTTAAAATGATTATAACAGTCAAAAACAATTATTGTAATAATTTTTCACCTGTTTGGAAAGTTAAAAATGACTTCAAAGTGGTATTTGGAATCTTTTAATGATTAGTTCAATGGTGTTTAAACTAATTATAAAAGGCAAAGATTCTCACCTGATGAGAAAAGTGGGGAAAAGAAGACATTTTTTTATAGCCTCCAAATCTCTTACTCTTAAAGTAAAATATTCTATAATCAGTGGCAAAAAACAATGATAACAAAAAAGCCAATCATGGAATACTTGAACCCTGATTTGTACCAAAAAAAGGCTGGTTTTAGCCATTTTAGTCCCTTAAAGCAGCCATTGCTATAGTAATAGTTGGTTTATAGCCTTCAAAACAATTCAGAATTCTCTTAAGAGAACTTAAAATCAGTTAAAACTGCTTTGTAGATTTGGTTTTAGCTAAAGGGTAGTTTCAACCTGTTGGCAACCATTGAAACTGCCCTGGTTGGTATCAAACCCTCATCATCATTTGAGTCACAGACCCTATGACTTGATTCCAGGCCAAAAGTAAGGAATATTTCAATCAATTTTGAAATACAATGTGTGTCATCAAGGAATTTAGGGGAGTCTGGTACCTTTTTAGGCAATATTCCTTTCCCCCCCAAAGTTAATTGTTCCAATTTATTTTTTCTTTAATTTCTCATCATGTACAATCCTTAAGATTTACATATGTACTTCAATTGAAAAATTACAGTACACAACTGTAATTATTAATTACACATATGTAATTTGAAGTTCACTTACATAATACACACACACATTTTGAAATATTTGTTAACATCACATGTGATATGAATTAAATCAAAGCTTTGAGGATCCTCAGTTTTTTATACAGAAAATACTGAAACTTGATTTAAGCTTATTTAGAGTTGAGTTACAGAATTTTCACTCAGAAGTGACCCCACATGAGATTTTTATTTGAAATAAATTTATAATTATTTTTATTAACTTTTTTCTAAAAAATATTTCATTTCCAATATTTTTGTTAAAAATTCAATTTTACTTCATTATTTCAAAGTAAATATATATTTTTTACATTTTTTTGGATTTAATGTGAATTAATAGTTAGATTTTCATTGTAAGTTTCATTTTTATATTGAAATTTGATATTAATATTTATTTATTTTTTATATTCACATTTAAAAGTATTTTCTTAATTATAGATTAATTAATTATTTGTGGTTTTTGAGTATATGGAAATACCTCTAAGGCTCAAAATGCAAGCCTTGAGGCATATTTCACAAACCCAAATAGGTCACAATTTATATTTAAATACCTTCTGAAATATCCATAACCCATAAGTCAGGTATACATCCAAAATTTATTATTTTAATACGGAAAAATATGAACAAACATTTCATGGGTGGCTAAGTCCATGGATTTAAGTCCAGATTTGATTTTCAAACAAAAACTCACCTAGGGTAACTCCATGGGTTGAATAATCTTAAATTAACCTCAAGAGGTGGTAACATAGAAAATAATTCAACACCTCATCATCAATATCACATAAAATAATTGTGAAATTGTTTGTTTTTGGCATGTTTGCACCAAAAGAATGGTATTGGGAGAAATTTAATATTAAAGATACACTAAGAATACTTCCATCCCTGTTTATGGGAATAGAAATTACTTATTATTAAATAAAGATTTGGTATAGCCATAGTGGATATCAGTCTTGAAGCCTGAATTACTATTTTTGACATGAAAATAGCTAAGGGGGAAAAAGACGTCAAAGAAATCCAGGGTAACCAACTTCTGAGGCCTCTGAGGTGTGGATAGCTCTAAAGCTTAAATTACAGGCCAATCATTTCCCAATTAGTATACTAAAACCTTTTTGGAACTTGGCTACCAAGTTAAAATCCCATTAAATCATAAGAAAATAGCAAATAATGTTCTATTTTTACATGACAAGGAGGTAATGAGAGACTCTGACTCCTGTAACAATTTCCATTATTAATGATTTTCCATGTATTAACTGAAACCCTTTTGGGACTGATATCCATAAAACTACCTTCTAGAAACCGGCTGTCTCTATGCTATTTGTCTATACCATGTAGAAAATGAGGTAAAACTTCAAAAATTCATCAAAAATACAATTCTCAATGGATTATTTTCAAATGAACTATGATTTCATAGTTCAAATTTGAAGTTTTACTTACATTCAATTTCTGATTATTCCATGTGAAATGCTGAATCTTGAAAGATGCACAGAAAATACAACCTGGGATTAAAATTCCAAGAACATTGATAAATTTGAAAAAAAAATGTTCATTTTAAAATTGAAGAAGATTTACAATAGTAAATCCTTTATTTCTTAACCATAAATGGGTTGGTAGCCACATAAAATGACTTAATTAAGTAATTATGATAATCTTACATAACTACAAGTGATGTAATCAATCAACAAATTAAGGTAGATGTTTTCTCACTCACTTTTTTTTCAGTTTTCTCTATGGTATGCTTGTGTGAGCTGCTTTAGACTTAAAAGAAGCCAACTATTGCTGTTTTTTTGTAGAGATAATCCTATAATTCAGCTTAATAATTGGTACCATCAGTAAGTATTAGGTGAAGTCTTCCTTAAAGAATTGTTATCTTTCCAAAACAATCAGAAACACATCAAATCAAAAAGCATTACTATTTTAAATAGGTTTCAGCTATAAATATTTGTATTAATTCTTTGAATCAACTTTTGATTGTTTAAATCCACAAATAATCCAGCAAAAATCACTATAAAAACTCTTTTTCAAGGTATTTTTGGAGTTATAATGAGTTATTTGTTCTATTATTAATGTCTTTCTCTAATTTTTGTGGTTTTATTCAAGAATATATACTTATTATTCTTGGAAAAGATAACTATTGATTAAAATTATTTAATATTATCTTAATAATGAGTTTTATTATTAAATATTTTTGTAATTTATTATAGTAGACAATTACCTATTACTGTTATAATCAGTATTAGTGTATTCCAAGTAAAAGAAATAATTGAGAAATTATTTATAATAAATTTATTTAGTATATATCATAAAAAAATTTATAGTACTCTTAATTAATAGTAATATTATGAAGAGTTTGATAGACACATATTACATTTGGGGGTCTGGCTGTGTTTTTTGAATCTTGAAACCTCAATTAATATCTTTTTGAGTTTAAGAAGATATTCCTTGAATATTACTTTTCCTCTTGTTAAAAGAAAAATAGTTTTTATTTTCTGAAATTGTCTTGAAATTTTTTTTCATGGAGGAGTTTGAATCAATTTTATATTGTTTTAAATGTGGCTTTTTAAAATGCAAAAACTTGAAAAAAAAATTGAGTCACTCTGAATCATTTCTTTAATCCAAAATTTCAAATGTTAATATTTTCTCATAAAGAATCAATTCCTTTAATATAAAATAAAAAACTTATAAAAAATCTTTTCAAAAATATTTAAAGTATAAAAAATAATTTTCTTTTTAAAATTTAAATTTTTAGAGTCTCTAATCAAATTCATTTCACCTAGTAATAAGCTTAGTAAAAGATATATCACTGGCCCAGAAACTGAAGTTTTTGTGGAAATGCATATTTCCAAGAAAGGCAGTTTATTCAAGACAGATTTACCCAAATGACCACAAAAAGGTGTGTGTTTTGTGGTTTTTATCCTTAAATATATTATATTGATGTGAAAATGGTGCATACAAGAAATGGAAGAAACTATTCAGTAAATCCAGATGTATCTGGAAAATGAGTATGAGTTAAGACCAGGGCTAAATCTGGAAGACTTTAATAAAGAAAGGAATGTTTTGAGAATTCCAGAGTTTCCCCCATTAACCAAGGTCTGTACTGACCAATTTTGATGCGAATTCTGAAAAATAAATTATTAATAGTACTGACTTAAGGGCTGAACCATTTAATAGTAGAGGGCATAGGGATATACCAATCCCAGTACAAATTCTGGTTCAGAGAAGCCAAAGAGGAAGAATGTGAGCCTTGAGGTATATTTTACATACCCAAATAGGCCACAATTATCTTAAAAATAGATTCTGAACTATGCATAACCCAAAAGTCATTCATATATTCAAAATTAATCATTTTTGATTTCAGAAAAGATGAATAACTTTTTATTGAGTAAGTAAATCCATGGATTTAAGGCCAGATTTGGATTTTACACAAAAAATTCACCTAGGGTAGCTCCATAGAGTGAATAAGCTCAAATAAACTCTTTGAGGTGGTAATATGGAAAATACTTCAATACCACATAAAAGATCCGTGAATTTTTTTGTTTTTCTCTATTTCACACCAAAATAATGGGAATGTGAGAAATCCCATGTTACATACACACTAAGAATAGTGTTATGCATATTTTGAGCACTTAATATTATGGTATTATTACATGCACTTATGCTACACCCATAGTGGATATCTCACTTTAACCTTAAAATTCTATTTTGATGTAAAAAATAGGCAAGGGGGGCAAAAGACATCAAAGAGAGCCAGGGTACCCAACTTCTGAGCCCTCTGAGGTGTGGACAGCTCCAAAGCTTGGATCCATGGCTGATCTTGGCCAAATTAGTACACTAAAACCTTTTGGGAACTTGGTTACCATGTTACAACTACAGTAAATTATAAGAAAATAGCAAATAACCTGCTGTTTTGACGTGCCAAGGAGGTAAAGAACAACTTAGACTCCTGTAACCATGTCAATTCTTAATTAATTACCATGGATAAACCCCAAAAGAGTAATTAAAACCCTTTTTGGACTAGTATCCATTGATTTACCTCATAGCAACCAGCCATACACTGATATTTGCAATTCTACGTAGAATTAAGGTAAAAACTTTAGAAATTCATTAAAAATACAATTCTTAATTAATCTTTCTGAAACTTTGAGGACCAATTAAAAACTTTATAATTCATATGAAAACAAAAAATAATCATACTTCTATATGTAAAATTAAAAGCTTTACTTACAGTCCATTTTTGATGATTCCACGTGAAACACAGAATCTTTAAAAATTTACAGAAAATACATTCTGTGATAAAATTGTCAATAACATTGATAACTTTGAGAAATCAATTATTGTTTTGGAATAAAAGAAGATTTACAGGTTTTACTCCTTTTATTCTTAACCATAAATGGGTTGGTAGTCACGTAAAAGCCTCAATTAAGTAATTATGATAATCTTATGTGACAACAAATGATGCAATCAATAATCCTAAAAGGCTTATTGTTTTCTAACTCACTGGCTTTAAGTTTTCTCCATGGAACGCCTCTGTGAGCTGTCTTAGACTTAAAAGAGGCCTCCTCTTGCTGTTTTTTCCACATCATCACATTATTACATTATACCTTTATTACCAAACAAGTAAGTATTAGTTAAAACTATTTCTTAGGAGTTTTATTCTTTCAGAAATCAATCAGAAAGACGTTAAATAATAGAAATCAACTATAATTTGTTGTAATACTGTTATAAATCAATTTGGATCCATTAAATCCACAATTCCACATCAAATCTCTCTACTATTATATTCTAAAAGGTTCATTGGATTAATAGTGAGTAATTTATCTCAATTCTTATAGTTTTTCTCTAGTAATAGTTTTCTTCAAGAATTATCTCTATAATTATTCTTGTAAAAGATAATTATATATTAAAATAATTTTATTATTTTAATCAAAGAAGTTTTTATTATTAAATTCTTCTTGTAATTGATTCTTGTAGACAATTACTGCTTACTGTTATATTCACTAGTGGTGTATAACACATAAAAGAAATAATTCTTTAATTATTTAATTGTTGTTATAATAATTCTTTATTATTATATTTCATAATAACAGTCATAGTACTGTTGATTAATAGTAATATTATCAACAGTTTCATAGACACATCTTACAAAGAATGAGAGATATTCCCAAGCCTTTGGCAGGGGGGCATGAACTCCTACTTGCACATCAAGAGATTTCTGAATCAACAGAAGACCATAGATCCCTTAGCAGGTTAGAGCCCAATATATTGCAAGAAAAAGGGCAAGAATATCAAGAATTTCTTGAAGAACAAAAGTCTTTTATCAGTAGACCAAAAGAAAGAATTGGAGATGACCCCAAAATTGGAAAACAAAGGACCAGTAGCATAAACCAGCTGTAGAACTCCCAAAAAACAAGTGGAGGGACCTCAGAGAAAGAATAAAGGACACAGAAACAACAAAAAAAGGGAAAGGAAAAGCCAATTAGAAAAAATAGGTTAAAATTCAAATTAATCAAAAATTGAGAAAAAAAAGATTGAAATAAAGAATAAAAAGGAAAAAATAAATAATATAAATTAAAAAATAAATATGGAAAAAAGTTTAAGAAAATGACAATAAATTTTAGACAAATTTAAAAAAAAATTGGAAAGAAATTAGGGAAAAAAATAGAAAAATGCTATTCTTCCAGTGATTTAAAACAAAAAAGGAATACCAAGAATTGAAATTTGAAGTCAAAATTATAAACCAAAAATGAACAATGAAATCAAAGCAAAATATTTTGATTGTTTTTTTTGATAAAAATTACTTTCAGTGATGATTTGTGATTTTTTCAAAAGAAATTCAAAAATTGATATTATTTTGACTGATAAAATAATTCAAAAAAAAAATCAAAATTTTCTTCAATACATCACTGAGTAGAGCTATGAAGGTGGTTAAAAAATAAATTGGAAATTGGAAAATTGAGTACTAGTATTCTTCCCAAATTTTCATATATAAAATTTATTAAAGAATTAATTTAGTGTAAATAATGGTCAGGAATTGAAGAAATAATTATCAATTAAAAAAAATTGATTTGATTTCTATATTTCAATAAAGATAAAGCTCAAACAATTAGAAAATTCAAAGCATAAAAGATGTGTGATAATTAAAATTTTGCATTAAATAGAAAATATTTTACAAATATTTAATAACATAATTTTCATTAATAACCTCAATAATAAATATAAGAGTAAAGGTACTTAAAGAGAGAATGCTTCATCTGATTTAGATGAATTAATAGCTTGAAATAAAGCTCAAAACACCTGTGAAAATCAAGTCTTCCAGAAAAATGGAATAAAAATGATTAAGAAAAAAGAAAATATGTCTTTATCAAAAAAGTTATTTAGTTTCGTGTGATATATTTTGACTAGTATATAATATACAAAAGACATGAGGAAAAAACAATACAGTGGATCATTTTGGTTCAAAAATCTCCTCATTTCTTATGAATTATTTTTCATATTCTGAAGTTTTCTTTTCAAAGAAATGTTACAGATTAATTCTATGTGATTGTGGGAGAATTTAAAAGGAGTTATTGATTTCAATTAGAAAAGGAAATGAAATTCAGATGAAATTTTGTCACAAATGTGTATGGAAGAAGTCTCCTTCCCTGAGGCAAATAAGTTTAATTCCATAGTTTTTTTTATTGATGAATGAGGGATATGTAATGTATGAGGAATAATAAACAATCATGGGAAATACATGATATTCTATTTCAATTGAGTAAGATTCCAAATTACCAAACCTGTGGCTGAAAGTATCTAAAAATAATTTTAATGTTAAAACCAAGCTTCAGACTCTGGTTAAAATCAGGTTGGACCTGCTACCCCTGCCAGCAGGAGTAGCATTTTATTTCATTATGAGAGATGATCCATACAGTCAATCAGACCCCATTGGAAAATATTTACTGGAATTTGAGGACCATGAAACAAAGGTGATTGGATTAGTACACCTAACAAAATTTCCAACAAAATTTAAATCCCATGGTGGGGATTGTGATGAAACAGCAGATGCTCAAAGAGTTTTGGAAACACCATAAATAGGAAAGGGTTACAACAATGGCATATCCACCCAGCTTGATATGTAAATTCAAATTAAAAACATCCCATTATCATTGACACCAGAGCTACCTTCTCGGTAGTGGCCAAAGGATACTTGGACAAAGCTTTTCCTATGTGGCATGAAGGATTTCAACCTACATGAGCCAGAGACTTCAGTGATGCTTCAGTAAGAATGAAAATACTTGTTATCATTCAAAAAAAAGATTGAGATCCCTCAAAATCATGGAAATTTGAATATTTAACCTGAATTTATAGTACTGGAAAATTCTATTATAAACTTATTCTTCTTGTGTACAGATTACCAAAGTACTATGGAATGAGAATTCATAGCAGCAAGAGTACCCAAATGACACTAGGGTATTCTCAAGGCAAAGAATTTCTATTGTTTAAAATAAATGGTTTTTTTAAGCTTTTTAAATATTACCAAATTTCCAAAAAAGCTACAAAAAGACTTTATAAAGCTTACTTCAACAATAAGAATTGAAATCATAATCTTAAAATAAGTAAAAATGCCATAAAAAGGCATAAATATTTTATTATCTCAGAAGAAAATTAATAAACATGCAGAGAAAATTAAACCATTGGATTCCCCATCAAAAACTACATACATTAAATCTTTATTTCATATCTTTGAAACTAATACTTACTGAGATAACCTGGGTATATGCACTTTTGGGATAAGTGCTTATATTCATGGTTTTTAGCTCATATCTTTTGAGCTATTCCTGATAAAGTCTTTTGAGATATGCCTGATAAAGTATTTTTAAATATGCATGATAAAGAGTTGATTCAAAAATACAGTAACCAGAAAGTAATTTTAAGAATAAAGATTTAAACAAGATCAAAACCTATAAGGGGATATTGGGCAAAAATAGCAATAGCTGTTAACCAATTTAAATTAAAAATGGTTCAAACTTCAAAATAATTGTAAACTAATATTCTACTAGCTCATATGTAAATAATTACATAATGTTTA
Source organism: Austropuccinia psidii (assembly GCA_023105745.1). Taxonomy (NCBI): domain Eukaryota; kingdom Fungi; phylum Basidiomycota; class Pucciniomycetes; order Pucciniales; family Sphaerophragmiaceae; genus Austropuccinia; species Austropuccinia psidii. The sequence continues at coordinate 44,978,228 of JALGQZ010000012.1, read as the reverse complement.
TCATGATATTCAAGGTACAACCCCATGAAATCATGGTTTAAAGTCTAAAATAGTAAATTTCAACAGAAAAGATGAGTTACAAAAAAAATCATCAAAAATAGATTCTCAATGATTTGATGTAATTTCCTTGGAAGCTTAGTAAGCACATTCAAAGCTATCAGAAATCACTCTCTTAATAGCTGTAATGTGAATAACTCAAAAGTTATTAATGATTAAAGTTCAAGCTTAAAAGTGATCTTTTATGATCACTAACTGTAACCATATTTTAAGTTTACAAATTTAATAAGTGATAAATCTGGTGGATACTAGTATATTATTATTAAAACTAATAAAATACACAAAGCTAAAACCTTTACCAAGCTTATGATGTCAGAAAATGTAGAGTTACAGTGATAACTCTAAGTACTGGCATAATAATGAGAGAAGAATGTTTAATTATGATTTAATCATCACTAAGCCTTAAAATATTTATCAAATACAGTGGATACAATATGTAAATGTCCACTAGAAGCCTTTTGCTTTCTAGGAGGTAAGATTCTAATATAAATAGAGCTCTTTTTCTTCTATTTCCCTCTCAGATGCAACAAAAACAATAATAAATCAAATAAAAAGGTAATTCTCTTTCTTTTTTTAATATGAATCATTTATATTATTCAAGACCAAAGTTGTACTAATTAGTAATTACTTCTGAAATCATTGATTACATCAAAAATCTTATTTTTTGGTTAAATTCTCTCTAAATCCTCAATTCCACATAAAATCAAGATAATTTGTAATTTCTCTTATTTTTATTTGTAGATACAATCTGAATAAGTTCTATTTAAATTATTAGGAATAAAATAATTTAAAATTATTATATTAAGAGTAAGAAGTAGGTTATTTTCTATTTATTATTATTCTTAATAATTCCTTTATTAATATAAATAGTATTTATATTGATGCATAACTTTAATATTGGTAATATTATTGTTTTAAATTGTTTTTTATTATTAAATAACATTTTTTTCATCAATATATTATTTTTTTGTAACAATCATGAATTAAAATTATATATATCAACTGTTATATATTAATATATTCATTTTTTTTTTTTATTATATTATTTTATCAATTTGAAATAATATACATTTTACACCATAATTATAATAATTTTATTGTTATAATTCCCTTTCAATCTTATTTCTCATCAAAACTGGGACATTCATAGTACAATAAGTAAAATATTAGTAATATTTACTTATTGTTTAATAATCAAATGTTACAGGGGTTAAATTGACCCAATAGTTGTATGGATGTAAAACTAAACCATCAGACAGGAAAAATATATTCACAGGAGAATTCTTAACAAAATTTAACATGGACCACATTAGACTCAGTAACCCATTGAGGAAAAGGGATTATAATCAATTATTAGACTTTTTTTAAAGCAAGCATATGTCAGCCTGTGACTCAAAACCAGAGCACAAGAATGACACCTAAATATCATAAATAATGATATCATTACAATAATTGATAAATGAAAAAAACGAGAAATTTCTCACAATAGTATCCATATAAAATAGGAAAATACTAAATCCTAGAATATATCATTCTTATCCTAATAGGATAAGAAACAAAAAACCTACTCTAGTTCAAAATCAGAACTAAGTATAAACCTTGAATTTTTACTTCTGATCTAAAATTCATATTTCAAGTGAAAAACCCATAATTTGGCATAATTTGTTGAAGATCTCAAAGTGTTCTATCAAGTGGCTCTAATTAAAACTACCTAGCATAAAAATTGCCAGAGCTACAGCCACCTAAAGGAAAAATAATGAGATATAAAATATAAACCTCTCATATAACCTCTACAGTCTTAGTGTGGCATACCCATGATGATGTCTTTGTTGAAAGTTAAAAGTCTAGAATTTCTTATGGTGCTATGGAAACCTTTTTAGCTAGCTTTCAGAAAAGGTTATTGAGCTTTTTACAAGTAATCCCTCCATACACAGCTTACTAAAATCTTAGAGAGACTTGAGGGCTGTATAGCTTTTTGATATTTAATTTTAAACATACCAAATGAATAACCATTGTGTAGAGAATATCAAGGGCTACAAAATGAGCCAACATTGAGCTCTTCATCTCAAAAATGAGATAACAATTAAGGATTCAAGATTACAATACCACACTAGCCAGTATTGGATGTTATTGTGGGAAAACTGCCCATACAGCTGAAATGACAGCTAATTAATTAAATTGAATTCTGTTTATTCTTTAATTTTTGATAAATAGAACAATTGAAATGCTATAGATTCATCCTGTAAAGTTTGTGACACATCAGAAAGACTAAAACACATCTGTAAGGTCTATTGGTTCAATATTTCACCCTTTATTGACCAAAAATGACAGATTGTGGTTCTAAAGCCACATTTTCACCAAATAACAGTCTATATTTAGTGTGTGGGACCACAAGCCAGCCCACAGTAGTGAAAAATTTCACTCTATGGCCATGTGCAGAGCTAAACAGCCTTCCATTACTCCTGAAAAAGATAAAAGAAGCCTTTTCCTTCACAAAGAAAAAGTTTTGAATAAGAAATACCCTTAGAAATTAACAGGTAATAACTATAATCTTGATTATTGTAGGGTTTATTATTGTAAACCAATAGATAAATACTGCACCCAGGGCTCTCAGAAGTACTCACCATCACACTGATATTCATTAGTAGACCCCTTTTAATCATTTTATCAACTATTTTTCACTATTATCATTGTTTCACACTAACAGTTATAGTTTGTTATTATCATTTTAAGGCTATATGATAAGGTCAGCCTGACAAAAATACTTGGGATTTGGGAGAAATAATGAAGGTTTTAGCAAAGAAAAATTGGGTTTGTGGTAATCCAAAATAAGACACATCATGAGGTGTGGTATTTTGAAAAAGACAGAAATTAAATTCAAGATTTTGATAAAGAAGATTCAGTGTTTTAAAGTTGTGATTTAGTATATTTGACCCCCCCCTATTACAGCTATCTCAAGTGAGATACAAAAACCAATCAAATCTGTTTTTTGCCTTTTTCAACCAAATAACCTTTTCCATATCTGTGAATTTACAATGAAATAAAAATAAAATATTGCATTGCAATTTATTAGATTTTCAAAAATATTCCAAATCATTTTCAAATTGATAGATTTCATTTCAAAATACTTTATATAAAAGGACAATTCACATTTAATGAAGTAAATTGATGATACATTTTTAACACATTGCCATTTTAGAGGCAAAATCAAAGCATGGGAAATACACTAATAGGCCTATTTTTGCTGGATCGCTGAAACATCAGCTTATACCGTGGTATCTTTTCATGATAAAATCTTTCCTTCATTTACTTTTAAGATTAAAATTTACGTGAAGATTTTCCAAAAAAAACCATGAGAATATATCAAGAAATTTTTCTCAAGTTTTTGGTTTTGAGAAGGGCTAGAACATAGTATTTATACTTAAGAAAACTTGTCTTATTCTTTACAAATCACATTGGATCATTTCTGCGAATTAAAATGAGACATCAACAGTTGAAACCAAAAGAAAGACAACATGTATTGTATTTTAACTTTGATTGTGTCCAATGATGACAGTTTGTCAAGTTTCTTTCCTAGATCTGTTTGATGATTTAAAATAAATTTCATATTGAAAAGAGGTCAGCCACAGGCTAACTTGAACTAAATTCGTCCGGAAAAATTCTGGGAATCCCATGAATTTAGTATCGACGAAACAAATGAGCGGAGTCTCGAAGGACAGGCCGCATTACGATCGGAGCGCCGCCCGAGCCGCCTTAACCGTAGCATCCGGCGGTCCCTGTGTATCAAAACTGCCAGCAAGAGGTGTGACGCAGAGTCAGAGGCCCACAGATTTGGTGTTTGGGAGGTGGAGCTTTGCAAATAAGCTCACAAAAACAAGCCAGCTAATCCTTTTTGCTTCGTAAAACGCGCTTTTTCAACAGTGCTGGCGATGTCATCGTATGCAATGAAAAAGTTGCCATCGGTGAGAAAGGGCTAATCAAAGACGACCAAGTACGTCAGATCCCCTTCGAGCTGCCTTTGGGCGTCATGTAGGAAAGCAACTACTAACGGCGCCACTGCAGCGATCAAAATACCGCTTGTAGCCTTTCCCACCCTTTTTTTGGTCTCGGGACAGCCAGCCTTGTTTGATTAGTTCATTGACGGTCCAAGAACCACCCCATCCTTCCTTGTTACCGCAGATATCCTTTCCCGGTCGGTCGTCAACCCGGCCTCCCGGCTGTGAGTTGAATATCACAAAGGCTGAGACAGGACGCGGTAGCCGTAAGTAAAATCGGAAGCCAGAGTCACTCACCGGTGTTATTTTGGTATGGTTTTGGTAATAGCGGGTGGACGTTCCGTTAATCACTTTGGCATCTAATTTAGACGAAACGAGCTTGAATCGTTTGGCATATCCTGGGTTACCAACGACAATTTGAGAAGCCTTGAATCCCTGCTTTAGCAAAGCATGCACTCCGGTCTTAACAGAAAATGCCAAGTTCGCAGGAGCACAGTCTGCGCTCAAAGGTCCAATTGGGCCGGTGGTAGGTGCCCAGGGACCAAACACATCGTAAGCCATAAGATTTCTGCTCAAGACAAACTGGAATATATCAGTCACACGACGCTGTATTAATTGCGCTTCATGTAACAAGACCGGTGAAACTGACACAAAATCTAAATACCGAACGATGTTGGAGGTTTCACGCAAAGTCGCTGGTTTGCCGTTGGCTCCAAGAAGTCCCTCAATATTCAGCGCCGCAGTGAGCTGTACTTTTGGCCAGAAATAACGAATTTCCTAGTTTTCAAAGGCGATAAAATTGCATTTTAAATTAGTTTATGCGACGATTTTGAAAAAAATCGTGGTTCCCTAGTAAGCTCTGCCTACTTTCAAGAGTAAACCAAAATTGGTCGTATCCGACGGGTTATTGGAATTGCATCCGATTCCCGCGCTGAAAGGTAGTGAGAATCAACTGGCAATACCCTGTCTTATGGTAGAGTTATTCGTCCATACCTATTAGGATCTATTACCCAAATGGAGGTTTGAGGATTCAGATTGGTTACGTCAGTAAGTAAACTAAAGTTGAATCATATTTTCTGCGCCTACATTCCCAATCTAAATCAATGCCCTCAAACCCAAGTCGCTGAGTGTATTTCACCAAGGCATGAGCAAATTTCTTGCGTTGAAGATTAGTGGAAGTAAGCTTAGAAAAGTGACTAGCATAGAAAAAGCTTCAGCATGAAATATGATCCCGATGGTATAGTCTGGAGGGGTTCCTACCGTGATCCTGTCCAACCTCCAAAGGACAAAAGAGGTTTGACATGATCTATCGCAAACAGGATCATTTCCGATATCTCAAATGATTAGTCAGAGTTTCATAATTTTTCTCAAATCAGACTACAATACAAACGTTTTTTAGCCTGAGCCACAAATTCAAGGGCCAATCGCTCTCCGGTTTCTCGACTCATCTTCTCATAGCTAATGGTGAAGTTTAGCTCGGGAATAGTAACAAAAAAAATTATGTCCGTGTATAACTCTGTTATGTTTAAGCACCAAAATGAATGAAACTTAGTGACCCCATATGATATGAATGTGCTAGAAGTTAGCTTGAAGCTCAAGGACTAACCATAATTAACCTGATAAGGAGACTGAAATTCGTAATTGTAGCTGGGATAATAGCCCAATACTTTTTTGGTGCTCCGCGATGGATGGCACGTGCCTTGGACACCTCTGACAACCGATATAGATAAGAGAGAAATGAAAATTCCACAAGCCAGCCAGAAAGAAAGCCTTTTTGACATTGTTTAATAATAGCAGTCGGAATATGGAATCTTTTACTAAAGGATAGAAACTTGAATTGAAATAGAATAAAGGATATTAAAAATTCACGATGAGGAAGTAAAAACACAGGTGTATCGGCAAGACAGCGGCAGACAACCTACCATCTTTTATGCCGTTAAGAAGCAATTAACAGCTTTCTCCCCCCAGTTACACCAAGCATCTTTTTCAATCATGAGCAAGGCTTTTGCTTCTGCTTACATCCGCACTTTCAGCCAAATCATACGCTCATTTGCAAGCTGTCATTGCATTTCGCTTTCTTGTTTTTCTGCCTGTCGAAGCCAATAAGTCGCAAGTTTTTTTTTTAAACCAAGGCGAGCAAAGTTTGTTCGGATCGTCCGAGGCCAGACCGCATGGTGGTGCATTAGCCCTGCGATTATAATTTGTGTGTGGGAGAGCGGAAGCTGTTGATAGGCAGCCAACTAAGGGCTTTGAAAGATATCGACGTATTACGCACTCATATACCAAAAGCGTTGGGAGGGCAAGGTGTACCACTCTACAAATATAAAGCAACAGCTGAGGTTGATGTTGGGCACACAGTCTTAGTATGACCCAGGAGTTCCAGATTCACGAGTAAGAGTTTTTTACAGCGCTAGGTGATAATATCAGTGGACGAGAGGAAGACTTTTGCACCTCATTTCTCTCATCATTCCATCTGAACACTGGTACTAGCGCTATTGATAGAAAAACTGAATCTTCATTTCTTACCACTGGTTATCAATGTAAATCAAGTTGAGAAAGAACAGAAGCAATTGGTAAGCCATGAGCGGTAAAATTTACAGAAGTTGCCGATCTTTTGCAATCTCAAGGAAACACAATTTGTCACATTGTCCAATATAGCCGAAAGAAACTTGGAAGCTGTCCTTGACGAATTTCACCAATTTTGCTTTCTGGATCTTCAACCCAAGAACCCCGTGAGAAAGTGCCAAATCAGACAGCAAAAGGGTGAATGGTTGAATGGTTGAATTGAAATTTCTGTTACCCCCGGTCCATCTGGTGCAGGTGGGAATGGCCTGTATTATTGTGGGAGAGATGAAAATACGGCATGACTGATTTTTAAATCAGTCACTTGGATTTTCTCATGTCCCACGGCCAAATCAGGCAAGGACTGACCCCCCTTAATGATGTCAATCAAGGCTGGCTCGCCAGTTAATCCCTTTGGTCTAAGGGTGCCGCCCAAACCTGAGGGCTTGAAGAATCCCTGTTGGAGAGGCCTTCAAGTCCAGGAGACGGGGCTGCCTTCTGTTAAAAAAGGCCCCCTAATCCCAGACCGGGACGGGCTCAGTATAAGCTTCAAGAGTCCACAGCTGGGACCCCGTATGTTGCAAAGCATCATGTTATGCTTGCATTTTTAGCTCTTGATTTTTTTGTTTTTTTGTCGTAGCTAAACAGTACTGTTTTGAAAGTTACTATATAGTTACAGAAATAGATCAATTTTTTCTATACAGGTTTTACCCAGTTCTCCCTGCCCAATCCCTCTTTTCCCCTCCAGGATGGGTTTAGTGTTAAAAAAAAGAGAACAAAAACCTGGCTTTCTGGCCAGGGAAGGGAATACCCATGGGGATTGTGGTATTCATAGACCATATTGGCTTAATGGCCCATAAATTTAATTTTTTCTTGGCTTTGAAAAACTGTTGATTTAAGTTAAGGAACTGTTCTTCTCTAACCTAAGGGTATAAAGCTTTAATTTAATAACAATTCTGAAAAAAAATATCTTATAAGTGGACAAATAAACCTGATACTTATAATGTGACACCCCACTCACCATAAAGAAAATGCTATCCTTGCCAGTGGGGGTAGCAGGTCCAACCAAGGTCCAACCCAGCTTCCAACTTGCTATTATTATTTGGTCATCTTTGAAGCTGCAATTTTAAGATTAAGAAATAATTCACAATATTAATTTAATTATGTAACTTCTGGAAATCCTAAAGAATCCATTATTCCAAAAAATTCTTTGAAAGGAAAAACAACAACTTTGAAATGAATGTGAGAACATTAATCATGATATATTTTTCTTTACATTTCTCAAAATTAAAGTACCCTCTTTCCTCATATCCTATCATATCCTTTCTTTCATGTATCCTCTTTCTCTGAAAGTTCATTTATCAGACCTCAAGATTTCCAAAGTTGAAAATCTTTACATCAAAATATATCTCTTTGAAAATTCATCTATCACCATTTTCTCTAACTCACTCAAAAACAATAACAAAATACATTTGTTTCATTATTATGTTCTCCCAAAGGATAAGTCAAGCTTCATTTATCAAAATAAAACTCAAGAAAAGACATATCATGTCCTTCTTTATTCATTGGGAATCATTCTTGAAGATTTCTTGTAAATATCAGATTCAAAAGAAGTATCTCCCAAAAAAAATTGACCAAGTACTTTTTCCCTCTTATCCTGTAAATCCAATATTGTTTTTGATCATTGAGACCAAATATCAGTCCTATTTTCCCAAGATTAAAGATTCAATCACTGTCACACCTTTTTCCAATGATGGAAATAACCTCAGACCTCTTATGAACCAAAAATTATTTATTTCCATCCCATGTAACATTAAATATATCCACAAATTTCAAAATAAGCTGATTGATAAGAATATATTATGAGATATTATATAATTCATACAAAGGATATTATCAAAAGAAAAAATCATCTTAATTTACTGTGAGGGGGGAATAAAAGCTATCTTTATTCCTCCATTTTTTTCTAGAAAAAAATCAGCAAGCCTATAATAATTTTTCAAATCAGAAAAATTTCAAATAATTACTAAGTCTTAATCAAAATAACAATTTAACAAAGGAATTTTTGGCGTAAATCTTTCAATCCTTTATATGAGAAAAAAATTAATTGGATTTAAGGTATGTACTAAGCTCCCATAGTTTAAAAAGAAGGAATAAGTATCCAAGTTTTTCGAAATCATTAAATCCTAAAGAGGGAGGTCATTTTTCAAATCAAAATTACCTTTCATGAAATAAGCGTTAAATTTTCTCATACTTATTTTTTACAAGAAATTTAGTTGTTTCAAAATAACCCTTGAAATTCAGTTTGAAATCTATTTTATATTTCCATTTTTGTGGTAGTAATAAATTCATTACCATGGTGATATTTCATGATGCAAACTTATAATCTTCAATATTTGAAGAAAATTTATTAATATGGAAAATTCCTTGAGAACATTTATGCACTTGCATATCAATATTCTTATCTAAATGAAAACAAACAACATTGGTGCTTCTATGAAGATCAATTCCCCGTTATGCAAAAGTAATGATTTTTATAAATTCTTACAACTGAATTGAGAGCTTCATAATAATATTCAAATACAAATATCTATTTTGGGGGTCAGAATAATCTACTTAGTTTGAAAACTCCCCCTCCAATTGCTATGTTCTTATAGAAGGCTAATACACAATAATAATTTTCTAAAAAGTTCCAGGACTATATTAAGATCAATACAATGATCTCAAATTAGTGGCACAACTGACATTTTTAAATAAGGTCATTTCATTCATTAATTTCATATAGTTTTAGCATGATATTTATTTCTTCAACCTGAAAGGTCTAACATATCATTCTTCAAAGAACCCACCTCCAAGATATCTCAAAGGATTTTTACTCTTCAAGTGTAGCTTAAAAGCAGATAGCTTTAAATATTATTTTCTCTTTCCTTTGAAAAAAAAAGAACATATGTAAGCTTATTAATTTGAATAGACATATAGCTTTATATAATTAGTGAGCTCTAGAAAATTTTATACTCAAACTGTCAATCCCCTCAATAGGGAACTGAAAAAAAATCTTCTCATCAAACAGTGCTTTTGGAATTTTGAATGCTTCCTTTAAGCTTGGAATTATATTCATAATTTTCAATTCTTATCTGTATATAAATTAATTTATATTTTGGAATCATAATTTTGTAATAGATTTTGATTTCAATGTTTTTAATTAACTATTAGTTCAGAACATATATATGCAAAACTTCAATGTGTTCAAAATACATATTATTTTCTTTCTTCCCTCCAACATCATTTCTATCAATTATTTCAAAAAATGGGAGAATCGAAACTGAAAGGTTGTACTTTCATAATATTAAATTGTTTCATACAAATTTATGTTCCCATAAAGAAGAAATTCTAACTTTCTCTTTAAAAACATTTTGAATTTTTATAGTTTTGTTACTAAACTGGAAAAAATTCAAAATAATTTCCCATTTATAGTCTATGGACTTTTTTTTTCTTTATTGAGACTGATAATTATCAAAGGAATTCAAGTCAGTTTTCAGACCCAATTTGTAGTTCATCATTACATTAGAAAGAATTATCAAATTAGAAGCACTATACTATCTAGCTTTAGAGATTAAAATAACATGAATTTACAGGAGGCATCTTTGTAGTGGAAGATTTCAAAATTTTAAATAAGGGAATATTGTACTGAATGTCTCTATGTATAAGTTTGGAATATGATAAAAATTGCTTATATCAATAAAAAACTGAGTATAATCTCTTCTGCTATCTGAGTCAAAAAAGATCAGAGTACCCTTTGAAATTTTTCCAGAAATTATTAAATAAAATGGCAAATGGTAAAGTTTTCTATTCATTTTCAAAAACAATCATGCCTAGAGAAGTGATAATATTAGAAATTGGTTCCTACAGATCTTTCTGTGTTGGTTTTGGTATTTTTTGAAATTTGGATGAAATTTAATTTCACCTTCAGCAAAATTTGGCTCAAACCTTTGTCCAACCCACATGCACTTAACATGTTGTAGTCAACTTGGCCACACGCAGAATTAGCAATTGTTTCAAAATTGACTCTTTTTGTAAGCTCCTGAATTGAAAAAACACTAAGAGTAAATTTGAGGTTATTTATTCAGATTCCTGACACATAACATTTATTGAAATATTTGAAATAAAAATCCTTTCTCAAATGATCAATAATTTTAAAAAAACTGATCTACTTGGCCTTCAAAATTTTTTCAATGTCTTTTGATGATTATTGGATATGTATCTGAATTTCCAATCCAATTTTAAATTCAATATATTTCAATCTACAGGCATTTATTACATCCAAATATATTGATTTTGATAAATGTAACAATTGCTAAATAAGCAAGCTACCTCATGTGTCTAAACTATTTTCAACCAGTTTGTAATTAATTTTATCTTAATTAAAAATTTTCACTGTCTTTTTATCTAGCTTTTTGTTACAACTTTTCCATATTTAATCAATAAAACTGCAATAATTTTTATTTTTCTGATTTGTGCATGGTTTTTGTCATGATTTCCTTCATTTTTTTTAATTATGATTTTCTTATTCTCTTATAATTATCTTCATTTTTGAATTTATTTCTTATTTTAATTCTTCATTTCATTTGATTTTCTTATAATTTATTTCATTTTTTCCATTTTTTTTTTAATTTTTTTTAATTTTTTTTAATTTTTTTTAATTTTTTTTAATTTTTTTAATTTTTTTTGATTTTTTTTTAATTTTTTTTAATTTTTTTTTGCTATCATTATTTCATTTTTTTCAATTTAAAATTCTTTGAATTCTTTTTTTTGCTCATGTGGTATTATTATTTCTTTGAAATTTTTTTAATTTTAATTTTAATGAGAGCTCATAAATTTTGATTCATTTCTTTTTATTTGTAATTTTATAATTATTTTTAATAATTATGTTAATTTCTTTTTTAATTTTGAATGTTTTCTGTTTTGGGGTGTGAAGAAAGTTCAAGTCAGTGCTGCACTAATTTGCAGTGTTTGCACCCCCCCACAAAACAAGAATTCAATTTAAAAAAATTCAAACTTGAATTTTTTTAAAGAAAACAATAAAATTGAAAGGAAAAATCAAATCAAATCATAAATCCAAAATCAAAATTGAAGATAAATTAACCAAATTAAAAAGAAAAAAACTCAAATTCAAAAAAAAACAGGCACAATAATTTAAAAAAGAAAAACAAATATATGGATGAAATGACCTCAAAAACTGAAGACATATTTTTTTGTTGAAATACTAAAAAACAAAGATAAAATACAAAAATATCAAACAGAAAAAAAGCTAGAAAGATTGCAAAAAAATTATACAAAGTAAAAAAAATTGAAAACAAAAGTCAATTTTTCCCAATAGTTGGAAATTAGTCAATATAAATATCAGAAGAACCCAGAACTTAGTAAGAAACCCATGTTCAAAAAAAGAAAGATAATGAGAAAAGTGAAATTTCAAAAAGAAATGTGACTTTTTACTTTTAGAAAACTTTCTAATGTTTATTATTGGTAATTAAATTGAAAGCTGTAAATAATGCATCAGGGGACCCCATATTAGTCATACTATGAGTTATTGAAGAAATAACAAGCTTTTTGATGTTTCTGGAAGCTATGGATATTTGATTATTCTGAGCTCCACAAAGAATTTACCAATAATTTCCCACGAAAGGTAATTACTTATTTAATCTCAACCAAAAAAGTAGGCCTCACAAAATGAAAATATATTGCTACCATTTCCAAAGAGATCTTGTGGCTTCTTATACACTTTTTAATTCAAGAATGATACTGGCTATCCTTCTTGAATTTGCACAATTATTTTGTCACATTTTCATGGAAATTGGTCATTGATTGAGTATACCTTTTTGGGTCCAAATAAACTTCACCCTTCCCTTCCAGTTTTTGAAAAGAAGAGAGAGTGGTTGTATCTATGAAGCCCACACACAATTAAAATCCCTCTTTCCACATCTTGATATATTTAAAACTTACTACAAAATTGGGCCATTTGATAATATGTCCTCATATCTATTGATAGCCTCTATAACCCTCCAAGTGATTGAAAAAATGTTACCATGGGAAGCACAATAATTTCTTGTAAATTTCAAAACTGAATCAGCATTTACATTGGAGCTCAATTGTTCAAGTTTAAAGGAAAACTGGTGAGAATTAGGTGTTTGTTTGCAGGAACTCTGATTTTGGAACACTTAGTTATCCTTTATTCTATTATAAATATGTATGACTCCATTGTTTGATTCTATAATGCATTATTTGAATTCATCTTCTTGAATGTTGAGCAAAGATTCAATATTTTAGGTCTCATGAGTATTTGATTGCAGCATTATTAAAAAGTAAAAACTAATCAGGGTGAGAAGAAGTGCCAAGGCATACAAAAGAAAAATTATATTCTTGCAATACACCATTTTGCTCCCAAATTATCAGCCCATATCCTTTCTTGATATAATTTTGATTCTCTTTGATGTTTGTGCATAGCCACATAAGCTTAATTTCCTTGATATCTTTACTTCTGGGTGAAACTTTTGGCATGTTATTTTGCTTTCAGCTCCTGGAAAAACCTTTTTGGGGGAGGGTGAAGTCAAAGTTGTTAGTAATAAGTAAAAACATATATTGGGCACCACCTGAGAATGACACATGGGGGCCACATACAGGTTTGGTGCAAGGTTTGACCATGAAACAATGCATAACAATTACTAATATTTTTCTCATTTACTCTTAATTTACTAATTTTAATGAATAATGAGATTAAAATTAATTATAATAATAAATTATTCTCATGATTATGACATAAAAATGATTTTATTATTTAAAAATAATAAAATAAATATATTAATATTCCATAATTAATGTATTTATGCCATTTTATTATTGTTACAAACAAATAATAAACATATTTTGGGAACTCCTCTTGTGTGTGATTCAAATGAGACAGTACTTGGAGGGTTGAATCACAGGTAACTAGCTTTGAATTGCTAATAACTCCTGTAAACAAGGGTGGCAAGGGTGTATTGCCTGCCCCTCCTAAAATACTGAACAAAATCTTCCTTGGAGCTCACAAACCAAAAATAAAATTAGTAAGTGGTGTGTAAACTGCAGAAGGTAAAATTCAGCAGTCTCAGATCATACCTATTCAATATATAATAATAAATCAAATGTCAGTAATTTGTTTATTTTTAGATTTTAATGAGCTACTTTTTTGTATATTTTTTATTTTTTAGTGAAATTGGGACAAGTATTTTCTTCTTGGTGATAAAAATTTGGTCAGATGGGTAGATGGGTTATTGAAGGTGTTCTAGAAAGCTTGATGAGTTTTGATAAAGGTAATTTTGTTAAGGTAAAGTTATAATGGAGTAAAATAATTTTTAAAGGTTGATTATTTTTTTAAGAGTGGTTAATAATAAGATAAAACTGTATTTAAATTTAAGAGGTAAGATTTTTTGATATTGGATGTTGAAAGGGGTAAGTTAATTTTAATACTTGATAAATGGTGTTTATTTTACTAAATAAAATATTTTAATAGAGTAGTAACCCTAATATTGGGTACCGGATAATTTTCATTTTCAATAATAAGATTCCACTGAGCTTAGCTAATGGGCATGTAAATTTACTATAATATACTGGACTATCACCCAGGTGAGGGATAACTTATTTCTGTGCTTATAATGTGCAGGGGATATAATGTGCATGGGAGAATTTTGAAATTTGAGGAGAGAGAGCCCCTTTATCTATACCTTTTGGGAGCCCAGGGGGCCCTGTATGGGAGCTGTCTTTTTCCAGTTTAATTACTCTTGATTCCATCATGTGACTTTGTTTTTGGTGAGGAATTTTCTTGCATGGGTCAGGTTATTTAAGGCTTGTAATAATTCTTTCTCTGCACAGCCTCTATTTATCACATGCTGATCTTTTGGTGAGCTGATTATGATATGATATTCTTGCATTTTCCTTTCATGCATCAGGTGATTTCTCTTATGCACAGCCTCTTTTCTGTCAGATGATATGCTTTTGGTGGGTGCAGTCTCACATGATGACCTTGTATTTCCTTTGCATATGTCATATTTTGGGCTTGGTAGAAGTGGCTGTGTAATTTATGCAGGTGACATGGTTGTTTTTCTTCTTCTTGAACTTTAAAATGAGGTCATGTGATAATTTCTTGCACTGATGAATCTACTGTTGTGTATGAGATGACGTGATTTTTTTAGTTTTACACATGCTGTACATAGTCATGTGGTTGAGATTTAAATAAGAGTGTGTAATGCATACACACTGTTGTAACTAGTTTTGACTTCAATGAGGTGATGAGTGGTGTAAAGAATTTTGATGCTTTTTTTAAGGTTTCAAGTGGGGTTACTGTGGATATAAGATAAGTTACTACTGTGACTGTGTTGGCAATGAACTTCAGGAACTTCATGGGGTTGAGCTTTGCATAATGTTACTTTTCTAGGTTGAATGCAAGGTGGCTGTGTAATCCATGCAGGTGTCATTTCCTTGCTGCATGAGCTCTGTGGCTATACAGGGGGTGTAAAGCTGGGTGGTGTGTGTAATTTGAAGGGTGGTACTTTATTTTTTGTAACTAGTTTGCTATATGTAACTTGATTTTTTACATATACATAATGAAATTGAATAATCTATTTAAACACATACACTACCCTTTGCTGCCCGTGCCATGGTATGATGAGTTAACTCCAGCTTCTTGCTGTAAAATTGACCTTTTGGTGTAATGTTTGACTGCAAGTCTTCCTGTGGGTTGAATTTACTGCTGTTATGGGGCTATGAGCTTGAGCCTGGTGAAAAAAAAGGGTATGGAATACCACATCCCCCTTTCCATTCAATTCTGTCCCTAGAATTCCAGGTGAGAGCTCCCTATTATTCATCTGATTCTGTTGTCTCCTCCAATACCTCTTCCTCATTTATTGATTAATCTTATTCAATTTGTTCTTTTTCTGTGTCTTCTTTTGTGTCTATCAGCTTTTCTCTTGGATAAAACTTCTTGACTTGAGAGGCTTCAAATCTTGCTAATTTTGTTCCATTGAGATCCTCAAGTTCATATGGTCCATTGTTTATTTGTCTGATTAATCTTTAGGGTCTATTTCATTTGTTTTTGAGAAGTAGTCCCCAATTAGTTTCTATTGCTTTGTTGTAAACCATGACCAAATCTCCTGGATTAAGTGGTGATCTTACCTGGTGTGTCATTCTTCTGTCCAAATATTTCATTGAGTCCTCCCTTGATTTTTTAAGTTTTTCTGATAATTTCCTTCTCATTCCTTCTTTTCCTTCCAGCTGTTTAGTTCTGGCTTCCAATAATTTCTCAGTTGTGGATATTTTATGCCATTCCACTGCATAAAATGTTTTTGTTTCAATGTCAATTGGTAATACTGGTAGTTGTCAAAATTGAAGCTCAAATGGTGAGAAAAAAGTTCTTTCAGTTGAAATTCTGTTAGAAAAAGAAACCAGTGGTAGATATTTTTTCCATTTTACTCCATTTTCCCCACACATATTGACTAGTGCATCTTTGAGTTGTTTATGCCTCCTTTCAACCATTCCTTGAGATACTGGGTAATAGGGTGTTGTGACTCTGATCATTGATCCTGCTTTCTTTACTGCATCTTGCAATTCTTTCCCAAAATCTGGCCCCCCATCAACAGTTACTTCTTGTGGCAAGCCATACCTGCATATCCATTCTGAGGTGAACCATTCTGAAACTGCTTTTGCTGTTAATTTGAATAGTCCAACTATTTCTGGAAATCCTCAAAAAGAATATCTAGCCCCAACCATGTACTTACAGCTCCCAGATTTAATATGGACTGCATCCATGCTAACCCTTTCAAAGAGTGTTGATGTTGCTGTAGACCTTCCTTGTTACATTTTTTAAACTTTGACTTCTCTTCTGGAAGGCCAGGCAAGATTGAACCCATTTATTGCCTGATTTCTTCATTCCTTCTCACCAAAATCTTGCTTTAATTCTTATATAAGTTTCATTTTCCCCTCTGTGGCCCATTTCCTCATGAAGTGACTTTAAAATGTAGCTTTGAGCTTATTGACTTGATATCACCAATTGAGGGTTTGAGTTGTTTCTTCTTTTGAGCTGGCCATCTTCCAAGAAAAAGTTGGGTGACCTTCCTTTAATCCTTCTAAATTCTTCTTCCTTGCTTAATTCTGGTTCTTTCATTTTACTTAAGTATTCTTGAATCCTCTTCCAAAATCCTTGTTGTTTTTTTGGTACTTGTATTCCTGAAAAATTTAGTGAATTTATATGCTTAGCCCCAAATCCAGGGTGTGGCTTGATCAAATTTTCTTCTTCATCAAATTCTGGTGCATCTTAATCATCTTCTTCTGAGTTTTTTGGTCTTCTGGATAGCCCATCTGGCATACTTAAGGTTTTCCCTGGTTTGTGTACCAAATAAATGGAAAATAGCTGAATGAAGGTTGCCCATCTTGTCATGGGGGCATTGGGTAAGCAAGGAGTGCTGATCATCTCAATTAAGGCCTTGGCATCAAACTGTAATTTAAAATTTTGTCCCCAAAGTATTATTTAAAGCTTCCTGAGAATTCTTGAAGCTCCGCAGAGTACCAATTTGGGTTGTGAGTATTTTGATTCCAAATTTGGAAAAGTTATTGATTAATAGAATAATAGTCTGTCCTTTCCTTCTGTGTCTTGTTGAGTGAGTACTGCTCCTGAAGAAATTTAGCTTGAATCTACTGCTAGCTTAATTTTTCCTGCTCCTTTCTAATAATACAATTTCTTCCCCAACTATTCTTCTGTTCTTATGGAAAGCTTATTCACATTTTTGATCCAAGTCCTAGTCAACGTCTTCTTGGATGAGCCTTCTGAGTGGTGATATAACTTGTGAGAGGTTTTCAATAAAAATCCTTAAATAGGCACAAAGCTCAAGAAATCCTCTTATTTCCCTCTTGTTGAGAGGTGTTGGCCAATTTTGAATTTTGTTGATATTTTTCTTTGATATTTTTCCTCCTTTAAATGAGACAAAATGCCCTACCATGTTCAAAGCTGGCACACAGAATGCAAACTCTGATCCTGAGATAGTAAGTGCTGCTTCAATCCTGAATAATATTCTTTCTAATGTTATGGCATATTCCAATATAAATCTCCTTATCAAGGGGTTTTCTGGCAGTGTTTATTTGTCCTTTTATTCCTCCATCATAAATAAAAATTCCTACACTTTCTGGTATTTCTTCTTGGAGTATCCAGGTCATTTGGGCTTGGTATACTGCTACTGAGCTGGTGGCTCCTTGGGGTAGTCTTGTGAGGTGCATACTTCCAAGGGGTGTTTAAGAAGTGGTGAGGGGTCTTGTAGTGCAATCTAATTCTCTTTCATCATATCCTCCCATTATGTCTCCTAGTTCATAGCATGCTCTTCCTGCAAATGCATGTACAAATTCTTCAATGAAAGGTGGTAAGCCAGAATCCTTTATAGTGACTTTTTTGAGCTCTTGAAGGTCATGGACAATTCTGAGTTTCCCATTTGATTTGGTTACACAAACGATTGGGCTTGTGTAGCTTGAGGTGGATTTCTCATAGAGTCCAGTCCTGATTTTTTCTCTTATTAATTCAGTAAACTGAGGTAAAATTGATTTGGGTATGGGAATTGGTTTGTTCTGCCAAGGTTCATGAGGTATTACTGGTATCTTGTAAGGTTTTCCATATGAATTTTTGAGTAATCCTCTTTCTTCTTCAAAGGAAGCTATTGATTTTTCCCTTTATTTAATCACATTTTTGAGTAAATTCATTTCTTCATTTGATAACCATCCTGGTGGGCCAAAATTAACTGCTTGCAGTCTTTCATGGGTTACCTTGAAGGTTTCTTGAAATATAGATGGGTTTGGTGATAAGGGTGCTCCATAAGGATCTCTTTACAAAGGTGGTCTTTCCAGTGGTGGATTAAGGTCTTGAGAAATTGGCTCATTTAATGGTCTCACCTTCTTCAGGGCTGATTTATATCTGGCTTCTAAAATTTGGTGATCCATCTTCAATTAGTTTTTTCAATTATTTCTGATAATTTTCTAGCATCCTGAAATATTGAGGTTCTCACAATTCCTCTTCTTTCTTTCATAAAAAATGTAGTTTAAGGTAATAAAGGACCTACAAATATGTGTGTAACCCCTGTATATTAGGTATACAAGTCCTGAAGTTTAAGTCATGAAAGGGACTCCTGGACTAATCCAAGGGATTATATTGATTCTGGAGCTCCATTGGGCCTGATTTTAGATTCCACTTTACTCTTGTTTGATTATCCAATATTCATGATTCACATTTGATGCAAGATTCTTCTGGTTGCTTCATTTCTTGATGAAAAATTTCTTCTCTTAATTGATGGCTTGGGACTCCACTTTGTTCATTTTGGCCAATTTTATAACTCTAAACACCTGTGAAACCACTTGTTCCTGTTACACAAACGGAGCAGTTTTCTGTCATGCTAAAGACAAAAATGGTCCTTCAGCACTTCTCCTGACTAGGACAATCCCCTCCAGCTTCTTGGTTGGATTTTTTTATAATTTTTGCTGCCCAAGTCTACAGGGGAATAAGTTTACAGTTTAGTGTCATACTGAGGACCTCTTGAGTCTTTAATACTCTTTAAAATCCCAAGGGAAATTTGATTTGAGTGTTTAAAATCATCTTGCTGGTCCATCCTGTTGAGTGAGTCCTGAGTGCATAATTAATCCAGTGAGTCATACTTCATTCCATAAATCCTGAAAAGTGATTCTTGAATTCCAAATGAGTTTCAATCCAGAATCAAATAAATGGACAAGGTCTTGTGTTGTTCAAAGGTCAATCCATAATGAACTCCTACTTTTCTTGATGAATAATCTTCTTCATTTTAAGTATTCTGAATGATTGTCCTCTGATAAGATTTTTTCCAATTCTCTTGATATTTCTTTAAAATAATTTATGTCTTTTTGTTCTCCCTGAATTACTGAAATATCCCTGTTATAAAAAAGAAAATGAAAAATGAAAAATTGTAATAATAAGATGATTTAAATTTAAATTTTAGAATTAATTGATTTATTTTCTTTTTTTAATAGTATTATTTTGGATAAGGGCACCCCTCTTCAAGATTTAAAAATCTTGAGTTGGTTTTCAAATCTTGAAGAGGATATAACCTCATTCCCCCAAAACTTCCACTATAAGGGATATTGTAAGAAATAAGATTACCCATCCCTTATTTTTTATAGTGATTTTGATAAGGATGAATAATGATACAGTAAAGTAACATAATTTATTTTCAAATTTTACTGAAGAATATTTTTTTGGTTTAATTTTAAGTATAAAATAATCTAAAAATTGATATATCTGAATAAAAATCACACTTTAAATGAAATAATCATGAATCTCAATCAAGATCATGGAGCTGTTTGGTTAAAGGTGGTAATTTGTGTCAATCAGTAAAAGCTGGTTCTCTTGTGAGGACTTATAAGTAATATGACATAATTGAATGATCATGATTCGAGTCCTTCATTCATATAATGACCCTTATGATGGCACAACTCATCCTTTTGGAATCATCATTGTGACTCAGAATTTATTTCAAGTCCATCCCCCTTATGGTTAAGATTTTCTGTTATCCATGAATGAATTTGAGTTGTTAAAAAAGATATAAAAATTGAAATTAAAAAAACTCTTCTTCACTTTTTGGGGGGATTTTCAAATCCCACTTGGAATGAATAGCACATTTGGGTGTTATTAATATGTAAATTCCCCAAATTATGTCATCAACTTATGGCTTTTTAATATAAAAACTCCTTCAGAGTTCAATTAAGCCTTCATGGCACAAATAATTCTTCTTTTCAAACAACCTCCCATCGCTTTCTTGTAATTAAAGAAATATTTCAAATAAATTGATCATTTTAACCAAATTAATTGATGCAGAGTTTTTTATTTTTTATTTTTTTGGAATTGTTTTTGAGTTAAAGAGTTAAGCCAATTTAATGGCTTTTGGTTTAAGAGTAAAACAGAAAGATATAATGGAGATAAGAATGAATATTTTTGAGACAATGAATGGGATATGCCCCTAATTCTTAGGTAGTTTATTGTTTTGCCCAGGACTTTTGGTTTTTATGACATTTGATTTGTTGTAAAAGACAATTTGTAAGTTTAATTAAACAGTTCATGGTCTTATTGAGGACTTATTTTTACTCTAAAAGCACTTTTAATCTTATAAAATAAGCAAAATATTTTCATGATGAACACCTGTAGCATTCAAAATAAAATATGTCAGTATAATATATTATGAAACATAAGAAACAAGAATGAAAAAATAAAATAAAAACAGAAGTTTTAAGCCTTGCTTAGGGCTTTTTTTATCTTGTTTCCTTCAATCATTTTATTAAACTAAATAAAATCCTGAAATTCAAGTAAAAAAAATAATCAGTAATTTAAAAAATAGACAAGAACAATGAAATTGAGCAGTTTAATTACTTGCTCAGAGCATTTTTTGGATTTTATAGCCCTGTAGCATATTAAAGTAAATTATTTAAGTTTACTTTAATATCAAAGTTAAAATAAGCATAAAAAATAAAACATGCAGGTTGGAGCCTTGCTGAGGGCTTCCTTTGTATATTGAAGCCCTTTAGGATTTAAAATAAAATATTTCAGTATGATTTGATTGTTAGAAATCAAATTAAATGAAAAAAAATTCAGCAGTTTATTGCTTTGCTGAGGACATTGGTTTATTATTTTGTATTTTGAGTCTTTGTTTAGAGCTTTAGTGGGAAGTTTATGATCTTTCCAAGGACCATTGGATTTTTTTGCTTCATTATTTAGGCTTGATGAAATAGTAGCAATCTTTGTTAAGGAAGGAAGTTACTACCAAGAGTTTTATAGCTTAAAGGTAAGTTTAATAGGTTTTGGATGATAATTTTAGGTAAGAATTTGGATATTCCTCTTTTATAAGGAAGGAGGTCACTTCCCAGTGATTATCACAATTTTGTTAGTGAAACAGGTGATTTTGGTTGAAAAATTGAATTTACTCTTCAATAAGGCAGGATGTAACTACCTAGTGATTTTATGGTTTGGTGAGTGAAATTGGTGATTTGAGTTGATAAGAATTAATTTCCCTCTTTGATAAGGAAGGAGGTCACTGCCTAGTTATTATCAAAATTTTGTGTAAAACTGGTGATTTTGGTTGAAAAATTGAATTTCCTCTTTGATAAGGCAGGAGGTCAATTCCTAGCAATTAATTAAGTTTAAATCTGACTTTTGTATTGGTTTTTTAAGTTTTAGAGGTGTTATGTGTATTCAGGATAGGCCTGAATGGTTTTAACTTTAATTGTTCAATTAGTTCTTGAAAAATTTGATCATTGGTTTTGTCAGAAATCTCCATATTTTTCAGCAATTCCATGATTTCTTAAAGTTCTTGGTTTCTTGATATTGATGTAGTATCCTCAAAGTAAAAAAGGCTTTCTTTATTGAAATATTCATCTTCTAGTGACCAAAGAAATTCTTCATTGATAATTTGGCCTTCTTTTATTAATTCTTCCCCATAGGATCCAAAAATTTGTGAATTGGCCATGGTGGAGGTGATTGATATATTTTTTTGTAAGTTTTTTTTATATTTTGATTTTTATTTATTTCTTTTTTACAGACATAATTTTTTAATGAATTTATTCTTTCTTAAGGCAGGAAGTCACTTCCAGAGTTTAATTTGAGAAAAAATAAAAAAATAAACTAATAATATATTTTATGAATGATACTGATACATTTTTAGAGAAAAAATCTTTATGATGTTGCTTTTCTCTTAAAGTTGAACTCCCCCAATTGGGAAAGGTGAGTGTCTTTTGAGTAGCCTGGCCAAAATAAGGTCCTTGAGGGCTTCCACAAAGGCATTTTATTCTTCAATTTCTTGTTCTGATGCAAATTCTGACCACCATAAGTCTTCATCAACAAACATATATCCATCTCCAACCCATTTCAGTTTTCCAGTTTGATATGTTGATGCATTCAATCCAAGGTACTATTGGACCCAAATTTGATTGAAGTAAAATCCCCTTCTTGGTAAAATTCTCATTGAAAAGGTTTTATCCCAGATTTGATTTGACATGCTTCCTTTAATCCCCTCTTCAGCTTATAAAGCTAATAATTGGATATCTTTCACATTTGCTACTGGAAGGTGACATAAATATTTTTCTTCACATAAATTCTCTTGAGCTTCATCCTGATAAATTTCTTCAAAAACAATATATGGCAAGTAAAGGTAGTTAGTTGTATTCATTTTCTAAGATGGAGTCTGTTTCATCATCTTCATTGGGAGGTTGCTGGATGAATTCAGGGTTTTCCAGTTTCCATTCATAAGGTTCTTCTTGGTTGTTTGATGTTCTGTCTAAGAAGTTGATATAGTATGTGTATTTTAAATTTTTGTCCCTTTCTTCCATAATTTTGATTTATTTTTCTATTTCATTGATAATTTCTTCATGTGAAAGATAATGATGTTCACTAAGTCTGACTTTCTTCCTTTTGGGTTTAGTTTTGAAAGAATTTCCATTTATCTTGTCATTTCCATCCACCAGAATCTGGAAGGTTTCTTCAATTTTATTAATTGGCTTGTAAATTATACTAAGTGATTCATATTCAGAGGTTGATTCTTCAAATTTACTTTTGAGGCTGTTTTGCCATTTTTTGTTTTGTAACTCTTGGAAACATTTATCACCTTTTGGAGATATGGATAAATCTTGGGTCTTCTGGGTCAAATTGATTATGGTATTGTGTCTTTTTTAATTTTGAAATTTCTTTTCTGGGATTTTTCTGACCAATTTTTCCATATTGTATTAATCCATTCCTCTAGGTGGTCCAGTTTGCCATCCAAGTGCTTGAGGTTTGCATATTGGCATGCATAGTCCTATTCCACAAGGTTCTTGATATCTGAGTATTTAACATTGTTTATCAGAAAATTCTAACCTCATGTTTTTTCTTCCAAAAAGGGTCTTCCAAGTACTGTATAAACAACTCCTTTTGCAATGAAAAAGTGGATTTGCAATTTTTAACTTGAAGGCAAAATGATTGGAGTAAATTATGAAAGTGCCACCAATGAAGTAGTATGGCCTCCAATTACCCTAAGATTTATGTTTAGTTTTGTTGTTGTGAGTGAGGATTTGATTTCTCTTTCTTCTTGATGATGTTGAGTTCTGCCCCAGTGTCTACTAATGCTCTGATAGGATATTCTTCCTTTCCAATGAAGATTTCCATAAATCCAAAAGGACAGGCATAATGAATCATGGGCTTTGGTACTTCTTTGAATCCAAATGCTAGTAGTATTTATTAAAGATCCATTGAGTTTAGTGATTTAATATTCTCCTTGTACCTTTCTGATAATTATTGTAATTTATGGACAAAATTTGGTGACATCCTCAAAATTTCTTCAATGGTGGGGTTAATCTTTTATTGACTAATTTTCTTGATAATTTTATCTATTTCCAATTTATGTTCAACTTGTTTCTTTTGCGGTTTTCTGAATTTACTTTCTTCTTTTGGAATATCTTCATCCTCATTTTTATTTGCAATATTTCCAATTCCCTCCTCAGGTTGGTGTCACAGCAACTATCAGCGGTAAGTGTTTTAACCTTAAACTTACTCAGAACCATGAAACTAGAAAATCCAGTATGTATATTGGAAATCAGTCTCAGAAAGTCTTCTTTCTGAAACATGCATACATCTTGGTTAATAAATACAGCCTGTCAATATTTGTACAGGCTGGATATTCCAAATAAACTTTGAATTCATAAGACTGAAACTGTATGATAACCCAACTCCACCACACCTCTTCTACAGACTCTGTACATCCATACAGGGTCTGTATTACCCAAATAAACAAAAATCAAGATTCCTCTCAAGAAATTCACTCTTTGGATCAGGGCTTGTGGATTCTCACATATACCAGCCCGTCTTCCTCCCTCTGGGGGCTTTTTCCCCAGTTATTTAATATATCTGATTTATTATTTAATGAATATTCTTACACTTATTTTGGGGTATTATATTTATTGGTATTAAGTTTGTCTTTGCATATTTTCCTCACCTGTTCAGTAGAGTTCTGGTAGCCATATCCTTATTAACCCTTCTCTTTTTTTCTGACAGGTTGAAACAGTGGACTTTTACTTGTTTGTGGTTGGCTTTTTTATTCTTACTCTTATTTTATTTTTTGCTTCTTTCCTTATATTTATCTTATTAGAAATCTTATTGTATTTATACTCTTAAGTCTACTCACTCTTATCCCAATCCTTGAGTTCTCCATAAGTGAGTCCCAGTTTACTGAGTTCCAGGCCCTCTTGACTTCAAAGAGCCCCTGTGACATTATTTTAATTAACTGGAATTGCTTCTTTATTTTCATTTCTCTCATTCATCAATTATGAACTCTTTATGAATTTATGATTTTTATGACTTCATGATTTCTCATCAATTTTCATCTCATTCATTCCATTAATATGAAAATTGACTCTTCCATTTCTCAATTATTCTGACCTTTTCATTTCATACTTAATTCTTAATCAAATCTTAATTTCTTTCTGTCTGAATTCAGATTTGAAGGTTTTAATTGATTTGTTATTGTGTGATTGGGAATAATCAGGACATTAATTTTCACTTTAAGATTATATTTATTTGATTGACTTGACTTTAATTTATGAAGATAGATGATTAATTCTCAAGATTTCATTTAATTTATTGATTGAATTTGTAAAGACATAATTGACTTTTATTTTGAATTGACTTGAATTGAATAGATTAATTTATTGATTGAAATTAATTTGAGTTTCTTCAAGATTTTGATTTATTCCTCAAGATTATGTTTGATTTGATTTGGTCAAGCCTTGTTTTTATTCTCAAGTATCAACATTTTATTTTCTTATTATTTAATAATGGAAGTTCAGCATAGCCCTCCAGCCAAAAATAAAATGTCTCAAAGAAATCAAGCTGTTCTCACTCTTACAGCAAGGGCTCCTCTTGAATGCATACCATATGTTCATCAACTGAGTGAAAAGGTTGACAGAGGATCACCAATGGAAGGAGAAGCACCCTCCAGAAGAGGAGGTGTGAAGTCAAGAAGATAAAGATCATTCTATGGCTTGTTGGGTGGCTATCCAAGAATTTCTCAAGGGCCTAGAAGAAGATTACAGGAAGCTGAAGACGAAGAGGGGGAGGAGTCTGTGGAAGAGGAAGAGTCTGAGGAAACTGAAGTAGCAGCTGCCTTGGCAGGTGCCCCTGAGGCTTCTGAAGCTCCAAATCCAGCCCTTTATAATCAACCCCTTGTCTCTCAAGCTTAACCAAACTTTCTCAAAATAAAGGAGCAGATGACTTAATTAATGGGACAAATCATTCAAGAAGTTTCCCCCAGGGACAATTCAAGAGCCCCAGAATTCAAGACTCCATCAATAAAGGCACCTGATTCTTTTGATGGTACTCAAGCTGATAAATTGAGAGGATTTATCCAATCATGTCAATTTATTTTCCAGAATTACCCAGGAAGCTTCTTCTCTGACAGGAAGAAGGATCTTTACTCAAATTCCTTTCTCACTGGTAGAGCTGGAAACTGGATTGAACCATATCTCAAAAGTATCTTCAATGAAGACCCATACTGTGTCCTCAATAAATGGAAGTTGTTGGAAACCCAGTTATTAACTCTGTTTTATGACCCCAATGAAGTTAGGAAAGCTGAGCAAGAGTTGGATAATCTGAGGATGAAGGAAAGTGGTCATGTATAATTGTACATTGCTGACTTTAGAAGCTTAATTTCAAGAATTGGAGATTGGGGGAAAGTGCTTATATGCATGTCTATAGAAGAGAATTTGAATCAAGACTTTTGCACCAGTTTGCTTCTCACCCTCATAACTTTGATACTCCTCAAGAACTCATGGAAATTACTTTGGAGTTAGATAAAAGGTACCATGAGAGGAAGAAGGAGGAGGGTTGTCCTCAATAGAAGAAGCCTCCAGATACTGGATCCAATTCTTCCAGGCCTTCTCAATATTCATCTTATAAGAAGCCCCATCACAAGAAGAGCAAGAAGGGGAAGAAATTTCAAGTCTCAAAGGATAAGCCTCATTCTGATCTCCTCAATAAGGACAATAAATTAATTGGTTCTGAAAAGGAGAGGAGGATTAAAGAAGCTTTATGCACTTACTTTTCTGGAAAGCACCCAATTTAAAAATGCTTCAAGAGCCCTCAGAATAGGCCAGGATCATCAAGAGGCTTCCCTAGAAAGCAGGAAAAAGCCTGAGTGGGAATCATGATGTGTTCAATGATTCTCACTTATTTCCTTCAAGATAAAAATTGTGAAATCTGGATACTAGTGCCAAGAAATCTTTAAAATGTCTTATTTTTTCTTCTGTCTCTGATATTTTTCATTGTATTCTCATTTATTCTGGTGCTACAAACTCTTTTATTGCAAAGAATTTTTTTCTCAAGTACTCATTGACTATGTCAGAGCTCCCTGAAAATATTCCTATTTTAATTTTGGATTCCAATGAATCCACTTCCTTGTTCATCACTCATTATACCAAGTGGGTTGTTGACTTGCCTTCTTTTCAAAGCTTTGAATGGGACTTCTTTATCATAGATTCACCCAAGGGAGAAGACCTAATATGGAGCTATGATTTCCTATACCATTTTAATTCCATTATTGATTAGAAAAATGGATTGATCACCTATGATTCTAGTAATGAGGATTATAGTGATATTAATTATTCTACTAGTAATAGCTTTGCTATTGCTGTCAACAGTGTTTCTCTGGTTGGTGAACTTGAGACACCTTCCCTTCCTTCTTCTGTCCATATTCCTTCCATCATGCCCTCTCAGTCATAATGTCCATCAAGAGATGAAGTATTCAAAGAGATACAAGATGTTGGAGAAGATGTTGCTATATCTTCAACTCACCTCTTTCAAGGGGATATGGACCTTCCTCCATTATCCTTCCATGCAGGAGCAGTGGGATGATGAGGAAGAGCCAGAAGAAGTTTAAACTGTGCTGAAGGTTGTCCCTCCTGCTTATCACCACAATTTGGATGTATTCTCCAAGGTGAAAGCACAGAAACTTCCTCCACACTGTGCCTGTGATTATGATATTGAGCTGGAGGGTCTTCTACCACCAGTTGGTGTTATCTACTCTTTATCAAATCATGAGTCAGAAACACTACAGGCCTAAATTTCAAAGGATGTAGAGAAAGGTTTCACCTGGCCAAGCTCCTCTTCAACAGGAGAACCTGTCCTTTTTGTTAAGAAAAAGGATGGTGGCCTCCGTTTGTGTGTTGAATACCACAAGCTAAATTCTTTCACTAGGAAGAACAGGTATCCTGTCCCTCCAATGAACCAGCTTCTCACTGTCTTCAACAGTTCCACTATCTTCTCCAAGATAGACTTGTGTGGTGCTTATAATCTCCTGAGAATTAAAGAGGGGGATGAGAATTTAACTGCCTTTAGAACCAAATATGGTAGTTATGAGTATTTGGTGATGCCATTTGGATTAACAAATGATCCTGCTTAATTCCAGAATCTTGTAAATGATATCTTTGCATATTTCTTGGACATCTTTGTTGCAGTTTATTTAGATGATATTATGGTCTTCACAAGCACTGAGGAAGAACATGTCAAAAATTTGGCTGCTTTCCTCCAAAGGCTGAGCAAAAATAATCTGCTTTCCAAAGCCTCAAAGTGTGTATTGCATTCCTCAAGTGTGGAATAGCTTGGCTATTTTGTTTCAACTGATGGCCTCAAGATGGATTCTTCAAAAGCTCAACAAATCCTCAATTGGCATCAGCCCAAGAACATAAAGGCTCTTCAATCATTTCTTGGATTTTCCAATTTCTATTGTCATTTCATTAGAAATTACTCCAAAAAAATCACTGTTTCCCCTTCCCTTATTAAAAAATATTCTATCTTTATCTTCAATGAGGAAGCTCTTAGCCAGTTGGAATTACTCAAAGAAGAATTAACCACTGCCCCTATCCTTTCTCATTTCAATCCCTCTTGACCAACTGATGTGGAGACTGATGCTTATGATTAACCCTTGGGTGCTGTACTGAGTCAGGTGAATGACTCAGGAAAGCATCCCATTGCATTTGATAGTCGCAAGCTCCTCCCAGCTGAGCTCAACTATTAAATTTGTGAGAAGGAACTCCTTGGCATAGTTTGGGCCCTAAAGCTCTGGAAAGATTTTCTTCTTTCTCTTTCTCATTATTTTGAAGTCTTAACAGAATATTCTTATATTCAGTACTTCATGTCTTCAAAAGTCCTTACTTGTTGTCAGGCCCACTGGGCTGAATTTCTCTCTGAGTTTCACTTTACTATCACTTACCATCCAGGCAGACTTTCCACTTTGCGAGATGCCTTGAATCCCAAAGATTTTCATCAAATTCTTAAGCAAGATGGAATCCAAGAATCAAATTTCTTTTCAATGAAAGTAGATATGTTCTCAGATTTGGTTGACCCAATTCAAAAAGAAGTATGGCAAGACAAAGATTATAAAGAAGTAATCAGGAAACTAGCAAGAGGTGAATCAGTACCAGATGATTATTTGAAACATCAACCCAAGTTACTTTTAATCAAAGATAGAGGAGTTATTCCACACAATCAAGAACTTCAACTGGATATCCTTCAAAAGAATCATGACTCACTGTTGGCTGGCCATTCTGGCCAGGAGAAGACCCTCAAGCTCATCAGGAGGGATTTCTCTTGGGCTGGCATGAATAAAATAATCAAGGACCATGTGTCCTCATGTCATAAATGTTCAAAAAACAAGAAAATTAATCATAAGAATTTTGGATTTGTAAGGTTTGGATATGAAACTTTGATAAAATATCAAGTACTTTTCCTGTCCTCAAAATTTGTATAAGGTAAAATTATTTAAAAATAGTAAGAAATAGTATTTTTAAAGATAAAACACACCACTTTTATTGTTTTCAACTTTTTAAGTATAAAACAATAATATAATGAAAATTTATTGTTTTACAAACAATAAAGATTTATCCAAAAATACTCTACAAGAGATATTTAAGGCTACAAAAGAAATTTCTTCAAGAGCAATTTTGATTGTAATTAATTGAGAAAAGAACTGCAAGAAATTTATTAAAGAGCAACGTATTCAAAATATATTTAAAGAGAAAACACGCCCAAAAGTGACCAGAGTAAATTTGGAAACAAAGTGACAAAGTTAACAGTGATGAAAAATGCTTTAATTCACTTTTGAGGTGGTTCAGGGGTAAACAATGATTATAAGAGTTATAAAAAATGATTATAATGTTTTTTCACGTCGTTAAGAGGTTCAAAATGTTTAAAAAGGGGTTGTTGGAATCTTTTATTGATTGGTTTAACACTGTTTAAACTAATTATAAAAGGAAAAGATTCTAACATGAAGAGAAAAGTGGGGCAAAGAAGACATTCTTTTATAGACATCAATTTTATTACTCCAAAAGTAAAATTTACTCTTGTCAGTCGTGTAAAACAGTCTGACAACAGAAAAGCCAATTATGGCATCATTGAACCCTGCTTTAGACCAAAAAAGGGCTGGTTTAAGCCATTTTAGACCCTTAAATCAGCCATTACTATAGCAATACCCGGTCTAGAGCCTTCAAAACACGTCAGAATGTGTGTAAGAGGCGTAGAAACCAGTTAAAACTGTTTTTAATAACATTGTTTCAGCTTAAGGGTAGTTTTACCCTCTTGGCAGCAGTTAAAACTACCCTGGTTTGTATCAAACCCTCATCATCCATTGAGTCACAGACCCTGTGACTCAATTCCAGGCCAAAAGTAATAAAATTTTGCGTGGATTTTGACATCCCATGCCAGTCAGGAAGAATTTGGGGGGTCTAGCTCCCTGTTAGAGCTAGAGAGTCTTTTCCCCCCAGAATTAATCTTTCCAATTTATTTTTTCTTTAATTCCTCATTATGTAATACATTTATAATTTACACATGTAATTCAATTGAGTGTTTAATTACACATCTGTAATAATTGATACCTCAAATGTAAATTAAAGTTCACTCATGTAATATGCGCGCACATTTTGACATTTCAATTGAAAATACTTCAATTCCTCATAAATTCTGAACTAAACACAACACCTCAATTTTAACACAAAAATTGATGGTTAACACCACATGTGGTGTGAATTAAATTAAGGTTTTGAGGATTTTCATACCTTTGTACAAAAAATACTAAAAACTTAATTTAAGCTTATTTAGAGTTGAGTTACAGAAATTTCATCCACAGGTGACCCTACTTTATGTTTTATGAGGAATCCAATGGTGTGATAATTTCTTTATGTTTATTTATTTTATAAAAAGTTATAATATATTTTATATAACTTTTTCCCAAAAATATTTTAATTTCATAATTTTTATTAAAAATTCAATTTTACTTCATTTTTACAAGTAAAAATGTAATTTCATAATTATAAATTTTATTGTAATTTTATCTTTAAATTATAATTAAATTTTGATTTTTAAATATAGATTTGTATTTATATTTCAATTTTTATTTTTAGAATATAAATGAATTTATTTTATTTATATTTTTATCTTAATTTATCATTTGTGGTCTTTTGGGTATATGGTAATACCTTGAAGGCTCACAGGATTACTCAAGCCTCCTCAAATTCCATCTGAACCTTGGAATTCCTTATCAATGGAATTTATTACTCAATTGCCATTTTCTAACAACTTTGACTCAATTTTAGTAGTTGTGGACAGATTTTCAAAAATGGAAATATTCACATCAACGTATTCAACAGTTACTGCCTTGGACTTAGCTCTAATCTTCATCAGTCATGTCTTTTCCAAGAATGGCCTTCCAGTCAGTATTTTTAGTGATAGAGGTGTATTATTTGTTTCATCATTCTGGACTCAATTATGTCAGCAGCTCAAGATATCAAGAGATATTTCAACTGATTTTCACCCTGAAACAGATGGACAGACAGAGAGGGTAAATCAGATTCTAGAACAGTATCTTTGGATGTATGTCAGTTACCATAAAGATTACTGTCACATATGGCACCCTATGGCTGAATTTGCCTTCAATAATGCAGAACATTCATCAACAAAGCAATCACCTTTTTCACCATTTAAGGAAGAAATATCAGCTTTGATTAAATTCACATTTCTGAAGACAAAACTACTGGAAAGTTATCAACAAAACTCCAATCAGTACAGAAAGTAGTCAAAGAAGAGTTTGAGTCAGCAATAAGGCAATTTAAGAAGCATGGAGATAGAAATAGGAAAATTCCACCTGGGGAAAAATTATGGCTAGCCTCAAAAAATATCAAGACTACACAACCAACCAAGAAACTTATAGAAAGATGGTTGGGACCTTTTGAAGTCTTGAAGAAGATTGGCAGCCATGAATATTACCTAAAGTTGCCTCCAAAATGGAAGGCAGTTCACCCTGTGTTCCATGTGTCCTTATTAGGGCCAGTAAAGCAATCAATTATCCCAAACCAAAATCGATTGCCACCACCATCAGTCTCAGTGGAGGAACAGAAGGAATGGGAAGTGGCTCAGGTTCTGGACTCAAAACTCAAGAGAGGTAAATTATTGTATCTTGTAGAGTGGAAAGAATTTGGTGAAGACCAAGAAGGAAAAACTTGGGAAACAGCTTCCAAACTTACCAAATTTCCAGATCTTGTCAAGGATTTCCACACTTTGTACCCTGACAAGCCTGGCCCAAATACCTCAAGAGTTTGATTTTATGGTGCTTGGTGGGGAGTGGAAGTTATGGAAGTAAGTTCCCCTCCTAGCATGCACCTTTAAGGGGGTATTATACCCAAATATGTTGTAAGCATCACCTTGGCCATTTTGTGAGCACTTTTTGATTCCTTTTGACAGGCTTGGAAGGCCTTGAAAAATCAATACCCTTGAATTTGGACCTTTCATCAAGATGTGGCCAAATTCCTCCTTTTTCTTTTTTATTTTACTTTTATTAATTATCACATTTATCAGTATTCAAGACATTCTTTAACTCAAAGTCATTTATGGAAAAGTTTTTTTTCTGTTCTTTTATGGTTCCAATTGGGGAGTGTAGGTTATGAAAGTAAGTTACATCTCCTGGTATGCATCTCTGAGAGTTTCTCCTTCTTGTAAAACAACACATTGGCTACTCTGTGAGTGAAAAATTCTTGGTTTCATCTTCCAGCAAGATTTATGTCCAAAATTGAAGCAACTTACCACAAGAAGAACACCTCTCAGAAATTTATTTTATCTCTTCTTTTCACTCAATTTTATTTTCTTTCTTTACTTGTATAATTCTTGTTTCTTTTTATTTCTTTATGAAGCAGCAACATCCCCTCACATATCATGTATTGGGAGGTTCCATTTAATTTGAATTTTAGTAGCTATAAGAGTGGGGATAAAAGTTCAACCAAATACAAACAAGGGCAAGGAAACTAGTTATTTCTACCCAAATAATCAAAGGTTCTATGAAAATCATCAATCAATTAATCCTCATACCATGAAAATTGAGCAGCCATCTCCTCAGAAGCAGTACCAGGAATCATCCTATCATTAGCATAAGTAATCACCTCCCTACTATTCCTGTAAACTCTTCTGAACAACCTGGCCACAGCATCTTGGTCATTGTTTTCCATATTTGGGTATTCTCTGGTAACCTGGATAGGCCAACCTTCCCTTTGCTGAAATACTTGGGAAGCAGGAAATGGTAAACACAATTGATATTCTCTTCTTATGCTGGAGCTGGCCACAGGTTGTAGTTGTTGGGAGGTGACCACTGGAGAATTTCTGGCCTGTTAGATGGGTGATGGCCTCACTGGTGAAACCAGGTGAGGCCTGGTAGTGGAAGGATTTATTGAAGGAAGGGGAATAGAAGATGGAATAGTGGAAATGACTGTTTGGAAGGTTCTGGGGGTAGTTGGTATTACTTGAATTTGGAATCTTCTAGAAGCACTGGATTGGTGGCCAATAGACTTAGGTACAACCTCAACTTCACCATCTAGCTCATCACTACTTTTAGCATTGGGATTGGTGGGTGAATTGGAAATTCTTCTCATTCTCTTCACCACAACTTTGCTGTTGATCCTTGAGATGGGGATCTCTGAACTGGAATGAATTGGACTACCACCAATGGTAATGGGCCCTCCAACATTGGTCCACCTATCGACATCCCTCTGCCTGGAACCAGTCACTAATGCAATATGTCAGTATCACAATCAATAAAGAAAAACACCATGCTTACATTTTTAATAACCTGAAGTAGAATCAGGAGTAGGAGCTTCAGAAACTGGGAACTCTCTCCCAAAAAGACCATCCTTCTTACTCCACAAATACTGCCTGAAATTGGAAATTGGGAAGGTTTATTCACAGCAAAGAAGTGATTCCACTTGGAAGAATGGGGGTTATAAGGCTGGAAGCACTGTTTCCCCTTCTTCAAGAACTAAGTACGGGAAGGATCAAGAACTTCTACTGCCTTGTACCCATCATAAGTCTTGGAAGGATCAAAATGACTTGAATAAGCCATTGACCAAGGGGAACCCAGAGGACTGAAGATTCCGGAACCACAAAGAACAGATGGTGGTGGAACAGAAGGGGAAGATTCAGTGAGTTCAGTCAGCTTGGAACTAATTTCTGGAGTTATGGAAGCAAAAGAGTCAAGGGAATCAGATATGCATATAAAATTTCTGAATAAGATCAGGGTTCTAGGGCCACATTCAATTATGGCCCCCCTTTTTATGGTCCTGAACTGGTCTCAGAAGTCCAGGCCATATAAGCCAATTTGGCCCCCTGGTAACCCCTTCAAAATTGGGCCCAGGAGGACTTCAATTTCCACCATGTACCATG
The DNA here is from genome assembly GCA_023105745.1 of Austropuccinia psidii. Taxonomy (NCBI): domain Eukaryota; kingdom Fungi; phylum Basidiomycota; class Pucciniomycetes; order Pucciniales; family Sphaerophragmiaceae; genus Austropuccinia; species Austropuccinia psidii. Next base: position 44,943,812 of record JALGQZ010000012.1, on the reverse strand, counting down.
GAACATGGCCTATAGACTGCAGTGCATGGGCTGTGGGCTGTAAAAATCAAAAATGGCCAGATTTCCAATTTCAAGGAAAAATGCCATAGTATGGCAAGGACCAAAAAGAACCACAATGGACAAAAATGACCCAAAAAGGCCGTTTGGGCCCATTTCCTTAAGAATTATGGGGACAAGCCCCCTTCTTATATATGCATAATAAATAAATTGGTGCACGAAAGACCTCAAGCAATATATGGCCAATTCTTTGGGGTGGCTAGGCACTCATATAGCCATCCTTCACCATTTTTCAAGCTGGAGGTGATGATGGCCTCTATTTTGGGATTCAGCCCATGGCCACCAACTCTTCTTGATTCAAGGAGAAAAGACTTAAAGCAGGAAATAACTCAAGAAATAAAAATCACTTACTTAATGAAAAAGATTTATTTCAATTGAATGAAGAAAAGACAAGAAGGATTGAAGGGAAGATTTTCAGGATAAAGATCAAGAGGAAAGGAAATTAAAAATTAAAATTTTTGAAATTTTGTGGGGAATTGGGGAAGACACTCAAGAGTGGAAGGTTAATATGGTGTTCAGAGGCCCTCCAGTTTTAAGAGGGGGATACTGTCACAGCCACTATTGGGGGTAAGGGCTTCAACCTTAAACCCACTCAAACTCATGAAACCAGCAAGTCCAGTATGTATATCAGAAATAAGTTTCAGTATATCTTCCTGCTGAAACATGCATACAGATTTATTCATCAATACAGCCTGTCAATACTTGTACAGGGTGGATATTCCAAATAAAGTTTGGATTCACAATACCAAAACTGCATGATCACCCAACTCCAACACACCTCTTGTACAGACCATGTACATCCATACAGGGGCTGTATTACCCAAATAAATTCAAATCAAGATTCCTCTCAAGAAATTCACTCTGTGGATCAGGGCTGGGGGATTCTCACATATGCCAGCCCCTCTTCCTCCCTCTGGGGACTTTTTCCCCAGTTAATTAATACAGTTGATTTCTTATTTAATGAATATTCTTACTCTTTTTTTTGGTTATTATATTTATTGGTATTAAGTTAGTCTTTGCATATTTTCCTCACCTGTTCAGTAGAGTTGCGATGGCCATATCCTAATTAACCCTTCTCTTTCTTTCTGACAGGTTGAAAAAGTGAACTTTGACTTGTTTGTGGTTGGCTCTTTTATTCTTACTCTTATTTCCTTTGTTTCTTCTTTTCTTATATTTATCCTATTAGCAATCTTATCCCAATCCTTGAGCCCTCCATAAGTGAGTCGCAGTTTGCTGAGTACCAGGCCCTCTTCAATTTAAAGAGCCCCTGTGACAGTTGGTCTGGTTTGAGAATATTGGAATTTGGTGGCAATTATAACTCTTTCTTCCTCTTTTTCTTCTTCAATGTAAGTTCCTGGAATAGCTTCTTTCTTCTTTGTCTCTTGATTTTAAGCTTGTGTTTCCATCCCTTTTTTGGTCTGCCTTAATCCAATGTGTGATTCAAAGGGGTCATTGGCCAAGGAAATGGTAGGTGGCTTCCAGTTTGAAAAATCTTCAACATGTGAAATTGAGGTTACTTTCTTTTCAGTGGGCTTCACCTCTTCTTCTGGGTTTTTTCGGCCACAGGTTTATTCATACATTTCCTGTTGATTTCTGCTTGTTATTTTGTAAAAGTCCTGACTATGTCTTTGGAGCTTTAAGTCTTTTACACAGGTACTCTCTGATAATTGGGAAACAGGTAAGATGATCCTTTTGTTCCGAAAATTCTTCTGTCCAAATCTTCAGAAAGATGAGTGCAACTAGTTTCTGAATGACCTTCTTCCTTGCAGTAAGCACATCTTAATGGTGGTCTTGGAGCCATTTGAGCTGGTATGTATGGTTTTTAACTCAATGAAAATGGTGGTAAGGGATTCCTTAGCCTGTATGGCTTTTTATTTTGAGGAAATATTTCCTCTTTATTATTGTTCCCATTCCTTCTTGATGGATTGACAGCTTCTGAGAGGGGTTTCAGTCAACTTAAAAGTTCTTTAACTGATTCTTTTCCCTCATTTCTTGGTTGAGGTTCTGGCTGTGGGGGAATTTTGAGCTTGTGGGTGAGTTCTTTTACTTTTTTTAAACCTTCATCCCAGCTTTTATCCTCAAAGCTTGTTTTCTTCTCTTTAGGCTTCAGTTTAGAAAATTCTTTTTTGTTGAATGAGTACCTTGGCTTTCAAGTCCTGTTCAATGTATACTTTCAAGATCTCCAATCCGGGAATGATGTAACCTCCATCCAAGGCTTGAACCATAGCTCTGTCCTTATCATTTCTTTGTAAATTTATTCTTGAAAACTAGTTGAAATTCTGGCCAATATTTCTTGATTATGGCTTATATCACCTTGAATATATTGGTATCCTTTGAGGTAAGTGATGATTTCTTCATATTCCCCAACGAAATTTCTGTACTGTGTCATTTTTATTATTCCACCTTTTTGTTGAGTTTTGGTGAATTATTCAGTGATTGAGGATACTCTGTATCTTGTTTCTGGTGATAATGTTCACCATCTTCTTCTAATATCCATTTCTAATTGATCCCAATCCACTGCTTCATATCCTGCCATTCCTTCAATATGATAGCTGATTTCTATATCTTTGGTCCAAAATGCTATTTGTCTTGCAATTTCTCTCTTCCACTTTATCCTTAAATTTCTGAAATATTTTTTACTTTCTTGATTAATCTTTCAACATCCTTTCCATCAAACCACAAGCCATAGTCCTTGGCCCTAATCTTCACTATTGGAGTAGTGTTTCTTGGGGTTTTTTGATATAATGGAGTTGGTATTTGGGACAAAATGTTTACTCTTCTTGGTAAGATATTCTGTCTTTGTTCTTTATATGGTGTTGATGTGGTCATGGGTCTTGGATAAGGTGAAGGTGATTGATGGTGCCTGAATGATCTTGGAAGGGTGGTCTGTTCTTCAAGTGGACTATTTTTTGGAGTATAACTTGATGATTTATTTTTCCCTTCCTTTTTGATTAGTGCTAGGAATTGCTCTTGCATTTCTAGTATTTTTCAATGAATTCTGTCTGTTGAAGACATTTCTTCCTGTCCTTCAACATTATCTTCATTAAAGTTTTCTTCCTGGATTTCTTCAATACTGGAAGGTAATTTTGATGATGAAGGTTTATCCATTTTTGATTGGTTCATTTCTTTGTTTTATTCCGGTGTTGAGTTATTGATTTTATTTCTTTAAAGGAGATCAAGGATGAATTTCTCCACAACCTTCAAGTCTCTTTTATTGGTTCTTGGTGTTGCAATAGGAAAATTGGAATATATTCTCAATTCCTCTCCAATTATGTTTCTTGATTGGGTGGATAATAGTAATGGTAATAATTATTTGATGATTTAAATTCTTGAGATGATTGTTTTGGCTGATTTTGGATTTTTTGACTCCATCTTTTGTTATAAGAATAATATACTTCATGTAGTTTTTTTGGTAATTTATTTTAATTGGATTCATTTTTTATTAAAATTTGAGGTTGACTGAGCCACTGTTGGGACACAAGTTGTGGGATTAAAATGAGGTATTACCTGGAGGGGGAAATCACAGGTAACTAGTTTTGAAGTGCTAATAACTCCTGTAACCAAGGGTGGCAACAGTGTATTGAATGCCCCTTTCAGCTCCTGTCCAAAATGTTTGGGAGAGGGTGAAGTCAAAAGTGTTAGTAATAAGTGAAAAGCATATTAGGCCCAACTTGAGAATGACATATGGGGGCCACAGACAGGTCTGGTGCAAGGTTTGAGTATGAAACGATGCATAAAAATTACTAATATTTTGCTTATTTACTGTTAATTTACTAATTTTGATGAATAATGAGATTAAAATTAATTATAATAATAAATCATTCTCATAATGATGGCATAAAAATCATCATATTATTTAAAAAGAATGATATAATATGATGAAATGAATATGTTAATATTCAATAATCTATGTATTTATGGCAATTATAATTTTTACAAACAAATAATTATAATGTTGTGGGAACTCCTCTTGTGTGGGATTAAAATGAGGCAGTAGCTGGAGGTGGAAATCACAGGTAACTAGTTTTAAATTGCTAATAACTCCTGTAAACAAGGGTGGCAAGGGTGTATTGCCTGCCCCTCCTAAAATTCTGAACAAAATCTTTCTTGGAGCTCACAAACCAAAAATAAAATTAGTAAGTAGGCTTACAACTGCAGAAGATAAAATTAAGCAGTTTTGGATCTGACCTATTAAGTATATAATAAGAAATTCCATGTCAGTAATTTGTTTAATTTTTATATTTTGATGAGATACTTGTCTGTATATATTTTATTCTTAGTGAAATTTGGGTCAGTGTTTTCTTCTTGGTGATAAAATTTGGTCAGATGGGTTATTTAAGGTGTTCTGACAAATTTGATGATTGTTGAGAAAGGTAACTTTGTTAAGGTAAAGCTATAATAGATTAAAATAATTTTTAAAGGTTTTCTTTAAGAGTGGTTAATAATGAGATAAAATTGTATTTGTTGAATTTAAAAGGTAAGATTCTTTGATATTGGATGTTTAAAGGGGTACGTTAGCTTTACTACTTGATAAATGGTGTTAATTTTACTTGATGAAATATTTTAATAGAGTAGTAATACTAATCTCAGGTACTGGATAATTTCAATTTTTAATACTAAGATTCCACTGAGCTTAGCTACTGGGAAATCTTCAACACTACCCTTCCACTGAGCTTAGCTACTGGGCAAGTAAATTTACTATAATATACTGGAATACCTCCTAGATGAGGGATCACTTATTCCTGTGCTTATAATGTGCATGGGGGGATTTTGTAATTTGAGGGAGAGAGCCCCTCTATTTATACCTTTTGGGAGCACAGGGGGGCCTCCATGGGGGCTGTCTTTTTCCACTTCAATTCCTCTTGATTACATCATGTTGTGACTTTGTTTTTGGTGAGGACTTTTCTTGCATGGGTCAGGTGATTTAAGGTTTAGTAATAATTCTTTCTCTTCACAGGCTCCATTTATCACATGATGATCTGTTGGTGAGCTGATTATGATATGATATTCTTGGATTTTCCTTTCATGCATCAGGTGATTTCATTTTGGCTGGGTATTTTTCTGATGAACAGCCTCTTTTCCATCACATGATATTCTGTTGGTGGGTGCAGTATCACATGATGACGTTGTATTTCAGTTGCCTATGTCATATTTTGGGCTTGGTAGAAGGAGCTGTGTAATTTATGCAGGTGTCATGGTTTTTTTTCTTCTTCTTGAACTTTAAAATGAGGTCAGGTGATAATTCCTTGCACTGATGAATTTACTGTTGTGTATGAGATGATTTGATTTTATTAGTTTGACATATGCTGTGCATAGTCATGTGGTTGAGATTTAAATAAGATTTTGTAATGCATGCAGACTGTTGCAACTAGTTTTGACTTACATGAGGTGATAAGTGATGTAAAGAATTTTGATTCTTTTCTTTAAGGTTTCAAGTGGGGTTACTGTGGATATAAGATAAGGTACTCCTGGGGCTGTGTTGGGAATGAACTTCAGTAAATCCATGGGGTTGAGCCCTACATCATGTGACTTTTCTAGGTTAAATGCAAGGTGGCTGTGTAATTCATGCAGGTGTCATTTCCCTGCTGTACGAGTTCTGTGGCTATAGAGGGGGTGTGTAATTTAAAGGGAGTTACCTTATTTGTTATAACTAGTTTTCTATATGTAACCTTCTTCTTTACATATGCATAACAAGATTGAAGAATTTATTCAAACACATACACTTCCCTTTGGTGCCTGTGCCATGGTATTACTAATTAACTACAGCATCCTGCTGTAAAGTTTGACTTTAAGTCTTCCTGTGGGTTGGATTTACTGCTGTTATGGGGTACTATGAGCTTGAGCCTGGTCAAAAAATGGCATGGAATACCACAATGTGAAAAATTGGTATTTAATAATAAAAACCAATTTATAACAGAAATATTACTAACATTAAAGCTATATATTAGTGTGAATACTACTTATATGAATACAAGAATTATGAAAAATCATAATAGAGAGAAAATAATCTAATTTTAACACTTAATAATAAGAACCAATTTATAAAAGCAATGCTACTAGTATCAAAGTTATATATTATTATGAATCCTATTTATACTAATGCAAGAGTTATTAAGAATAATAATAGGGAGAAAATAGCCTACTTTCACACTTAATATAATATCTTTGGTTGATTTTATTCCTATGATTATAAATAAAACCTATTAAAATTGTATTTCCAATACAAAAATAGAGAGAATTAATAATTTTACCATTTTTTGTGTAACTAGAGATTCTAGGAGAAAGCAAAAATGATAAAACAAATTGTTGTAATTACATATAAAAGAGTGATTACTAGAAGATACCTCTTTGTTATTTAATAACATAAGAGTTTTGTATTAAAGAAGAAAGAAATTTACCTTTTTATTTATTGTATTTATTGTGTCTGAGGTGGAAACAGAGGAAGAGGTCCTTTGATAGTAAAGATAATCTTTATAGTGAGAAGATACCTTCTAGTAGATGTTTACTGATTTTATACACTGGAATAAATCAATATTTTGAGTCTTGATGATGATTACAGCTGTTAGCCTGTGACTCAAAACCTGAGAAGAAGCATGACAGACAGACCACCATAAACCAATGATAGAGCAAAATACCACCAAAGCTTGGAGCTGAGCCAAAATAACCCAAAAGGTATCAAAGGAAAGAGGTAAATTACCAATTTTGAAATACACAACTCCCATAACCATAGGACAAAGAATAAAAGAGTTATTCCTTCTCACAGCAGTTGCTGAGCATAAACCTTAATTTTCACCTATCATCTAAAGTCTAGGGAGAGTGGCTGAACCCCATCAAATGGGTTTTCAAATTGAATATCTCAATTAGGGCTATCCAATGGTACTAGCCAATCTGAGCTAGAATCAAAGCTACAGAAGTTATCTTCAAAAATACACCAAATAAGGGTTAATAAAATATTCACCTACAGTTTTAGTGTGAGATACCTAAAGTGGGTTCCTTTGAAAAGGCTCACAATCAGGGCTATCTTATGGTGCCATTCATTTCCACATAAACCATCTAGAAACAAAGTTATGGAGAAAAAAAAGTTCCATACAGTATTTGAGCAAAATCCATATTTAGATAATAGAAATTGAACATGGTACAGCTTTGCCATGTTTTAAGCTACCCATAACAAATGAGGTACCATGGGGTAGAAACCATACAGGGCTACAAAATGAACCAATGTTGATCTCAATATCTTGAAAACTGAGAATGTAATGGCAGTTTTAAGTTTAAAACCCCATAGCTGGGCCAATACACCTTTACTGTGGCATACTTTCCCATATATTTGAATATGACGTGTAAATCAAAGGAAGGAGAATCTTTATCCTTCAATACCTCATATTTTGTTCAATAATAGGGTCTCATACAGGCTCTGTATAGTATTCTATGTGTCATACCCATCAGAAGAGGGCTGTGTGGTCCCCATATGAAAATTTTCATCCTGTATTGGTGAAACCTGCTCAGATGTAGTTTCAAAACCACATCTGAGCCCAATGAAGGTTGTATAGGCATGGTAAGAGCCACAAGCCACTCCTTGAGAGTGAAAAATTCTCACTCTTCTCATGTGAACAGGTATAGAGGATCTTTTTTACCCAATTTGAGGATAAAAAAGGACCTTTCTATGCCCAAAAGAGGAAGCCCATCCTTCTCTTAAATTACTACATAGTACAGCTTTAAAAAATATTTATACTCTTAGAAGCTAATAAGGTATACTCCTAAACTTAATTATTGTAGTCTTTATTATAATAATCCAATTGATAAAGCTGCACCCAGGGCTTTCAACAGCACTCTGCACAACTATTTCTCTATAGTAAAGCCTTCATAAATTTAGGAAAAATCTCACATTTATTAATCCATGCCACAGTAATATGTATAGCTGTATATACAGTTATTATCACTCCATCATAGACTCAACCTGACAACATCATTACTAAACCTTTTATCTTGTTATTATGCCATTTTTTATAGTTATCACTATAACTTTCATTTTTCAGGCCTGAAAAATGTTTCATTTTGATGAATTTTAGTAGTTTCATTAAATAATACTAATACAAACAAGTCTCATCTTCTATTTAACTGTCACACTTAGAATAAGATGTGAGTTATTGATCAGAAATGATTATTTTTAAGCCTTAACTTTGAAGTTTTTACAACAAATTAGAGAGTTAATTCTTATAGCTTTGAATGTCTCTACCAAGCTTCCAAAAGGATATAATTACATAATCATTTTTTTTGATGATTTTTCTTGTGATTAATCTTTTCTGTTGAAATTTACTACTTTAGACTTCAAACCATGATTTCATGAGGTTATACCTTGAATATCATGATAAGCATTACTTTCTCCTAGTAGAACTTTAATATCCACATCTTGAAAAGTTTGAACCACTTTCAATTTTAAGTGGTGAACAGCTATTGCTATTTTGCCCAAAACTACCTTAGAAGGTTTTAGGTTTCTTATAGCTTTCCAGATAAATTTTATATCATTATTCTTACAGCTATTTTTTTTGAAATTTCTTTTGGGATGAACTCTTTACATGTGTAATTCAAAAGAATTGAGCTAAAAACCATGAATATATTCACTGATAATGAAAGTGCATATATCCAGGTTATCTCAGTCAGAATTGGGTTTAAAAATATGAAATAAAAGAGTAAAATATGAAGTTCTTTATGGAAAATCCAATGTTGTAATTTTTCTCACATTTTAAATATTGGTTCCTGAGATAATAAAGAATTTATGCTTTTTTATGGCATCTTTACTTATTTTAAGATTATCATTTAAATTGTTCTTATTAAAATAAGTTTTGTAAAGTTGTTTTGTGATTATTTTGGATATTTGGTAATTTATCAAAGGCTCACATCTGGAAATTCTCAGAGATGACCCTGGGTGTGAGACTGCAAGCTTGTAAATCTTTACCTGCTATACAGACTCCAATTACTTTCTTTATAATTTCGTCTCATTTTCTTTTATTATTTTTTATGAATTTCAAGTACTTAAATTTCATATTATTATAATTTGAATTAATTCTTGTTTCTATGACTGATTACTAAGTATGTCATAGTATAAAGTTCCCACTATGTCATCAATCTTGTTGTTATATCCGCTCATGTTGCTATAACAAATCCTACCACATTAGGACAAAATTATTTCATATTATTTTGATTTCAAATTTGTACTTACAACATTTAAAGAGGATTAATTCTCTTTGAATTAATCCTCAGAGCTCTTAACCAAATATATTTTTACAATTAAAATTACTTACATTTTATTTTAGAAATATTAGCGCTCTCACCTTTAAAGTGATTAAATTCACTTTTACAAATTATTACCATTTATAGTACTGTTGAAGCTTAAATACCAACAGTACATCATTATAAACCAAGTGACGCGTCTATTAATTAAATTTAAATAGTATTCCACTCCTTATTAGTTTATTAAATTACTAATATCTTAGCCTGGAAGCCACAAAAGAGGCGCCAGCTAACACTGGGTTGTTACTAACTGTGTAAAAAAATTCAATGAATGTTTTGCATCCTCTTATTTCAATAGTGAGGATAGAATATGAAGCAAATATTAGATCCTAATCTATGAAGATCATCTCAAAGAATCCCTTTTTAACACTCAGAAATGTCTCAGTAAGATAGTTGCATTAATAATAGCAGTAGAAGATGAAGTTCTTGCATTTTCAATTCTTACCACACTCCCTGAACAATTACATTCATTGAAAGAAAAAATTGTATTAAACAGTGACCCTCAAGGGATTCCCAATTCCATCCTCCATTTATTACATGAAGATTCTCTCAAAGAAGAAGATTTATTAACTGAATCAATGAAGGCTCTGACTCTAAATAAAGAAAACCTTCCCTCAAAAATTGTTAATTACTGCAGTCATGGAAGACATAATACTGTTTTCACTACACATGTACTAGAGAAATGTTAGCAATGAAAGCCTAAATTAAAACCAGAAATAAAAAACAAAAAAAATAATAAGCTTCACCATTGCTTAAGCTCTATTTACACAAAATTCAAGAAGAACAACTCAAGCACTCACATTAGTCCTGAAAAGTGCTGCTTCTAATCACATTTTTAATAATAAATGCTTCTTTGAAAGTTTAAATCAATATAAACAGACTAATGTTGCTACTGGAAGCAATAAACACACCCTAAATTTAAACCAAAGAGGACTAGCCAAAAGTTATGATTGACTTGGTAGCTTATGGCAATCACCAAACAGCCTTTATGTTTCTGAGCTATTTAACTTTTGAGATCTTCCCACCATTTCCAAAAATTAAACTCAAAGAAAAAAAACCACATAACAATTTTAAATCTATCTGGGACACAAAATAAAACATTCATTCATCTTTCCTATCTCAAGTGGAATGTTAGAAAGACAAATTACTCTATCCACCTCCTACTGGCTGATACCAAAATTAAACAAAATCATGATCTTTAGGCATAAGAAACTAGGAAACATGTATGAATTTGATATTAAGAAACTAATCAACACCAATAAAGTTAGTAATTTTTTCAATCAATGTATGTAAGGTAATATTACTAAACTTTCTTATAAGAATTAATTTAAAAAAGCTGATCATTAATTGTAAAATGTATATCTAGATCTATGTGGATCTTTTCACATTTCTTCAATAGCTGGTGCTAAATAAATCCTTACCATTGTAGATTGAATGAGTGGATTCATAACTACCCATTTTCTAAAAAAAAGAGCAACTTTCTTAACAATTTACAGATTTTTTGATTTTTAGACAAAAATATTCACCCAACTCAAGTAAAACAATCACATCAGATGGGGGTGGCAAATTTGAAAAGACTTCCTTCCACAATCATTGTATTGCAATAGGTATAAACCATAAAGCTAGTCCACCATATAAACCTCAATAAAATCCATTTCTGAAAGATGTAATTAATCTATACTTGAAAAAGCCAAATCTATTTTCTTCAATCAAAATACTATCTAAATATTGGGAAAAAGCAGTATCAACAGCCACCTTCCTATTTAATCTGATTATTAAACACAAAAACCAGATGAATTCACATGAAATATGGCACAAATAAAAAATTCCTTTAAATAAACTAAAAACCTTTGGATGAAAAGCCTGGTTGAAGATTCCAAGAAACTCCATCTCAAAAAAATTTGCATCCATATAATGGGATTGGTTTTTTTGTGGTCATGAAAATGAAGCCTCCAGTTTCTGAATACTCAGAATATTGGATCAAAGGATCATGATAAATACACACTCCCTCTTTGATGAAGAAAATTTTCCTTTTCTTCTGTTCAAGAAAAAAATGTAGATTATATTTTATAGTTATTTCCTGGATTGATTTGAATAATGGAAAGAGAATCATTAAGCCATTCTATCACTGAAGAAAGTAATTCTATTATCAAATAAATTACCTCAGAAAATGAAGATGAAGATTGTCATGTTTATGCAACTTAACAGAAAAACCAAAGGATGCAAGTCATTTTCCCTAGAAACCCCACTCTCATCTCCAGTGAAATTAATAGCAGCAATATTTTGCCTTTTTCCTGAAGAAAACCTGGGACAAATCTAAAAAATCAAAAAAAAAACTTCTTGGTAATCTTTTGAAAAAGCACTAACTAGTTCAATTCAGGAAAAATGTAATATAGAAATTCAAAAGGATCTCCTCAAAATCAACAAACTAAAAATTTGGACACTTCATGAAAAGAAGATCAATGACCCTCCAATAACCAGCACATGGGTCTCCAAAGTAAAGAAAGATAAATCTGGAAGAATCAAAGAGCTTAAAGCTTGCCTACGTGCCCATGGTTTCCATTAAATAGAAGCACTAGACAATGAAAACTATTTTTCACCAACATGTAGATTATCATTTTTGCATGCTCTTATTTCATTTTCAACAATTCAAAAACTTTTTTTTGGAAAATGGATGTACAAAGTTCTTTCTTAAATGCACCACTACAAAAATGAATTTGTCTAGAAATTCCTAAAGGAGTCATGGTGAATGACAAAACTCAAGTACTTAAACTCCATAAAGTGCTCTATGGAATCAAGAAATCTTCTCTAGAATGATATAAACACTTTTCAAACTAGCTTATCTCATCTTGATTCCAATTTTCTGTCACTGATACCTGTGTTTTCTGGAGAAAAGGTAAATTTGCTATCTGGATTTATGTTAATATAGACGATTTTTCCAGTTTTGGCCCAAACATTGAAAATTTTAAAATGGAGGTTGAAAAAGAATTTGATATGAAACCTCTTGGTTAAGATCTCTTACTTTTAGGTATAAAAAAACCATCTTATCAATGGATTCAGTCTTTATCAGGAAGACTACATCAATGATTTAGCCGAAAAAGCACAAAATCAAAGATCTTGATCCCTCAAACACTCCACTTAAACCTCACTTAAAACTCTCAAAATTTTCTGATAAAGAGCATGAAGAATTTAAAAAATTTCATATCAATTACAAAATCACAGTTGGATCATTAAACTATATTAGCTTTAATACTTTCCCTAATATCACTTTTGCAATTAGTCACCTATCTCAATTTCTTGAAAAACTTGGATTAAAGCGTTGGAATTTTTGTCTTCGAGTTCTTCAATATCTTATGTACCATTAAAAAAACCTCTGCCTTAAATTCAAAAATCATGGGTTTAACCACATCAAGACATATGCAGATGCAAATTGGAGAAAAAATACTATAGAACAAAAATGAATATCAGGTTTCACTGTCAGTATCAATTTTCACCTTATCTTATGGCAATAAAGGAAACAACAAACTGTATCCCATCCAACAACAGAAGACAAGTATAAGGCTCTCAGTTATGCTGACAAGGACACTACCTGGTCAATTAATCTGATTTATGAAATCCAGCTGACTTCATCTCCACTTGAACCTCTTCTACTCAATGAAAACATAGGAGCTATTTATTTAGCACTGTGAAATGCTAATCATAGTGGTTTAAAACTAAGAATATGGATATAAAGCTTCACTTTATGCAAGAACTACTCAAAAAATAGTATGATTTTATTAAAATATGTTTCTACTACTTCAATGAATGCCGATTTTCTCACTAAATCTTTAGGTAAAATAACTCTTCTAAGATCCCTTCAATTCCCTAATCTCTTCAAAAAAAAAGCTCTCTCTCTCTGTGTTCCTTTCAAGGGGGGATGTGAAAATATCATTAAATGAACTCACTTCTAAAAATCTAACCTTTAATCAGCACTAATCACAAGTTACTCAACAAACTCACTCATTTATTTCTCAGTGTCTAAGTATCTTTTTTTATCCTTAACTCGTTTTATTTCTTTCTATATAAAAAATGTATTGTTTTTGTTTATTGACAATTTTATCAAGCACAAAAAAACAAGATACGTGTTATCTTTTATATTACTCTTTTGTCTCAATATACTCGTTTACTGTTGCGTGGTTTGTGATCTATCTTTGTTTAAATATAACTGTCGTTGTAAAAGTATCATATTATAGCCCTGCCTTTTAGTTTTTTTTGCCTGAAAACTTAACACATGATTGTTAATTCCACATATTTAGTTTTACCAATCCTTACAGAAAACTCTTCTCTTTCAGCACAAACATGTTTATTGACTCTTGTTTTACTGCATAAAGGTTTGCTTCCGCTCCCCTTATTAAACTTTCATTGAGGAAGAATGACCACAAGCAAACAAGCCACAAAGGCGGTTGGGGACTTAGTTGATAACAGCTTTCAAGTGAGACAGGGAACTCTCACGAAATAATTCAGCAACAAAGATATCAAGTAATTAAGTAGATATGTATATTCATAATCCTTTTTAGAGCACTTTCATCGTAGTATTTGTGAAAAAGTGCTCATGAAAGGTAACAGACTTTTATTGCGGGAGATGAATTACGAAATTATATAGAAACAATTCTCATTATCACATGTGCAACGTTTCAAATCCTTTGCAGAAACCCAAAAATCGAGTGTCTTATCAACGATTCTTTTTTAAAGCGATTTACTCGTCTTGAGTAATTATCGGAGAATTAAAGTATTTTCTTAACTCTTCTACGATTAAAAGGTAAAGTCCGCTACTCACGTATTTGAGAGATCTGGTCATGCGTATCCATTTGTTTGGACGAAGCAGTCCAAAATTTTATTAAAATGTCATTTGGATTGGTTTGATGTAATGTGTGAAGGATCTTCTTGAAAAAGATTTCTTCGGAATTTTCAAAGGCCGCTTGCCAAAAATTAGCTTTTGCAGTGTTTTTTAGACCCTCAGCCTTGAACCATAAATAAACCAGGGATAATGCTGTGGTGTCCAAGTGAGCCTCGAAATGATGCTGGCTCAGAAAGTGAAGCAGTAATTGTTGCGTTGACCCAAAAGCTTGAGTATCTATTGCATCGATGGACTCAACCTGTCCAACTATTGGAAGGGACCCTTGGGGACTGAACACTTGAGTTTCAAACCATAGCGTGAATGAATGCGCTTCGAAGTGCGTATAACCCCCCGGAAATTCTTTGAGCGAAATATATTGAAAAAAGAGAGCCTCCTGTAGCAAGGGCTGAAACCTCCTTTTCAGACGTGTCTTCAAATCAGATACCCTCTGTGGATTCAGTGGTTTGACAAATTGCAATAAGTTGTTAGGGAATTTTCTGTGTTTGTACGTTTCCCACACCACCGACAATTCTATGTTGGGCTTAATGTGTTCTCTGGAGTGGAATAGGCTGGGAAAATTTACATATCGTTTTTCAAGCCTTTGCAGGAACCCCAAGAGCGCGCCCGCGTCAACAACCTTTTCGTAACAACGCTTTCGAGCCTGACGAGCCAACAAATGAAAAGGGTGTGTCTTCATCTGCCAATTTGAAGAGAGAGCTTTGGCCGTCGTAGCGGGCCAAAGAGGCAATGGTATGTTGTTGCTCACGACTACGTCTGGATGGAAACCACTGAGTTGGACCTGATATAGCGGTTTTCGGAAGATAGGGTCTACGTTTGAGTTTACAGTTTTCAGTATGACAAACAAGGCAGGTATGGCTGGGAGTCAAGGGTTTGTAAAGTATATCACCTACCGTGCCAAGGGTGCTCACTTTGCTCACTATTTTCCGGAAGTTGGATATCCGAGCATTTTTCATACTTCAGCTTTTGACAACGGTCTACAAGGGTGGGGATAAGATTGAGCACACTGGAAAATATAAAATGTAAAACACTGGGATGGTTCAGGTGACAAACCTTTCCGCTTTGCTGAATGAAAACTTGTCACAAGTTGACTATCAATCCAGTAGTTGGATTGTTGAGAATTGTTTGGAGTAGGTACCCCAAGCTGTTGCGCTTGATTATGGGGTTGGGCTTGGTGGTGGGTAACTACTCCTGACGATCCTGCTGATTCTAAGAGATGGGCTTTCCCAAAGAAGCCATGGTGGTCCGCTTTGTGAAAAAATGGCCAAAGTCGTCACCCTAGGTTGCTTTTAGAGTGCATTGGAGGTAGGTAAGCTTACCGTAAGGCTAAGCGCAAGATCCAAAAGCCCGGGAGGTACATAGAAGAAAAGGCTCAGTAGAAGGTCCATATGGTTGTTTGAAGGAAGCATCGAGACGTACAGGATGCCCATTGTCCTCCAGCTCAACCCTCTGCAAAGGTCCACTTTTGTCAGCAGAGAACGTCCAGTATGGTTGCAAGTGTGATTTTGTAAAAGAAAATAGTAGACAATATATAATAAGGAGAAAAACATGAACGCTTGCAAAAGCAAGCATGTTGGGGAAAAAAGTGAAGGAAGTCGCTGGCTAAAGCTAAGAAATTGGATGAATACCTCCAAAGTGTTACAAGCGAGGGAATTGTTCAATTTTTTGACGCTACGAACAAGTTTTGGGCCGCTCAATTCAAGTTTATATTACGGACTGATAACGTGGATATCAGCGAAGCTAATTTCTTCAGGAAGGCTGATAAAGCAACCAGAGGCTCAACTTGGAGCACAAGATGTAGTACTGGAAAAAGGCATCTGACCGGAAGTCTGGAAGGTTTTCTGTGTGGACTTGAGGTGCCCTGGGCCCTTCAGTGCGTAAGCCCCCATGGAGTTATAGAGAATTCTATGCGTATGCCACTACAGCACAATACAGCAGCTCTGATGGGGTTCGATCTTTTTGGCGATTGATTCACACAGAAACGTCATCGCTAACGCCATATAAAACACGCACCCACTTCCACTCCTAGCAGTATACATGGTAGCGTCTCACATCGGTGTCTGTCTTATGGAAGAAATCATTTAAGGGCATGAAGATTCGGGACGCTCAGTTGGTGTTGCTATATGTCAGGGAAGTGTGCGCTTCCCCAAGACTGTTCTTAGGAATAGCTCGCAGGAGTCAAACATCAGTAGCACCCAGCCCGAGGCGTGTTCTATCTGTGTCTTATTTCAGCTTTTTCCAATAGTTTTCGGTGTTTCAAGCCTGTTTTTCATGGCATGTCGCCAAACTCGGTGGGTTTGTAATCCAAATATCACCTTGACATCCACAGCCTTTCTACCGCTGAAGCCCTATGTTTTACGTTTTTTCTTTGTTTTCTTGCTTTTCAGTTTTGCCTAGTTTAATTTTTTGGGTTTCTTTTACTTGAACTGTATCATACCATGCCTCAGTTCAATTCAGCGTCTTTTGGTTAAGAAAACATCTAAAACAGGTTCGGGTATACCGAATGGCCAAAGCTTGTATGGCTTCTAGTTTTTCTGAAAGTTGCTTACCCTGTGATTTCAGCCGGGCCTATTTTGCCCCTTTCATTTTAGAGTATGACATGCTTGAGCAATCTTAATCTGAAATGTGGCTAAAGCTGTGAGGGGAGGTCGTATAGAATTTTCAAAAGTAATTTCAGATAAAAATGCAAGTAACGTGCATTCCGTTTGCAAAACAAAAAACTGAGCCTGTGTTCTCCACTGCCTTGTAAGAAACTAAGAATGACTTATAAATATGCTTAAGCTTTGTTTAAAATATATATTTCCATAAAAAAGAAAAAAAATTAACATTTCTAAAGGTCAGTATAAAACTTGCAAAAATGGTCAATTTTTAGTAAGAACTGAAATTTTGTAAAGAATTAAAATGCATTCAAGGTACAGCTTCTTTCACCATGAAAAAAATTTCAGACCTGGCAGCGTATTTAGCTAGTAAAACATGGTCACAACCTGAAAATGAAATCAAGTCAAAATGACCCTCAACAAGGATTTGTCTATGCAGATCCATATTTGGCTCAATTTGTGAATTATTAAAGCTTAGTGGATTGAGGTTATAATTCTTGGAGGAGCTGGAATCCTTCTTATGCAATAGAAAATCTCTTAACCCATACTAATTTCTGGAAAACAAAAGTATGGGTTACAACAGGTTATGGATTCTGGTGTTTACCTTTCCCAACCCATAAATTATGGGTTAGGAAATCCTTGATTTTTTTGAGGCGCTCATTATTGTTTTTGTAACGCACTATCTAAAAGGAAAATTCATGTTTTCTTGCTTTTAAGCCATTTTTGTCACAAATAACCACTTGAAGGTTTTTATAGCTACAATTACAAACAAATAACTGAAAACTAAATCATACAAGTTCTGGATTGAAAACATCATGGAATGAAATTTGTTGAGAATTTTTTTAGCAGAAAATAGTCAAGTTTTCAAGCATATGATTCAAGTGAATCTTTAATATTGTCAGCTTTAACAGTGCTCTGATCAGTGACATACCTAATCAGTAAAAAGATTTCCTTCTGTGCATCTTTTGAAGTTGTATTTGTATTTCTCCATCCTCCTCCGCGTTGCATGGTGCTAGTGATCAGCTATTATTTGAAGCATCATTTTTTTTTTTGCATTTTCACTTAAAATTTCTTCTGGAGACCAACTCTCAGATTCTCGTTTGCATTGAGGGCTGAGGAGTTCATCCAAGTTGCTCATGTTCTTCAAATTAACAAAACCTAGCCTACCATTTGAGTATATATTTTTAAACTCCCATCTCAGCTTCCAAGATTTTGTGTTCTAAGTGCAGGTCGTCATTTTCTTTGTTATCACTTACTTGTTTAAATGATTTTGGTGTGCTTCCAATAGTTTGAAATTGATGTTTCACTGACCAAAAGCTCAAGCAGTCATTGAAATCCTCATTTCTGAAAGCTGATTTATTTTATAGATTATTCCAAAGGTCTCTTAATAATGATAATTCTGGATGAAAAATGATAAAAACCTACTGCAATAGTAAGCTTTGAATGTCCATGTGATACCTGCATCAAGGGGTTGAATCTGAGGGGTCAAGTAAGGCTCAATGAATTTGATTAGGATCTTTTTGAGACTTTCAGGCACAAATTAACCTCAAAAGATCAAAAGTTCTCAAGAAAAAGAAGAATTGATATTTTTTAACCCTGTAGTGATTGATCCCAACGAAGCAGCCTCTTTTGAATTATGGCTGCATTGATCCATAATTTTCTGTTGTAATACTATTGATAGCCCGGTTCCTGGGAAGTTCTTTTTGAAGAAATGAAGGAATTAAGATTGTCTGGTGATAAAAATGCTTATTTTTCCCTTGTTTGATTTCATCCCTGATGTTACTGAGAAGACAAGCATTTTTTCAGGTGACACTCTTGAAATAAGTTTTATACAGCCCCAGAAATTTTATTTATAATTGAGAGAGGAAATAAATTAAGATATTCCAATCCATTTTAGAATTATTGAATAAAAATGGGTTACTGCATAATGGGGTTCCCTTTGATAAAATACTGAATAGCCAGAGTAAAGAGGAAAACAACAAATAATATTTGTGAATTTGACAATTAGAGAAGATTTTTCAGTAGTATTTAAGTCAAAAATATCAAAAATACTAGAGCAAAAAGTCTTTTTGAACGTTTAGCTGTAAATAAAAATAATACTGTGTATTTTCTCAAAAAATGCTGGCTTGATATACCATAAATCTTGAGAGGTTGAATGTAAGCTCACTAAGGTTAATAAAAGATTCAGAATACAATAACACAGCTTTGATAGGACTGATAAAAGTTTTTTTTGTTTTTTGGTCTGTTTATTTCATTTATCATTTTTGATACTAATAATAAGAAAAATAATGTATTTATTGATAATAATGATTAACCAACCCATGGTTTCAATAAAAGCCTACTATCATTACCACTTTTATTCTAATAATACCAAGAGTCTGAGAAAAACTAACAATATCTAAGCTATGGTTATACTAATCTTTTTTCATGATACTAGGATACTGTAGAAGGCTACTAACATTTTCAAAACTAAAAAATGACTTTCACTCCATATATCCTCCTAGTGTAGGTTTGGTTGTGACAAGGGAAGGTGGGAACTTCTTCCATGATGAAGATAAAATTGAGAGAAAGGGGAGCTCCATGTGAACCTTTTGGGCCTCCATAGAGATTTCCAAAAATAAGGGACTTAGAAATCTCAACAGTAGCCTGATTGCTAGCAATTATCATGATTTTTTTTAGGAACATGACTGTCAAAACCATCACCATGAAAAAAAGCTATCCCTGCTGATGTCGCAGCCACAATTAATGACCCTCCTTCATGGGTGTTGTGGCAATCCATCCTGGAAGCAAGTTGGGGCCAATTGGCCACACCATATCTTTTATGGCCAATTGGCCCACTTTTGTGTTCTATGGCACTTTGGCCATAGCACCTTCCCCTGGCCCTTTATGGCCTCAGGCCATATCCTGCCGTCATTGGCATCCCTGGCCAATTTTCCATATCCCCAACCCCAGGCCTCTATCTTTGTTTTTGGGCCTGGGGTTGTCCCTTTGTCTCCTAGGGGGTTCTGGGCCCCCTATCCATAACCACTCCTTTTCGTTAGGGGGTCCAGGGCCTAAATGGCCTTTTTGGGCCATTTAGGCCCCCTACAGCCTCTACAGCCCATGGGCCGTAATCCATGGCCTGCGGTCTGTGGGCTAATCAGGCCCCTTTTCACCAAATCCAATGAGGCCCAAAGGGGTCAAAGGGGGGATAGTAGCTTGATTCTCCCTTATCCTCTGTGCCCTTGCCTCCAGGAGTCTGAACTTCCTGGTAGGATTCCAACCTTTGGTGATTACCATCAGGTCTTTGAAGTCTATCTCTCTGAGACAGATCTTCTGGCAACTTGCTCCAAGTTCTGCCCAGTGACTTGCCAGGTTGAACCTCTTGTTGTCCATGCTCCATTGGAATAAGTCCTTGAGGAGTTGGTGGAGCTGAAGAAGTTGATCCATGTCTTTCCAGTCCTCTGGTTTGAGGTCTCCATTGAATTGGAGTGTGAATGGCAGGGTTGATATTATCTCCCTCATTGTTTTGCCATCCACTACTGTGTCCAAGGTGTCCTCTTTCAGGTCTTCTGGTTCTGGACAAACCTTCTCTGTCCTCTGGTTGGTTCCTTTGGAAGCCAAGATCTCTGAGGTGTACAGGTGACATGTTAGTGTTTGCAAGCAGTCAAAAACTTTATGTTCTTAGGGTATTTACCTTTGACTGTGCCTTGTACAAATTTGTTGTCTGCTTATGTGGGCAATTTACCTTTAGAGGTTACAACTGGGTTAATTATAGCAATTTTCCCTGTACAAGTCATCAACGTTGGTTTACCTTATATTGAAGCAGAATTTTGTGGTTTTCTACTCTTCTGTGTGGCAATGGGTGTCCACTTCTTTGCTGTTATCAGGCCTTCACTGTGCCTCTTTCCTTTGCCTTTGCTGCCCTCTGGTTCTGAGGGTGTTGCTGGTGTGTTGGCCTGTGACTGCCTTTCAAGTGGTATGAAGTTATCTTCCACTGAATCAAAACAGGAAAAAGAGGGCTTATGTCAGTTAAGACTTCTCAAAAAATGCTGGTTTTGCACGTCTAAGAATGGCCTCTGGGCTTGTATATTATTACAATGTGCCCTTGTACAATGACAGTGTGATTGAATTAACAATTCCACGACAGAAATACAGCTTACTGATATTTAGTATACTGTTTGTATACCAATATCTCACAGAATAACTTGTAATTAGCAAGTGTAAACTGTCAAAAAGTGGTGTGTAACAGGGCAATTGAGTTAACAATATGTCCAACCATGCCTCAACTGTTGTTTTATCAGTATGAGGTGTCATATTTTAATTGAAAAAATGATACTGTATTAATGGCTTATGTGTTTTTATATGTAAAACATGCCAAAAAAAGGGTCTGGTGGTTATTAGCCACGTGACAGGTACTCTTAAAATATGAGTAAAAAAGTGGTATATGTACCAAAAAAGAAATATATATATATAATATATATATTTTTAAGATATATTACGCCTAAAAAGAATAAAACAATTGTCATAAAGTGAGAAATAAGAGACAAACTCACTTATATGGGTCCAAAAAAGGTTTAAAACATGGCCAGGCCCCCAAAATGTCAGCTGGAGTCTATGTTGAAGCAGTAATTAGGCTATTTACAGCTAGAACTATGACTGTGACACGTGAAAATAATTTCAAAATAAGAGTTTTTAATAATATAATAGCTTATAATATAATAATAGGGCTCTACTATTGGAAAATAGTGGTGGTGAGCGCTATTGAGAACCCTGGATGCAGTCTTACCAGTTGGATTACTATAATAAGAACTACAATAATTAAAATTATGAATATACCCTGATTATTACCCAAGAGTGAAACTGTTTTGGACAGTTTACTACGTAGGATATTCAAGAGCAGGATGAGGAAACAATTCTGGCTGTGAAAAGCTTCCTTTTTATCCTGAAATGGGGTGGAAAGGGTGCTATACCTTTCCATGTAGAGGAAGTGAAGATTTTTTCACTCTCTAGTACTGGCTTGTGGTTTGCAAACAGCCTGTATAGCCTTTATTGGGCTCAGATGTGGCTTTGAAACCACATCTGGGCAGTTTTCACCAATACAGGGTGAAAATTTTTCATCTGGGGACCTCACAGCCTGATTCTGACGTGTATGACGCGTAGAATGCTGTACAGAAGCTGTATGGGACCCCAGTATTTACTGACATATGAGGTATTGAAGTAAAAACAAGCTTCTTTGTCTATTTGACACCTCATACTCATGGTTAGGGGATATTATCCCATGGTAAGGCTGTATATGACAGCAGGTGGGAATCTGACCTTAAAACAGCCATAACTTTGTCAATTCTTGAGATATCAACCTCAAAATTGGTTCAGTGTGTAGCCCTGTATGTGTTCTACACAATGGTACCTCATTTGATACGGGTATGATTAAATATGACGAAATTATCCCATGTACAAGAGTTTTGTACATTTGTGTGGTATAGGCAAAAAGCTGTATTGAGCTTATTTGCCCCATAGCTTTTGTTCTAGTTGGGCTGTTGGGAAATGGATGACACTATCAGATAGCCCTGATTGTGCGCTTTCCAAAAAGACCCCACTTCAAGTATCTCACACTAAAACTGTAGAAGTTAGATGAGAGGTGAATGTTTTGTTCACCCTTATTTGGCCTGGAATTGACCATAACTCCAGTAGTATTGGTGCTGGCTCAGTTTGGCTGGTACCATTGGATAGCCCTGGCTTAGAGCTTCATTTTGAGTACCCATTTGATTGGGTTAAGCCTCTCCTTCTAGAATTTAGATGAGAGGTGAAAATTAAGGTTTATGATCAGTAATAACTTTGTTATTTCTTGTCCTATGGTGATGGGACTTATATTTTCAGAAAGAGGTGAGATTCCTCTTTCATTTGATACCTTTTGAGCTGATTTGGCTCAGCTCCATGCTTTGGTGGTATCTTGGGTATACCATTGGTTTATGGTATTTTAGCTGTCATGCTTGTGCTCTGGTTTTGAGTCACAGGCTGACATTAAGGCTTGTCTTGAGGATTCAAAGGATTTGACTCTGTCAACAGTCATTTCAAATAATGTGTCTTTGTCACACAATTTATAAAGATGTGTTACTATGGATGCAAAATCTGAAATGCGCTTCCTATAGTATCCTGAAAATCCAAAAAATGAATTGATTTCCTTTTTCTTCTGAGGCATACGTTTCAGTAGAACTTCTGCAACTTTTTTTTCTAATTCTAAGGGGTAGACCAAATACAAAATTTCCAAGGGCTTTGAATTCTCTTAATTCAAAATGACAGTTCTTCAAAGAAATGTTCATGTTTACGGATTGGATTTTCCTCAAAATCCTGGATAATCTGTATGTATTTTCCTCCCAAGTCTTAGAAAAGACAGTAGTGTCATCAATGTAAGTGATTAAACATCCTTCTGAATTCTCTTCAGGGAAGATTTCATTGATAATCCTTTGAAATTGTGAAGGTTCATTTTTAATACCAAAAGGCATCCTTAAGTGCTCATACACTCCACAATGGACAATAATTCTCAAATATTTTCTTTCTCTTGGTTTCACTACATTTTGATTGAATCCTTTGAGGGAATCCATAGTTCTTATGTACACTGCTTGAGATATTTAAGTGCAGGAAGTCAGGGTCTTTGATATAGGATACTTGTCTGGCACAGTGTAAGTTTTTAGAGCTTTAAGTCCCCAACCATCCTGGATTTTCCATTATTCCATGCCATTATGACTTGCATTGTTCTTTCTACCACCTCATTCTGGCCAGCTTTTCTTATTACTCCAAGGTCCAAGAGTTCTTTATTTTTAAGCTCAAGGGATTCTTCTGATTTTGTGCTTTTTGGGTATGCAGGCCTTCTCAAGAGTGGTGGATAACTTCTCTCAAAATTCAAAATAATGTCAACTTAATGACCAATAATTGCCCTTAATGGTTCTTTAACTGTTACAAAGGTTTCTTTGTGGTCATATAGAAGGGTATAGAGTTCATTTTTCTGTATATCAGTAAGATGGAGACTTACTTAAGCTTCATTCATCTGCGCTGACTTAAATTTCTCTAACTCTTAGTTGACTGGTGATACTTTATTTCCTGTAATTTGTCTTTCAAAAGGTAGAAAGGCAAATGTTTTGTGCTCATTGTCCCCAATAGTAAAGTATATGTCTTTATTGTTATGTAAATCTATGACATAAATGATTAAATAATCATTCCCCAATATGAAATGGGTAATAGAGCAGTTTGACATAACAACAAATGAAACAGAAATTCTTGAATTTCCATTGATATGTGGAGATATGACAATTGTGTCAAATATGCCTAATTAATTAACTAGATTAATTGCACGGTTGAATTTTATGCCATCAACTGTTAGTTATTGATCTTCAATATTTGGCACACAGGTCTTGAGAAAAGACTTGCCAACAAAATAGAAGAAGGATCCTGGGTCAAGTAAAGCTTAGTGAACTTTTTATCAATTACCTTGTGTGCTATATAGGAACTACCAGCTGTATAAAGTTTCCACCTGTTTGGTTTGGTTTTCATAAAATGTGAATCTTGGACTTTTGAAAAATCAAGTTGACTATTACTCAATTGTGGCAAGTGCAAGTAAGATTCCATTATGTCAAATCTGAAATTTATACTTTCTATATATTTTGAAGATTCAGAGAATACCCATGGTTTATCAACTTAATTTTCTCCATTTGCATCATCCTTTTGAACATGAGGTTCTTTATTGATGTCAATTTCATTTATTGTTCCTTTTTTGGACATGAATTAGCTAAATGTGTGGTCCTTTAGCAAATATGGATCTTTCTGATTGTATCTTCAGATTTATATTTCATATTATTAGAATTTCCTTTGGGATTTCTTTCCACAGGATCTTTCCAAGGTGTATTAAACCTTGTTTGAAGATTTACCCTATTAGAACCAACTGTAGTTATGGTGGTTAATTGTTCTGGTATATTTATGATATCTTCTGCTGAAGATTTTTCAGTAGTCCTGCTTTTTACTGCATTCTTTAAGTCACCTCCAAATTGTCTCAGACTATTTCTGTGAATCATAAACTCTGAGATTTCAGGATATAATGCTGTTAATATGTCTTTCTCTTGTAAAAACCATGGTAAATCTTTCTCTTTGTCAGAATTAAATTTAGGAGACTCAAACATTGTTTCTGCCTTAAATCTCCAATAATCATTTGCCCAATTATTAATAATTTGGGTTTTCCACCCAGTCCAACTTTGGTGTCCATGTGCTTGTCTTAATTTGATATACTATCTATGAGCTGTCTTGGTAAGCAGGGAGTTAAATATTGCTGTTACCAATCTGTAAATCAATTCAAAGTATTCTTTGATCATGTTAATACCTCTGATAAATTCCATATGGTCATATTCTCCTTCATAGCTGAAGTGAGACCATTCTTTAAGTCTTGGTATTTCTTTCAAATGTGCTTGGCCCATTGATTATTCAAAGCTATGGAAAGAAGTAGAATATTCATGCTTTAATTGTGAATTTTCTACATCCAATAATTGTGGGTTGAAATTGGTTGCACTCTCATTTTTATTCAGGGGTGTAGACATTCTTGGTAATCTGTGCAGTAATTGTTCAATATTGTTCATTTTACTGGTGCTAAACCTTTGGGAATTTCTGAATTCATGTTGACAACCTTGTATTAAATTGATTAACTCAATTCTATACATGTCTTCTTTAACTTTCATTTCTTTCCATAATTCAGTTCTTCTAGTATTATCATAAATGACTTGATTCAATTTCATTGTCAATTTTGATAATTCCTCCTTTGGTGTTTCAAAACACTTTTTCCAGGAAATGTTATATGTCTTTAATTCATGAAATTAATTTGAGATATAATCAAGGACTTTCTTATTTTCTGTTTTGATAATATTTATGGCTTATTCTATTCTTGTTTCAATAATGTTGTCAATATTGAATTTAGAATATTTATCTGTTAATTATTTCATAATGGAAGATTGGTCATTTATCTTATTTCCAAATGAACTGTCATTATTTGAATTTTTAATTGTTGTTAAGAATTTCTCAAAAAAAACAAGTGTTTCATTTATTTATCTCAAAATTAGATTATTTGCTTGAAGATTGTTACAAACTGATTAATTTTTATGTAATTTATAGCTATATAAAAGTTTATTATTTCATCTAGAATGTCAGAAATAGTTTTTGATAATTTGATCTGGCCTCCTCCTTTTGCTGTAACTGCATCATGGTTCTGGCCATCTGCAACACATTTTCCATGGCATCCTATTGAATCTTTGGGATTATGCAGCCCTGGCTGTTTGGCTTTGTGGATGGTGCCTTGCCTTTTACCTTGTTCTGAGCTTGTGACTTCTTTTTCACGTTGGAATTGCTGCTTCTGGCTACTGGGGATGGTTTTGGCACCTTTTTGGGTGTTGGAGGTTTATTAATCCTCCATTCTTCTGTTAAAAGCGTCATATTTTTATTTTTCATGAATGGATGGCATCCATTGAGTAAATTGCATGTGTTGGGATCACCCAGAAATCTCCTCACAGTCAGCTAAGAGTTAATGCAGTTTTTCCACAAATCTGCAAGGATCTGGTACTCCTTGTGCTCAAAGGAATTGTTGTAAGACTTCTGGCTGGCTTTTTAAATGTCCGCTGAGGATTCTTGTGGGGGTTCAGATTTTTTTGAAGGTGAAAAAGTGTTATAAGCTTTGTAATGGCATGGTTTATCAGTTTGGGCTTCATCTACTGACCCTTGTTCTTCTGTAACTGATTGGCTTCTTCCATAATCATGTAGAACCTTTTTTGGGAGCTTCTTGAGGGGTTATAGATTTCTCCTGATCTGGTTGAAGGCATAAATGTCCACTGAGGATTCTTGTGCCAGTTTCAGCTCTGTTTGAAGATGAAACAGTGTTATCAGCGTCAGAATGGCATAATTTGTCAGTTTGGGCTTCATCTACTGACCCTTGTCCTTCTGTAACTAATTGGCTTCTGCCAGAATCACATCTATGACATTTTTGGGACCTGCTTGAGGGTTTATAGCTGGCTCCTGATCTGGTTGAAGGCATATTTTATGATTAAAAAGCTTAGAAGAGTAATTTTATGTTAACAAACTTACTATTGGCCAAATTCTTTGCCTTCTGAAGGGTATTACTTATATCCAAGCTAATTAATTAAGAAGAAATTGGTTCAGGCTGATTAGTGTGAGCTATAATAACTGTTCTTTTATAATCAGAATGCAAAGTACTTGCAGGGATAACAGTAGTACCTGTTGATGCTGTTCAATATCTTCTTGTCTTACCACATTGTAAGACACTAGAATTAAATTAGAAAGAAATTAATTAAATCAAAAAAGATTTTCAAAAATAGAAATGAAAAAATAAAGCCTCAATTATAATATGACAAGTTTTTTTTATGATTTTTTTGAATTATAAGTAGTTTTTAAGGATTTTTAAATTTTGAAATATAAGGAAAAGGTTTCAAAAAAGTAAAAAAATATGTCACAGTTAAAATATCACAGCTGGTAACCAAATTGTAAGTTATGGATATGAAAATTTGATTGAAAATCAAATACTTTTCCTGTCCTCAAAATTTGTATAACTTAAAATTTAAAAAATAGTAAATTTTAAGAGTTTTAAGAGAAAATAGGCCAAATTTATTGTTCTCAAATCTCTTAGTATAAAGAAAACTATCATCAGGATATATTGCTTTACAAACAATAAGTATTTATCCAAAAATACTCTACAATAGATATTTAAGGCTATAAAAGAAATTTCTTCAAGAGCAATTTCAATTATCATTAACTGGCAAAGAACTGCAGTCAATTAATATAGGAATTTCTTTTTAAAAAAATATTAAATATAAAACACACCAAGAAGTGACCAGAGTGAATTTTGGAAACAAAGTGACAAAGCTAAGAGTGATGAAAGATGGTTTAATTCACTTTTGGGGATTTTCAAGGATAAAAATTATTATAAGAGCTACAAAGAATAATTATAATTCTCTTATCACGTGGTTCCAAGGTATCAAATGATATAGAAGTTGTGGCTGGAATCTTTTATTGATTAGTTTAACAGTTTTGAAACTAATTATAAAAGGAAAAGACTCTAACATGAAGAGAAAAGGGGGCAAAAAAGAAATTCTTTTATAGCCAATGTCACAAACACAAAGATTGACCCTCCTCCATGGGTGTTGTGGCAATCATAACCTGGAACCAAGTTGGGGCCAATCGGCCACTCCATATCTTTTATGGCCAATTGGTCCCCTGTGGTTCTCTATGGCCATTTGGCCATGTCCTGCCATCATTGGCCTCCTTGGCCAATTTCCACCTCACCAACCCCCAGGCCTTTATCTTTGATTTTGGGCCTGGGGGGTCCTTTTGTCTTCCAGGGGCCTCCAGGACCCCCAGCCATCACCATTGGCTTTGGGCCTAAATGGCCTTTTTGGGCCATTTAAGCCCCCTACGGCTTCTGCGGCCTGTGGGCCGTAATTAATGGTGCACAGTCCGCGGTCCATATACCAATTAGGCCCCTTTTGCCCTAATCCAATGAGGCCAAAAGGGGGCAAAAATATATCCCCCAAGGCCAGGTGGGTCCCAAACCACAATTGGACCCACCTGAGCCAATTTTGGCCACCAATCACTTGGACCCAATTTTGGCCAAAAATCCTTTTGGATACCCAATTGGCCACCAAACATGTAGGACCCAGTTTTGGCCATGGACCACCATGGACTCTGGCAACCACCAGAGGCCACCAGACCAGCTCAGCAAGAATTCCCCTCAACTTAAGGGGAATTCTTCCATTCCTCCATGCACCCCGTACTCAAGGTTGCAGGAGTGGTGCATATACGGTATTATATACAATTATGCACCATTTTTGCTCAGCAATTAAATGGTGACGCTTTCAGGACCAATGTCTACATTTCCAAATCAAGTTTCCAAAATCCAACACCCTTTTCAAAGGAGGATTCCTTAACTCATCTGTTTGGCAATCCATGGCGGCAAACAGAAGACCATTCAAGGATCCCAATCACCTGGCCCTGCAGGGGTTGGGTTGGAAATTTCATTCAGGATTGTTCCAAGGGAATTCTCAGAGGTTATAAAGTATCTCAATCAGCTGTCAAGGAATCAAGTATTTCAATACTCCTTGGACAACTCAATTGGTCCATACAGGCGTCAATCAAGCAACCTGTATGCCCTCGGCCCAATTGGGCCAATTCAATCACACAGTTCCTTTTCAAGATGGCCAGAACTGTATTGGCCCAATTCAGACAATACAGCCAGTGATCCACCTTCCAGGATCAGTCTTTCAGTTTTTCACATATACTGGCCACCTTTCAGCACCTGGGGACTTTTTCCCCAGTTAATTAATATATTGGATTTATTATTATCTTCATTTTATTTTACATCATTAAAGTTAATACTGATAATCTTAAGTCAGTCATTCAGCACCCTTTCTCTTTTTCTTCCTTGCCTGTCATTGGATATTGGTGGTCATATCCTTTACTAATTCCATTTCCTTTTCTGGCAGGTTGAAACAGTGAATTAAGGATTCACTTGGTTGGCTTCTTTTATTATCTTTGGCCTTTGGCTTCTTATCTTCTCTCTATCTTTGGCATACTTTTCCTTTCCATTCTTCTTTAAAGAAATCAATCTTTATTATTCTTCTTACCTTTTGGAGCCCTCCAAGTGAGTTCTTGATTCCTGAGTTCCAGGCCCTCTTGCTTCCATAAGAGCCCCTGTGACATTATATTAATCAACTCATAATTTCTTTTCATTCTATTCATGCATTCTTCATCATTTTATTCATTCATTCTCCATCAATTTCATTCATTCATTCATCAAAATTATGACTCTTTAACACTTATGAATTTAATGATTATTTGTCACCTCTCAATTTTCTCTCATTTATTCTTCATTCTGGAAATTGAAAGCTGACCCAATGGTATTTTTGTTATCCTTTTCAATCTTAATCTCAATCATCAATCTCATTTTATCCTTCATTCAGGCGTCTTATCATTTTGATTTTCAAATTGCACATCAGATTATCCAGACACGTTCTTCATATCAGGATTCAATTTGCTTTTATTCCTCAATAATTTCGATTTTCAGGAAGAATTAACTTGATTATTGATTTGATTGCCTGATTTGATATAATTGACATTGACTTCAAAACAATTGACTGACATGAAGAATTTTCATTGATTTTGCCAAATTTCACATCAAAAATTGACATATATTGATTTTGACTCAAGAATTGATTTGACTGATTGATTTTCTCTGCAAGATTTGATTTCATTGATTTTGATTGATTGATTTTATTGAATGCAAGATTTCATTGATATTCATTTTGACCTCAAGACTCATTTGATTTTGATTGATTGATTTTATTGACTTCAAGATTTTCATTGATATTGATTTTGACTTCAAGACTCATTTGATTTTGATTGATTGACATACCTGAAGATTTGAATTGATTCATTGATTTCCTCAAGATTTGATTGTTGATTTCATACTTCAAGAAAATTTTGATTTTATTCATTTATTTTAATTTTTTATTCCTGAAATCATGCCCGTTGAACATTCACCTCCCGCAAGACAAACCAGATCTCAGGCCAGAGCTCAAGCTGCTTCTACTCCAACTCCAAGAGTTCCTCTTGATGTCACCCCAGCAGTTCCTCAACTGAGGGCCCAATTGGATAGAGGACCCCGCATAGAAGGAGCAGCACCATCCAGGAAGGAAGGAAGAGGGCCAAGGAGATCAATTTCACTGTCAGGAGTGGTTGGTGGCTTTCCAGGATTTTCAAGAACCAGTCTCAAGGTTCAAGGTGAAGATAATGATGAGGAGGAAAAGGAGAATTCTGTGGAAGAGGAAGAGTCTGATGGAACTGAAGGTGTCCCTGCTCCTGTGGGGGAACCCCAAAGTACTGGAGGACCAACTCTAGCCCAGTCTGATCAGCCTGTCTCTCATCAATCTGAACTATCTTTATTGGCCATTCTGCAGCAGATGACTCAAATTATGGCCAATCTTCAAGCAGCTTCTTCTTCTGGATCATCAAGACCACCCGCCTTCAAGACTCCATCTATGAAGGCACCAGAATGCTTTGATGGGACTCAGCCACTCAAAGTCAGAAGCTTCCTTCAGTCATGCCAATTGATTTTTCATAATGATCTGGAAAACTTGTCTCAAGACAGAAAGAAGTTTCCTTATGCCACTTCATTTCCAATTGGCAGGGCTGCAAAATGGATTGAACCTTATCTTTCCAATCTCACCAATGAAGACTCGAATTACCTTCCCAATTCTTGGAATTTATTTGAATCTCAACTCTTCACTCTATTTGGTGACCCAAATGAAGTCAGAAAAGCTGAATCAGAATTGGATTCACTGAGAATAAAGGAAGGTGGCCATGTCTCACTATACATAGCCAATTTCAGGATTTTGGTTTCAAGAATTGGAGATTGGTGTGAAAGGGCTCTCATTCATCATTTCAGGAAGGAATTGCCATCCAGGATATTGGATCAATTGGCCTCCCATCCTTCAAGAATTGATTCTCTTCAAGACTTAATGGATATTACCCTGGAACTTGATACCAGGTACCATGAAAGGCAAAAGGAGAAGAGTCACTATCAAGAGAAGAAACCTGAAGCCCCAAGATCAAGTACTTCTCATCCTCAAAATTCTTCAAGTTCAAGTCATAAGAAGAAAAAGAATTTTCAGAAGAGGGACAAGACCCATTCTTCTTTGCTGAATAAGGACGTCAAGCTCATGAACTCTGAAAAAGAAAGAAGAATCAAAGAGGGTCTTTCTCCCTATTGTGGTGGGAAGCATAGTCTTGAGTCCTGTATCAAAAGGCCTCAAAACAAGCTTACCAAACCGTCAGGCCAATTTCCCAGCCAGGGAAAAGCCTGAGTGGAGACCATGTTGTGTTCAATGGTCTTTACGGTTTTCCTTCCAGAGCACAATTGTGCATTCTGAATACTTGTGTCAATAATTCTCTTAAATTCTTTGTCTTTTCTTCTCTTTATGGAGTTTTTTACAGTATTCTCATTGATTCTGGTGCTACACACTCATTTATTGCAAAGAAGTTTGTTCACAAGTACTCATTGACTATGTCAGAACTTCCAGAGAAGATTCCTATTATTATCGTGGACTCCTCTGAGTCCCCTTCCTTATTTGTGACTCACCATACTAAATATATTGTTGAGCGCCCTTCCTTCCCAAGCTTTGAATGGTACTTTTTAGTCATTGATACTCCCAAGGGAGAAAACCTCATATTGGACTTTGACTTTCTAAATCACTTTAATCCTTCTATTGATTGGAGGAAAGGGCTGATCACCTTTAATTCTGATCATAAGGACTATTGTGATCCTTCTAATTCTTACCGTAATGACGTTTCTTCTGCCAAATCATGTGCAGCTCTGGCTGGTGATTCTAGAACACCATTATTTCCATCTTCTGTCCCTATTCCTTCCTTAAATTCCCCTCAGTCATTACCATTATCTGGAGATGAAGTCTTCAAAGAGATTCAAGATGTTGGAAAAGATAATTCTGTATCTTCACTTCATCTCCTCTTTGGGAATATGGACCTTCCTCCTTCATCTTATCATGACTCCCTGGAGGAGTTGTGGGATGAAGAGGAAGAGCCAGAAGAAGTAGAAACATTGTTGAAGGTTGTCCCTTCTGTCTATCACCAATATTTGAATGTATTGTCCAAGGTGAAAGCAGAAAAACTTCCTCCTCACCGCGCCTGTGATCATCATATCAAGCTGGAGGGGTCTCTACCTCCAGTTGGGGTGCTCTACTCTTTATCCAAACAAGAGTCAGATACACCTACATTTCAGAGAATTTAGAGAAAGGTTTCATCCGGCCAACCTCCTCTTCAACAGGAGCACCTGTCCTCTTTGTCAAAAAAAGATGGTGGCCTCCGTTTGTGTGTTGATTACTGCAAACTCAATTCTGTTACTAGGCAGAACAAGTATCCTGTTCCTCCTATGAATCAGCTTCTCAATGTTTTCACTGGTTCTTATATCTTCTCCAAGATTCATTTGTGTGGTGCATATAACCTGCTCAGAATCAAGGAGGGTGATGAACATTTGACATGCTTCAGAACTAAATATGGCAGTTTTGAGTACTTGGTTATGCCATTTGGGCTCACCAATGCTCCTGCCTCTTTTCAGAATCTTGTCAATGATATTTTCCAAGATCTGCTTGATGTTTATGTTGTGTTTTATTTGTATGAAATGATGGTCTTTTCCAAATCTGAGGAAGAAAATTTCACTCATGTATCCACTGTTCGTTCCAGACTCAGAGCCAATAATCGTTTTGCTAAGGCTTCCAAGTGCCTATTTAATGTTTCCAGTGTATAATATCTTGGTTATGTTGTTTCTTCTGAAGGCCTCAAGATGGACCAAGCAAAATTCCAGCAGATTCTCAATTGGCTGCCTCCAAGAAACTTCAAAGCTCTTCAATCTTTCCTTGGCTTTGCCAATTTCTACTGCTGTTTCATCAAGAATTATTCAAAGAAGATCAGTTCACTCACCAGTTTCCTCAAGAAAGATTCCTGTTTCCCCCTCAATGAGGAAGCTCTTAGTCAGTTTCACCAACTCAAAGAGGCTTTCACCACCACTCCAATCCAATCCCACTTCAATCCTTTTCTACCCACCATTGTAGAGACCAATGCATCCAATTATGCCTTGGGTCCTGTACTGAGTCAGATCTCTGACTCAGGAAAACATCCCATTGCATTTGACAGCCGCAAGCTTGTCCCAGCAGAGCTCAACTATGAGATTCAGGAAAAGGAACTCCTTGGCATAGTCTGGGATCTCAAGCGCTGGAGGGCTTTTCTTATGTCTCTTTCTTCCCCTTTGAAGTTCTCAACAATCACTCTTCCCTTCAATACTTCATTTCCTCCAAATTACTCACTCTGCGTCAAGCCTGCTGGGCAGAATTCCTTTCTGAATTTCATTTCTTAATCACTTACCGCCCTGACTGCCTAGCTACTCTTCCGGATGCCTTATCATGTTGGGACAACGTCTATCTGGAGAGGGGGGAGGATTTCATCAGCAAGAATCCAATGAGATTTCAACAACTCATTAAGCAAGATGAAGTTCAACCCTCAAGGTATTTTGCAGTCAAGGTGGAATCTTTTTTGAATTTAATTGACTCAATTCAGAAGCAATTGTGGCAAGATCCTCAGTACAGAAGTATCCTTGAAGAATTGAGCAAAGGTAAAGCCATTCAGGATTATTCTCTTGATTCCTCTGACCAACTCCTTCTCTTCAAAGATTGGGTGGTGGTTCCAAATGACCCCACAATCCAGCTCAGCATTCTTCAAACGCATCATGATTCTCCTCTAGCTGGACACCCTGGCCAATAGAAGACTCTCAAACTTGTCAAGCAGGATTTCCACTGGTCCAGCATGACTCAATTCATCAAGGATTATGTCTCATCCTGTCAACAGTGTTCAAGAAAGAAGAATATCCATCATAAGAAGTTTGGACTCCTCAAACCTGTTCCAATTCCAAATGGTCCTTGAATTTGTCTTTCAATGGACTTCATCACTCAACTTCCACTTTCCAATTCATTTGACTCAATCCTTTTCATAGTGGACAGATTCTCAAAAATGGCGGTTGTTATTCCAACAATGTCTTCAATCACTTCACTAGATTTGGCCCATTTGATCATCAAGAATATCTTTTCAAAGCATGGCCTTCCTTCAAGCATTGCCAGTGATAGAGGTCCTCTCTCTGTTTCTTCCTTCTGGACCAATCTTTGTCAGCAGCTCAAGATTTCAAGAGATTTGTCAACTGCTTACCATCCAGAAACTGATGGACAGACAGAGAGGGTAAATCAGATACTAGAACAGTATCTTCGGATGTATGTCAGTCATCATCAAGATTATTGGAACACCTGGCTCCCTCTGGCTGAATTTTCCTACAATAATGCTGATCACTCTTCAACCAAGCAATCCCCGTTTTTCACTGTTTATGGAAGAGATCCTCATTTTGACTTAGTTCACATCACTCAAGATACTCCTGCTGGAAAGTTATCAACAAAAATTCAATCAGTACAGCAAGATGTCAAGAGAGAACATGAAGTTGCCATAAACCGGCTTAAGAGGTATGCAGATAAAAGTAGAGCAAGTCCACCTGTTTTCAATCCTGGTTACATGGTATGGCTTTCCTCCAAGAACATAAAATAAACCAGACCCACCAAAAAACTGTTTGAAAGATGGTTGGGTCCTTTTCTAATCTTGAAGAAAGTCAGTACTCATGCTTACCACCTCAACCTTCCATCTTAATGGAAATCCATCCACCCAGTCTTCCATATTTCCCTTCTGGAACCAGTCAAGACATAAACAATCCCAAATTGGCAATAAGAGCCTCCTCCTCCAATCACCATTGAGGAAGAAGAGGAATGGGAAGTCTCTCAAGTACTGGATACAAAGCTCAAGAGGAGAAAATTATGGTATCTGGTGGAATGGAAAGGTTTCAGTCAAGACTCAGAAAGATCCACTTGGGAACCAGCCGGAAACATCAAGAATTGTCCTGATCTTGTCAAAGATTTCCATTCTTTGTATCCTGAAAAGCCAGGACCCAATTCTTCAAAAGCTTGATCTTTCATGGTGCTTGGTAGGGAGAGGAATTACCAAAAGTAAGTCCCACTCCTGGTATGCACCTTTAGGGGTATTCTACTCTTCTTTGTTGTAAGCATCACCTTGGCCACTCTGTGAGCACTTTGCAATTTGGACACAGATCTTCTGGCCTGGCTTTCAACATCAATTCCAATGTATGGCCATTTCCACTTGGGGCAAATGGACCATTCCTTTCTTATTTTCCTTCCCAACTTATTATCTGTTCAACACATTCATTTATCAAGATTATTTATTATTTATGGCACTGGCGGGATTGATAACTACCAAAAGTAAGTTCCTCTCCTGGTGTGCACTTCCCTGGGTGGTCTACAATCATTCAAAACATCAACTTGGCCACTCTGTGAGCACCTGGCATCAAATTCTGTTATCCAGGTCCTTGCCCATTTTCAACATCAACTGTCAAAATCTGTGATGAAGATTGGACTCCACCTCAAAATTAATTTTTTATTTTTACTTTCTTTTTCCTTCTTTATATTTGCTTCTTTTGCTTTTTTATTCTTTATATATTCTTAGAATTCTTTTCTCATAACTCTTAATGCCAAAATCTTTACGCCAAATCATGTCTTCAACATTTTCAAAACCAAATGTCAATAGAAGACCAAGTCAACCTCAATTCATATGCCAACACTATTATCAGTTAAAAATTTTGTTTTCAAGATTCAAATACCTCCGGAATCGCTACGTCCAATCCGTCTCAACAGCCTCAACAGGCTTCTACCTTATCTTGGTGCTCAGGAGCTCACCATTCAATGTAGGGGGTACTGTCACAACCACGAAGATTGACCCTCCTCCATGGGTGTTGCAACAATCATAACCTGGAACCTAGTTGGGGCCAAAGGGGGCAACCATATATCCCCCAAGGCCAGGTGGGTCCCAAACCACAATTGGCCCACCTGAGCCAATTTTGGCCACCAATCACTTGGACCCAATTTTGGACACCAAATTGGCCACCAAACCCATAGGACCCAATTTTGGCCATGGACCATATTTCCAGCCATGGCCTCTGGCAGCCATCAGAGGCCACCACACCAGCTCAGCAACCATTCCCCTCAACTTAAGGGGAATTCTTCCATTCCTCCATGCACCCTGTACTAAAGGTTGCAGGAGTGGTGCATATATGGTATTATATACCATTATGCACCATTTTTGCTCAGAAATTCAATGGTGACATTTTAAGGACCAAATTCCACCTTTCCAAATCAAGGTCCCAAAATACAACGCCCATCTCGAAGGAGGATTCTTTAACTCATTAGTCTGGCAACCCATGGCGGAAAACAGAAGACCATTAAAGGACCCCAATCACCTGGCCCTGCAGGAGTTGGGTTGCCAATTTCATTCAGGATTGTTCCAAGGGAGTTCTCATAGGTTATACAGTTTTTGAATCAGTTGTCAAGGCATCAAGTATTTCAATACTCCTTGGACAACTCAATTGGTCCATACAGGCGTCAATCAAGCAACCTGTATGCCCTTGGCCCAATTGGGGCAATTCAATCACACAGTTCCTTTTCAAGATGGCCAGAACTGTATTGGCCCAATTCAGACAATACAGCCAGTGATCCACCTTCCAGGATCAGCCTTTCAGCTTTTCACATATACTGGCCACCTTTCAGCACCTGGGGACTTTTTCCCCAGTTAATTAATATATTGGATTCATTCTTATCTTCATTTTATTTTACATCATTAAAGTTAATACTGAGAATCTTAAGTCAGTCATTCAGCACCCTTTCTCTTTTTCTTCCTTGCCTGTCAGTGGATATTGGTGGTCATATCCTTGACTAATTCCATTTCCTTTTCTGGCAGGTTGAAACAGCAAATTAAGGATTCACTTGGTTGGCTTCTTTTATTATCTTTGGCCTTCGGCTTCTTATATGTTCTATATATTTGGTGTAATTGGCTTTTCCGTTCTTCTTCTTTGAAGAAATCAATCTTTATTATTCTTCTTATCTTTTGGAGCCCTCCAAGTGAGTTCTTGATTCCTGAGTGCCAGGCCCTCTTGCTTCCATAAGAGCCCCTGTGACAGCCAACAATTTTCTTACTGCAAAGATATAATTTACTATTTTCAGCTGTTAGGTACACTCTGAAACAGAAAGGTCAATTATGGCATCATTTAACTCTGGTTTGGACCCAAAAAGGGCTAGGTTTAGCCATCTTTTGCTATTTTCTGCCATTTTAGACCCTTGCTTCAGCCATTGCTATAGTAATACTTGGTTTGAATCCTTCAAAAACATAAGAATATGTGTAAGAGACATCAAAACCAGTTAAAACTGTTTCTACCAAGATTTTTTTAGCTTAAGGGTAGTTTTACCCTCTTGGCAACAGTTAAAACTGCCCTTGTTGGTATTAAAACCTCATCATCAATTGAGACACAGATCCTGCGACTCAATTAAAGTCCAAAAGGGATGAAATTTTGCTTCAAGTTGACATCCCATTCCGTTCAGCAAGAAATTTGGGGGAGTGTGGCACCCTTGTAGCCAAGATTCCTTCCCCCCCAAAAAATTAATCTTTTCAATTTTTTTTCTTTAATTCCTCATCATGTGTTATACTGTTAATTTAAATGGGTAATTCAATTGAGTCTTTTGAAAATACTTCAATTCCTCATAACTTCTAAGCTACACGCCACACCTCAATTTTAATGCAAACATTGATGGTTAAGCACATGTGGTGTGAATGGAATTGTTTCCTTGAGAATTTGAAATTTTCACGCATAAAATACTAAAAGCTTAATTGAAGCTTATTTACAGTTGATTTAAAGATCTTTCACCCAAAGGTTACCCCACCTCATTTTTTATGAGGAATCCAATGGTGAAATAATTTTGAAAAATTTGTTTCTTGGAAAAAAAGCTAGAATCATTTTGATTCAAATTTTTTTCTAAAACTATTTTGATTTTAATATATATGTTAAAAATTCATTTTTACTTAATGTTATCAGGTAAAAATGTGTTTTCAACATTTTATATTTCAATGTAATTTTAATTTTATATTATAACAAAATTTTTAAATCTCTATATAAACTGTATATTTGTTTTTATTTTTTGTTTTTATAATATAAATGAATTCATTTGTTTATAGTTTTAACATAATTTTTTATATGTGGTCTTTTGGGTATATAAAAATATCTTTAAGGGTCACACATTTGAAACAATTGAGTCCTTGCTTAGGAAGCTCATTTGCACAGTACCTTTGGACACCATGAGACTGAAACTGTGTTTATGGCTAATTGAAAACCTCTTTAGGGATATATCCCAGATGAAAAGAAACCTGAATGGAAATTTCATACTCTTCTGGACTGGGGTGTTCTGGCAGTGAAGAAAAAGACTTCTCCTTTACTTTGAGTAGGAAAAGGAAATGCTTGTTTAGAGATAATCTCATTAAATGAATGTTTCCAGGAATCTTTGTGGATCCTTCTAGCTTTCACCTTTCATCACATTGTGAGCTTTGAAAGTCTGGTTTCTTTTCTGTTCTGCCTACAATTGATAAAGCAATCTCAGGGAAAATGCCCATTGAGGGTGGATGAACTCAGTATTTGCCTGAGTGCCCCCTCCTGTATTAACCATTTCTTTCAATTTGAGTGATAGACATGTCCTCATCCTGATCATCCATCAATTTCTCTCTTGATGAACTGGCATGACTCATTACTTGTTTGGAGGCAGATGGATTTTGACATACAGTGAATTTGTCTTTATGGGACAGAGGTGATGATGCATAAAGTGCATCACCTTCCAAGAAAGTCACAAGTAAAAAATTCAAAAAATTCATGAAAACTGACTATACCAATGTTCTTCAATTGGCTCCTGCTATCAAACTGTCTTGCATTTAGGTGCCATATTTAATGAAAAAAAACAAAGGTATAAGATTATGAAAAATGGTTATACTTAGACATCAAGCTTACTTACTTTGATTAAGCATCATTCCATAGTCTCCCTAAGAAAGACCAGCACTCTTTGTCAGCCTGTGACTCAAAACAGAGCACTAGCATGACATCCAACATACCATAAATAATGGTATTACAAGTATTGAACAAACATAGTCAATACAGGTAATAAATAAGAGGAAAAAACCCTCTTAAATTAAACACCAACCTTATCCAAACAGAATAAGGAAACCTAGAGGAGAATAAACAAGTCAAAACCCTTATTTTCACCTCTCATCTAACTTATGCATATTTAAGTTATTCTATACCAAACTGGTATTTTTCTTAAAGATCAAATAGAGAGCTACACAATGGTATCATCCATGTTGTTGTAACACCACTACAACTGGAGACACCATATGACCTTTATTTTAAAACCAAGACCCCCCTGAAAATCAAAGAGGGCTTGTACAAAACTGTACAAAAGTATAACCAAGTTGAAGATCTAAACAAGAGCTTTAATTTGAGACACCTTAGACCTCTGTATCTCTTAAATTGACTGAGGGATCTTGGTTCAAAGGTTTAACAACCATAATACAGATATTCTGAAAACAACAATGTAAACAAACCCCTGTATCTTTGGCATACACTCATACAAATGTACAGTGTAATATACCAAACTGTAGAGCTAATAAAGCCCTACAAGACTGTATCATCAGAATACAGATATCTTCCAAATTGAAGAAGATATCTGGTATGGAAGTTTTTGAAGCCTCATACTGATGTACAAAAATACATCCAAAAACTTAAAAACCTTATAGCTTTTGCTATTTTAAAGAAGGGTAAATATGAAGCATACCAATTTGAAAAGCTTATTAAGCCCTTCAATTCTGTGCTCTTGGTTTCTTGATATTATAAGAACTGACTGAGATATCTTGATTGGAAGGTTTTTCTAGCAATACATGACTGTATCAAACTTGTATCAAAAAGTATTGCTCTCATACTTAAAATAATATACTTATGAAGATATAACCTCTCTGAAATCATCATTATTGATCATACAGACACCAGAACAACGTCATCCAAGTGCTGACGTGGCAGGTGAAAAGTTTTTTCACCCTGTATTGATCCAGAATGATCATTTGTGGTTCCAAAACCACAATTCTGCCTCTATTGACATCAGAATTGATGATCCAGAACCACAGATTGATCATAGGAGTTAAAATTTCCACTCCTCTGACGTGTGAAGAGTTAATAATCCTTGACAGTCTTGAAAGATATAAAAAGAAGGGGTTTTTCCTTGAAAACCCATCATCTTTATCTTATTATCCATATTCTTACGTGACAAAACTGTTATCAATCAGTAGTGTCCTTAGAATTATTATTAAAGATATAATTAGAATATAATTATTGTAGTACTTCTTTACAGTCAAAGATATTAGAGTATTGCAACCCAGATCCTCAATAGACTCGTCACCACGGTTACCACATAGTAGTAGGACCTGAAGATTTAATTTTATTTGTTTTTGACGTGTCACAGTCATAATACTAGCTTGTAACTACATTTTATAGCTACTATATAGACTCACCCTGACATTTTGGGGGCCTGGCTGTGGGTTTTCAACCTTATTGGACGTGTTTTGAACTGAATTAGGCGTAAAAATGCAGTTATTTAAAAGGTATTTTACTAACAGTGAGTAAAATTTCTAATTTATCTTATTTTCTATTATTATCATTTTTTTATATATATAATATAGCATCATATATTATATACATAATTTTTTTTTTCTCCAAAAATATATATTACAAATATTTTTGTTGAGAGTAAGAGTACAAATCCTCTTTATTTCATTATATTGCAATAATTTTCACGAAATTTGATAATAATACAACAGTATTATTTAAATTTCAATATAAATAATAATATACAAACAGTATATTACTTATTTTTACTATTATTTTTCACCAAAGTGCGTGAAAATTAATAAAGAAACATTTATTAATAAATAATTAATAAATATTAAATAATAAAATAATTTTTTATTATTTATAAGGAATATTTTAATTAAATATTTCCTTTAAAACAAGAAATCACTCAAATTGACGTGAAAACTTGTAATTTATTGATATTTTAATCAAAAATCAAGTGTGAAAGTAAATATTATTTATAATAAAAAATCAAATTTATTATAATTTAATAAATTTGATGTGTTTATACAAAAACACAATAATATCCAAGTGAATCATTCACAAAAACACTTGGATATTAGAGTTTTCACTTATAAAACATAAGTGAAAAATTCAAAAAACTGTTATTTTTCTATAAAAACATAAAAAATTAAAAAAATAACATATTATAATAAGAATACTTAAAATTTTTGAAAAATAACAGTAGAATTGAATAAAATCATTTTGTTTTATCATAAAATACTGATATACAATTTGAAATATCTTTTCTGAATAGTGGAAAAAGACTATATTGCATTAGAAACCCAGTCACAAAGAAATTCATCTGTGACAGCCTCAGAAGACAGAGAGGAGCTGCCAAAAACCAAGGGCAAGCAGAAAAGACACAGTGAAGTGACAATCAACTCAAAAGATTGGACACCAATAGCCATGCCAAGGGCCAAGAAACCCAGAAAAGCTCCAACAAAACCAGTTGGATCACCAAAACAAATTGAAAAACAGAAAATCACTGTTATCGACCCAGTTGTAAACTCTAAAGGCAAATTGCCAAAGAGTATAGATCATAAATCTGTACAAGGGCCTGCTAAAGGTAAATAAACCTTGAAACATACAACATTTTTCATTGGCTGTCATTTTTTAACATTGTTAACATGACACCTCCACTTCTTAGAGATCTTGGATTCCCAAGAAATCAACCAGAAAACTGGCCAAGAGGACACAGAGGAAGAAGACAGCCAGCTACTGGATCAAATGACCAGCAAAGGACTTACCATCAGGGAACTCCTACCCGAGGTCTTATTCCAAATCAAATTCAACCCAGAAGTCCAACCAGGAGATTGGACAGATGCAGAACAGGTCCTTCAAATACACAAACTCCTGAAAGACCTCTTCACATGGAGCATGGACAACAAAATGTTCACTATGGCAGCATCATGGGCAGAAGTGGGGATAACAACTCAGAAGATCTGTCTCAAGCAAATGGCTTGGGTGGAACTTATGACAGAAATGCAAGGTTGGAATCCCAACAAGAATTTCAAACTCTTAGAAGAAAGAGCAATCAGAATCAAAGAGAACCAGGCAGCCATACAAGCCATAGAGAGATCTTGGCACAAGGAAGAACCCAGTCAGATTCAGGTACCCCCAGAAATGGAAGGAGAAGTCCCATCTTCCCCACAACAATCCAGCAGTTCCAGGCCTTACAAGCCAAAGGAAACTTCATCCAAGGCTCCCCAACCATTCCAGGTAGTTTCCAACAGTACAAAAGGAGCCCAAGGGACAAACAAAACTTCTTTCAACCAGAGGAAGAAGGAAGCAGAACCATTGATGAAAAAGCTGATGGACTTAGTCCAAGAAGTACACAAAAGCAAAAAATAGTTGTACCTACAAATAGTTTTGATAGTTCTGACTCAATTGATCCAGAATTAATAACTGAGACTACAATCCACACTCTTGAGTTTGAAAACAAATTCACATGGCCCAAATTGGCCCAATTCATGGATTGGACACATCAAACCTCAGAAAAAATGAGGACAGAAGTGGAAACATTGAAAGAAGAAAATGCTTTCCAAGCAACAGTCATAAAAGACTTGAATACAAATCTGGCCAAAATTTGGACAGAATTTGAAAAAACTAACAGACAGTTGAATTAAATTCTAGAAGAAAAACAAACTGTGAGGAGAGATCTGAGGAGTATCCAGCAGAAACAGGATAGCTTTGATAAAGAAATTGATTACCTCTATGACAGAGAAGACAATAAATACCCTCCAACACAAGGTCAACCCACTACCTCTACAAAATTGAAAGAAGAGGATAAAGACTATGACCAGGAACCTGAATACCAGATTCCAAAGTCAAGATCAGAGTCAATGTACCAAGATGGGGAAAATCTCAGCTATTCAGAGAAACAGGCACTAAAACAGTTACCAGAAGTAGCAAACTGGCCAAAGTTGTCAGCCTGTGACTCAAAACCAGAGCACAAGCATGACAGCCAAAATACCATAAACCAATGGTATAGCCAAAATACCACCAAAACATGGAGCTGAGCCAAATTAGCTCAAAAGGTATCAGAAAAAAGAGGAAACTCACCTCTTTCTGAAAATATAAGTCCCATCACCATAGGACAAGAAATAACAAAGTTATCCCTGCTCAAAGTTATTGCTGAGCATAAACCTTAATTTTCACCTCTCATCTAAAATCTAGAAGGAGAGGATTAACCCCATCAAATGGGTACTCAAAATGAAGCTCTAAGCCAGGGCTATCCAATGGTACCAGCCAAACTGAGCTAGCACCAGTATTACTTGAGTTATGGTCAAATTCAGACCAAATAAGGGTGAACAAAACATTCACCTCTCATCTAACTTTTACAGTTTTAGTGTGAGATACCTGAAGTGGGGTCTTTTTGGAAAGAGCACAATCAGGGCTATCTGATGGTGCCATCCATTTCCTCATAACTCAACTACAACAGAAGTTATTGGCCAAACAAGCTTAATACAGCTTTTGACCAGACCACGCCAATGTACAAAAATACTTGTACATGGGATAACTTTGTCATATTTAATGATAACCATTTCAAGTTGGGTACCATTGTGTAGAGCTCATACAGAGCTATTAAATGAACCAACTTTAAGCTTGATATCTCAAAAACTGACAGAGGTATGACCATTTTAAGGTCAAAATCCCCCCTGCT
This sequence comes from Austropuccinia psidii, assembly GCA_023105745.1. Classification (NCBI taxonomy): domain Eukaryota; kingdom Fungi; phylum Basidiomycota; class Pucciniomycetes; order Pucciniales; family Sphaerophragmiaceae; genus Austropuccinia; species Austropuccinia psidii. The sequence continues at coordinate 44,899,623 of JALGQZ010000012.1, read as the reverse complement.
GTCAGATACAGCCTTACCATGGGATAATATCCCATAACCATGAATATGAGGTGTCAAATAGACAAAGAAGCATGTTTTTACTTCAATACCTCATATGTCAGTCAATACTGGGGTCCCATACAGTTTCTGTACAGCATTCTACGCGTCATACATGTCAGAATCAGGCTGTGAGGTCCCCAGATGAAAATTTTCACCCTGTATTGGTGAAAACTGCCCAGATGTGGTTTCAAAACCACATCTGAGCCCAATACAGGGTATACAGGCTGTTTGCAAACCACAAGCCTGTCGTAGAGAGTGAAAAATATTCACTTCCTCTACGTGGAAAGGTCTAGCAGCCTTTCCACCTCAATTTCAGGATAAAAGGAGGGCTTTTCACAGCCAAAAACCTTTCCTCATCCTGCTCTTGAATAACCTACATAGTAAACTGTCAAAAACGGTTTTACTCTTGGTTAAATAATCAGGTATACTTATAATATTTAATTATTGTAGCCTTTATTATTGTAATCCAACAGATAAAGCCTGCACCCAGGGTTCTCAATAGCGCTCACCACCACTATTTCTCAATAGTAGAACCCTTTTATCTTATTATAAACCTTTATAAATCTTTTTAAATCATTTTCTGCCATGTCACATACACAGTTAAAGTTGTAATTAGCCTAGTTATACCTTTATCATAGTATCATCCTGACATTTTGGGGGCCTGGCCGTGTTTTTGACCTTTTTTGGACCTTACAAGTAAGTCTTTTCTCTGTTTCATGACTTATTAACCATCGTTTTATCCTTTTTTAGGCGTAATTTCTATTTAAAAATGTATATTTTATATATTTTTTTTTACCTTTTTTTTATATACTCATATTATAAGAGTATTTTTTACGTGGTTAACACCCACAGTAATTTATTATTTTTGGCGTGTTTTGCATATAAAAACACATAAGCCACTAATAAAGTCCTGTATTCTTGACTGAATAAGGACACCTCTGACTGAAAAACCATCAGTTGAGGCGTGGTCAAGTGTATTGTTAATTCAATAACACTTGTATACAAACCACTTTTTACAGAATACACTTGCAAACCACAAGTGTATCTGAGGGATACTGACACACAAACAGTGTGACAGGACACCATAAGCTGTATTTTTGACGTGAAATTGTTAATTCAATTACACTATCATTATACAAGGGCATACTGTAATAATATACAAGCCCAGAGGCCATTCTTAGACGTGCAAAAACAGCCTTTTAAGAAGTCTTAACTGACATAAGCCCTCTTTTTCCTGTTTTGATTCAGTGGAAGAAAACTACATCCCACTTGAAACCCAGTCACAGACCAACACACCAGTGACACCCTCAGAACCAGAGGGCAGCAAGGGTAAAGGAAAAAGGCTTAGTGAACGCCTCATTACAGCCAAGAAGTGGACACCAATAGCCACTCAGAGGAGTAGAAAACCACAAAACTCTGCTTCAATACAAGGTAAACCAACCTTAACCACTTGTACAGGGAAGATTACAATTATTAACCCAGTTGTAACCTCCAAAGGCAAACTGCCCAAATCAGCAGATAACAAATTTGTATAAGGCACAGTCAAAGGTAAATACCCTAAGAACGTAAAGTTTTTGACTGCTTGCAAACACTGATATGTCCCCTGCATACCTCAGAGACCTTGGCTTCCAAAGGAACCAGCCAGAGGATAGAGCAGGAATGTCTAGAACCAGAAGACCTGAAAGAAGACACATTGGACACAGTGGTGGATGGCAAAACAATGAGGGAGATAATATCAACCTTTCTATTCACACTCCAATTCAACAGAAACCTCAAACCAGAGGACTGGAAGGATATGGATCAAGTTCTTCAAATCCACCAACTCCTCAAAGATTTGTTTCAATGGAGCATGGACAACAAGAGGTTCAACCTAGCAACTCACTGGGCAGAACTGGGATCAAGTTGCCAGAAGATCTGTCTCAAAGAGATAGACTTCAAGGACCTTATGGTAATCACCAAGGGTTGGAACCCTACCAGGCAGCACAGACTCCTGGAGGCAAGGGCACAGAGGATAAGGGAGAACCAAGCCACTATCCAAGCTATAGAAGAAAATTTAACCCAGACAGGGCCTACTCAGATTCCTTCAGGTTCACAAGGAGCAAGCCAAATCAGCTCTCCAGTGGCTTCACACGATTCAGAAACCAGCAGATCAGTGGCCAAGAGTCACCATTCTTCACAATTCCAGGAAGTTTCCAGGAGAAGACAAGGCAACAAGGGCAAGAACAAAGCCTCCTTCAACCAGAGGAGGAAAGAGTCAGACCCCATGATCGAGAAGCTGTTAAATTTGGTAAAAGAAGTACACAAGAACCAGAAGTAGTTGTAAACCACTCTAGAATCAGTAGTCCTAGTAATAGAAACATTACCCCCACTCAGACTGAAAATAGCATTATCACATCTGAGAGCAACATCAACAGTGACACACGGTGGTTGCAAATGTCCCAATATGCTGAGCAATCTGCAAAGCAGGCTGTAGAATTTGCAACTGCCCAAGAGAGGATGAGAAAAACTCAAGCCTCATTGGAGCAGATAGTTAAAAACCTTCAGGAAGGATATGCTCAACTGAGCAAAGCCTCTGAAGAAACCAACAAGAGACTGAATCAAGTCTCTGAAGAACAACACCATAGCAGCAGGGACAGGGAGTGTCTGAACCAAGACATCAACAAATTGTTTGATGCCTACCATAGCTTAAAGCCCCAACCACAAGGCCAAGCTATGGAGGATCCATATCAACCAGATGACATCAAACCAGATGCCATGTTGTTGAATAAGGCAAGATCTCCATCACAATACCAGGATGGAGATGGCATGTCTTATTCAGAGAAGGAAGCCTTGAAACAGCTTCCTGAGGCCTCAAACTGGCCAAAATTCTCTGGATCAGGAGAATATGATCATATGGAACTCATATATTATATTGATGGACTCTTCATTGATGTACCAAGCATACCAGATTACTGGATTACTGCTAGACTGAATACTGCATTTAAAGGTCATGCACGTATATGGTACACTGAAATGAAAGAAATCCATGGCAGAAGAAATTGGCCATGGTGGAAGAGTCAAATAATGCAAAAGTACAGTAATGGAACTTGGATATGGCAAAAGACCATGTCATTTGAAAATGACAAATACTCTGTGGACAAAGATCCATATGAGTGGTGTCTCAGACAGTCTAAAAGACTTAAATCCATTGATCCTCAAATGAACATTCAAATGAGGAATCATAAACTTCTGACACAACTGCCAGGAGAACTAGAGCATGCAGTAAAGTGCAGATGCAACCAAAATTGCACTCTAGATGATATAGCCAATACCTTACAAGACATAAGGAAAAGGACTAATATAGGGAAATTCACCCCATATAGAAGCAATAGTTTCAAAGAGAAACAACCTTTCAGGGTAGAGTTTAAAGACAAACCCAGAGAAAGAGTGGCAGAAGTGGCAAAGAAGAAGAATTCTTGTCACAATTGTGGTTCAACAGACCACTATGCCAACAACTGTCCAAAAGCAAAGAAGAAAGTCTATGCCATAGAAAAAGTCCCTGAAGAAGAACCTCCAACAGAGGATTCTGAATCAGACTCTATGGGAGATGCCATCAGAGAACTATCTGATGATGATCAAGACCCAAGAGAGGAACTTCTAGTGGAATACCAAGAGGAAACCCCAGTGGAAATCCAGGATATACAGTTGGAAGCAGGCATGCCACAGGATAATGCCAACAAGAACTTGTGCAAACACACACAAGATGCACAAACATTCCTGGTTACACCAACCAAAGGAATGGCATATATACATGAAACAGCCACAAAAGGACTGTATGTATTGACAATGCTCAGCACCCACTGATCATTGACAGTGGAGCACATTGCTCCATAGTGGCCAGAAATTATCTGGATAGCCACTTCCCACACTGGGAAAAACAGCTCTTGCCCACTAAGGCAAAGAACTTTAAGAGTGCATCTGGAAAGATGACCTCTATTGGGACAATTATCAAGGAGATAATTATACCCCACAGAAAAGGTAATATCAGACTCAACCCAGAGTTTGTAGTGCTTGAAGATGCCCACATCCAAGGGTTTTTACTGGGAACAGATTACCAGAGGATGTATGGCATAGATATTTACAATAGTAAAAATAGGCATATTACCATTGGTACTAACAAGGAAAAGAAATTTTCTCTTGATATATACCAGATATCTTCCCAGGACCCACTGGAAGAACTTCTGAAAGAATTCAGAGAGGGACAGTTTAGCACTACCCTCACCAGTAAACAAAAGCTAAGTTTACTGAAGATGCTGAGGAAGAATAGACCAGCATTTGCCATTGGTGAAGAACCATTAGGCAAGATCAAAGGCCATGATATAGAACTATATCTGGATGTAGAAAGGCCCTATCCACCCATGTTAAGGAGACCTCCTTACCCAGCAAGTCTGGAGACCAGGAAAGAGATTGAGAAACATATCAATGAACTCCTGGACATGGATATCATTAGGAAGATTGGACATAATGAAATAGTGGATCTCACCACTCCTGTCCTAATCACCTGGCATGATGGCAAGTCTAGATTGTGTGGAGATTTCAGAGCCCTGAATAACTACACAAAAGCAGACAGGTACCCTATACCAAGGATACCTCATGCCTTGGATAAGCTAGCCAAAGCCAAATACATAACCAAGATGGATTGTATGAAAGGCTTCCACCAAAATGGAGTTAAACCAAACTCCATGAAGTTGCTCATAATAATATGCCATATGGGCATATATGAGTACACCAGGATGCCATTTGGCATCAAGAATGCAACAGCCCACTTCCAAAGGATGATGGACACCATACTTCAAGAAGAAATAATGGAATGCTGGATGGTAGTGTATATTGATGATATCATTATATACTCAGAGACATGGGAAGACCATGTACAATACATAGACAGAGTGCTAAGTAAATGTACACCCATCAATCTGAAAATTTCACTTAAAAAGTGTAATTTTGGCCAACAAGAGCTGCTAGCTCTAGGACACAAAGTCTCAGGCCTTAGTCTGGCAATTGACCAGAACGAAGTAGCAGCAGTACTGCAAAAGCCAGTACCAAAGAACATCAAAGAGATGCAATCTTTCCTTGGATTTGCTAGCTACTATAGAAACCACATCAAAAACTTTGCTCACATAACTAGTAGTTTATACAAGTTATGCTCAAAGGATGTAGTTTTTGAAATAACCAACGAAAGGAGGGATGCATATGAGAGGATCAAATATGAACTCACAAATGCACCTGTGCTCATCTTGCCTGACTTTGAACTACCATTCAAGTTATATATAGATGCAGCATGCAGCCAAGGCTTGGGAGCAGCCCTTCACCAAAGACAAATTGTGGATGGTGAACCAAGAGAAGGTGTAATATGTTACATCTCCAGGCAGCTGAAAGATTCAGAAGCCAGGTATGGGGCCACCCAGACAGAATGTCTATGTCTAGTCTGGGCTCTAGAAAAACTCCATTATTATTTGGAGGGTGCAGTCTTTGAAGTCTACACAGACTGCACAGCCTTGAAGTCTTTACTAAACATGAAGACTACTAATAGACACATGCTGAGATGGCAAATAGCCATCCAGGAGTATAGAGGGAACATGACCATCATATACAAAGAAGGTAAAAGCCATACCAATGCAGATAGCCTTAGCAGATGGCCACTGGACAATGTCAAAAGCAATCCAGCTTATGACCCTGAAGTTGCTGCAAAAATTACTATCCATTTTATGGAAATAAATAGGAAGAAGAACTTCAGATTCTCTGAATGGGCACCAGGGAGTGGTACCCTTGAAAGTGGAAACACTGATTCAGAAGGGACAGAAACCCCCATACTGGGAATAAGTTCCTCAGAATTGCACAATGAATTTTTCAATGCAGTACTGAAATCTTATGCTAAACACAAACAGTGTAGCATACTACTCCAACTCCTTCAACAAAAATACAGGAGCGCAGAACTGGAGACCCAGCTGGAGGAACCCTGGTTGAGGGCCTATAAGGACAATAAGTTCTTCCTTATAGATGGCCTGATTTATCACAGAGACAAGCACACCAGTGCACTCACAGTGATAGACAGAGACCACATCTCTTCAATCCTGCAGGAATTCCATGACTGCCCCTACATGGGACACATGAGTGAAGACAGGACTAAAGAGAGGGTAGCAAGCACAGCTTGGTGGCCCAAGTGGGAGCAAGAGTTGAGTGAATACATCAACACTTGTGAAAGATGCCAAAAGGCAAATAGAAAGCATGGGAAGAAATATGGGTTGCTTCAACACATAGAAGAACCCAAACACCCATGGGAAACCATCAACATGGACTGGGTCACAGGACTTGTACCAGGAGGCAAAGAAAACTACAATGCCTGCTTAATCATAGTTGATAGGTTCAGCAAGAGCATGAGATGTCTACCATGCCATAAAGAGGACACAGCCATGGACACTGCTCTGTTATTCTGGAACAACATCATATCCACCTGTGGAGTCCCTTAGATCATAATCAGTGACAGGGACCCAAAATTCACATCTGAATTTTGGACCAATTTATATGACATTCTTGGCACCAAGCTTGCGTTTTCCACAGCTTACCATCCACAAACAGATGGCCTAGCTGAGAGGATGATCCAAACAATGGAGGACATCCTCAGGAGGTTCTGTGCCTATGGCATGGAATACAAGGACCATGAGGGATATACCCATGATTGGGTCACCCTCTTACCAGCAGTCCAACTGGCTTATAATACAAGCCAGCACTCTACCATAGGAAAAACACCTGCACTAGTAGAGAAAGGGTGGAATCCCCTGTTACCTGTGGATCACTTGAAGAAAAATCTTCTGACCATCCACCCCACAGCCAAAGACTTCCATGATATGTGGAAGAAAGCCTGCGATACTGCTGCCAAATGCATAGCTGAGGCCAAAGAGTATAATAAGCAAAGGTGGGACAAATCACATATGGAACCTGACTTCAAGGAAGGGGACCAGGTGTTAGTGTCTACACTAAACTTTAACAATCTCAAAGGACCCAAGAAAATGAGAGACTCATTTGTAGGGCCCTTCACTATCATTGAGTTGATAGGGAAGAATGCAGTAGAGGTCAAGCTCACTGAGGAGTTTTCTAGGAAACACCCAGTCTTTCCAGTAAGCCTGGTCAAACCATACTTCCAAACAGAGGAGGATAAATTCCCCTCCAGGAAGAAAAACATCACTCCACCAGAAATAGTGGAAGTAGAAGACTCTCCTGGACCTGTGAGTAAAATCATCAGGGCCAGAAAAATCAGACTCAATGGGAAGGATCAGAGACAATACCTAGTCAGATTCAAGAACCAGACAGCTGACAAAGACAAATGGTTGGCAGAAGATGCCATACCAGATGGGAACCTTCATCTTATGAGATTCAGAGCCTCTAGGAGGACTGAACAGTCTCATCAATGATGAGCCTTTTTTAGAGGGAGGGTATGTCAGCCTGTGACTCAAAACCAGAGCACAAGCATGACAGCCAAAATACCATAAACCAATGGTATAGCCAAAATACCACCAAAACATGGAGCTGAGCCAAATTAGCTCAAAAGGTATCAGAAGAAAGAGGAAACTCACCTCTTTCTGAAAATATAAGTCCCATCACCATAGGACAAGAAATAACAAAGCTATCCCTGCTCGAAGTTATTGCTGAGCATAAACCTTAATTTTCACCTCTCATCTAAAATCTAGAAGGAGAGGCTTAACCCCATCAAATGGGTACTAAAAATGAAGCTCTAAGCCAGGGCTATCCAATGGTACCAGCCAAACTGAGCTAGCACCAGTATTACTTGAGTTATGGTCAAATTCAGACCAAATAAGGGTGAACAAAACATTCACCTCTCATCTAACTTTTACATTTTTAGTGTGAGATACCTGAAGTGGGGTCTTTTTGGAAAGAGAACAATAAGGGCTATCTGATGGTGCCATCCATTTCCTCATAACTCAACTACAACAGAAGTTATTGGCCAAACAAGCTTAATACAGCTTTTGACCAGACCACGCCAATGTACAAAAATACTTGTACATGGGATAACTTTGCCATATTTAATGATAAGCATGTCAAGTTGGGTACCATTGTGTAGAGCTCATACAGAGCTATTCAATGAACCAACTATGAGCTTGATATCTCAAAACCTGACAGAGTTATGACCATTTTAAGGTCAAAATCCCACGTGCTGTCAGATACAGCCTTACCATGGGATAATATCCCATAACCATGAATATGAGGTGTCAAATAGAAGAAGAAGCATGTTTTTACTTCGATACCTCATATGTCAGTCAATACTGGGGTCCCATACAGTTTCTGTACAGCATTCTACGCGTCATACACGTCAGAATCAGGCTGTGAGGTCCCCAGATGAAAATTTTCACCCTGTATTGGTGAAAACTGCCCATATGTGGTTTCAAAACCACATCTGAGCCCAATACAGGGTATACAGGCTGTTTGCAAACCACAAGCCTGTCGTAGAGAGTGAAAAATCTTCACTTCCTCTACGTGGAAAGGTCTAGCAGCCTTTCCACCTCAATTTCAGGATAAAAGGAGGGCTTTTCACAGCCAAAAACCTTTCCTCATCCTGCTCTTGAATAACCTACGTAGTAAACTGTAAAAAACAGTTTTACTCTTGGTTAAATAATCAGGTATAATTATAATATTTAATTATTGTAGACTTTATTATTGTAATCCCACAGATAAAGCCTGCACCCAGGGTTCTCAATAGCGCTCACCACCACTATTTCTCAATAGTAGAACCCTTTTATCTTATTATAAACCTTTATAAATCTTTTTAAATAATTTTCTGCCGTGTCACATACACAGTTAAAGTTGTAATTAGCCTAGTTATACCTTTATCATAGTATCATCCTGACAAAAGTTCTCAGGAATTGGGGAATATGACCATGTGGAAATCATTGACTATATTGATGGACTCTTTGTTGATGTCCCAAAGATACCAGACTACTGGATCAAAACAAGACTTAACACAGAATTCAGAGGCCATGCAAACATATGGTATACTGAAATGAAAGAAACACATGTCAGGAAAAGCTGGCCATGGTGGAGGAACCAGATTATACAAAAGTATAGCAATGGTAGTTGGATCTGGCAAAAGACCATGTCCTTTGAAAGTGATAGATACTCCACAGAAAGAGACCCATATGAATGGTGTCTCAAACAAACAAAAAGGCTAAAAGCTATTGATCCCAACATGACAATAGAAATGAGAAACCATAAACTCCTAACAAAATTGCCAGGAGATCTAGAACACTGCAGTCAAATGCAGATGCAACAACATCAGCAGCATTAATGACATAGCAAATTTCATACAAGATGTGAGGAAAAAAACCTCCATAGGAAGGTACACATCCTATAAACCAAACTTCAAAGACAAGAAGTCTGAAGTTAAAGAAACAAACAAAGAGAAAGGGAAAGAAACCCCAAAAAAGAAATATGTGTGCCACAACTGTGGATCACCAGACCACTATGCCAACAATTGCACAAAACCAAAAAAGAAAATATATGCAATTGATGAAGATTCAGAAGAAGAACAAACAGGTGACAAATCTGATTCTGACAGTATGGGAAATGGTATGAGAGCAGAATCACAAAGTGAACCTGATACCATAGAAGAATACATAGTGGAATGCAATGAAGAAAGTTCACTTGACATACAAGACATTGAATTAGATTCAGGAATACCACAAATAACAACAGACAAAGAGCTCTGTAAGCACACACAGAATGCACAAACATTCCTGGTAACCCCAAATAGAGGGATGGGATTCATTCATGGAACACCTACAAAATTGACAGTTTACATTGAGAACTGAAAACATCCAATGATTATTGACACAGGAGCAAGTTGCTTCATAGTGGCAAAAGAATACTTAAAACAACACTTACCCAAATGGGAAGAGGATATAATCCCAACAAAAGCTAGAAGCTTTAAAAGTGCATCAGGAAAAATGCACTCACTGGGGACAATAATTAAAGAGATAATTATCCCACACCAAAAAGGAAATATCAGACTAGAACCTGAATTTGTAGTTCTAGAGAATGCACATGTACAAGGATTATTACTAGGTACAGAGTACCAAAGAATGTATGGTATGGACATTTGCAATAGTAAAAATAGATATCTTACCATAGGTACAAAGAAAGACAAAAAAATTTGCTTTGACATAAGTCATATAACAAATGATAACACCCTAAAAGAACTAGTGGAAGAATTCAAAGAAGCCCAATATGGCACTCAACTCACCAGTGAAATGAAACTCAGCTTACTGAAAGTATTGAGGAAGCATAGAGGAGCTTTTGCAATAGGAGATGAACCACTAGGAAAAATCAAAGGACATGATATAGAATTATATCTGGATGTAGAAAGACCATACCCACCTATGCTTAGGAGACCACCATACCCAGCCAGCATGGAAACTAGGAAAGAAATTGAGAAACATATCAATGAACTCCTAGAAATGGGGGTCATAAGGAAAATAGGACACAATGAGATAGTAGAAGTCACTACACCAGTCCTTATTACTTGGCATGATGGTAAATCCAGACTATGTGGGGACTTCAGGGCTTTGAATAATTACACCAAAGCAGATAGGTACCCCATCCCAAGGATATCACATGCACTAGATAAGCTAGCAAAAGCCAAGTTTATTACAAAAATGGATTGCATGAAAGGCTTCCACCAGAATGGGGTGAAACCAGATTCCATCAAATTGCTAAGAACTATATGCCATATGGGCATATATGAATATACTAGAATGCCATTTGGCATTGAGAATGCACCAGCCCATTTTCAGAGGATGATGGATACCATATTTCAAGATGAAATAATGGAAGGGTGGATGGTAGTGTACATTGATGATATCATAATATACTCAGAAACATGGGAAGACCATGTGAGGAAAATAGATAAAATATTGGGAAAATGTACACCAATCAACATGAAAATATCTCTTAAAAAATGTAACTTTGGACAGCAAGAACTGCTAGCCCTAGGACACAAAGTTTCAGGTTTAAGTCTAGCCATAGACCAAAATAAAGTTGCTGCAGTACTGAAGAAACCAGTGCCAAAGAACATTAAAGAAATGCAATCTTTTTTGGGCTTTGCTAGTTACTATAGGAGCCACATAAAAAACTTTGCACACATCACAAGTAGCCTATACAAACTGTGCTCAAAAGATGTAGTCTTTGAAATTACCAAAGAAAGAAGAGATGCATTTGAGAAGATCAAATATGAACTGACCAATGCCCCTGTCCTAATGATTCCTGATTTTGAACTACCATTCAAACTATATATAGATGCAGCATGTAGCTAAGGACTAGGAGCAGCACTACACCAGAGGCAACTAGTGGATGGAATACCCAAAGAAGGAGTAATTTGCTATATATCAAGACAACTGAAAGACTCAGAAGCCAGATATGGAGCTACTCAGACAGAATGTCTCTGTTTGGTATGGGCATTAGAAAAACTCTATTACTACTTAGAAGGAGCAGTATTTGAAGTTTTTACTGATTGCACAGCCCTCAAATCACTGTTGAACATGAAGACAACAAACAGACACATGCTCAGGTGGCAAATAGCCATACAAGAATACAGAGGGAATATGACTATTATCTATAAAGAAGGGAAAAGTCATACTAATGCAGATGGTCTCAGCAGGTGGCCCCTGAAGAATGACCAAGAGAATCCAGCATATGACCCAGAAAATGGGGCTAAAATACCCATACAATGCATGGAGATAGATAGCAGAAAGAACTTCAAACTATCAAACTGGGCATTAGGGAATGAACCAACAAACCCAGCACAGAGCTATGGGGAGAGCAAAGAGATACCCATATTGGGAATCAGCTCCTCTAATCTAAATACAGAGTTCTTTAGTATAGTACAATCATCATGCAATAAACACAAACAGTGTAGTATATTGATACAACTATTAAAACAAAAGTACAGGAGTCCTGAACTAGAGAGCCAATTGGAAGAGCCATGCCTCAAAAACTTCAAATAGAATAGATTTTTTCTGATAGATGATCTACTATACCATAGGGAAAAACACACAAGTGCCCTGGTAATAATAAATAGAGAACATATTTCCCTGATACTACAGGAATGCCATGACTGCCCATACATGGGACATATGAGTGAAGAAAGAACTAAAGAAAGAGTCTTTAGCACAGCTTGGTGGCCAAGGTGGGAACAAGACTTGAGTGAATACATCAGCACTTGTACCAGATGCCAAAAAGCCAACAAGGGTCATGGCAAAAGATATGGATTACTCCAGAGTATAGAGGAGCCCAAACACCCCTGGGAAATAATAAACATGGATTGGGTGACAGGCCTGGTCCCTTGAGGGAAAGACAGCTTTAATGCATGCCTAGTAGTAGTAGACAGGTACAGCAAGAGTGTCAGATGTCTCCCCTGTCACAAAGAGGACACAGCAATGGACACAGCCATATTGTTCTGGAACAATGTGATAGCAAACTGTGGAGTTCCAAGAATTATAATTAGTGACAGAGACCCTAAATTCACATCAGAATTTTGGACTAATCTATATGAGATGCTGGGAACCAAACTAGCATTCTCCACAGCTTACCATCTACGAACAGATGGTCTAGCAGAAAGAATGATTCAAACATTATAAGACATCATTAGAAGATTTTGTGCGTATGGAATGGAATATAAAGACAATGAGGGATATACCCATGACTGGGTAACCCTCCTACCAGCTGTACAATTGGCATAAAACACAAGTATACACTCAGTGACAGGAAAACCCCCTGCCACATTAGAGAAAGGATGGAACCCACTACTTCCAGTAGACTACTTGAAGAAGAACCTCCTCTCAGTACACCCCACAGCTAAAGACTTCCACACAATGTGGAAAACTGCCTGTGAGAAAGCAGAACAATGTATGGCTGAAGCTAAATTATACAACCCACAGAGATATGATAGAAGTCACCAAGAACCTGATTTCAAAGAAGGAGACCAAGTTCTAATCTGAAATCTTAACTTCAACAATCTAAGAGGACCCAAGAAGATGAGAGACTCATTCATAGGACCATTCACCATTATTAAATTAATAGGAAAGAATGCAGTAGAAGTCAACCTGACCAAAGAGTTTTCTAGGAAGCACCCAGTTTTCCCTGTGAGCCTGGTCAAACCTTATCACCAAACAGATGAGGAGAAATTACCTGACAGAAAGAAGACAGTCACCCATGAAAGATTAGTAGAGGAAGATGACTCACCTGGACCAGTGAAAAAGATCATTAAAGACAGGAAAATAAGAATTAATGGGAAAGACAACAGGCAATATCTGGTTATATTTAAGAATCAACCAGCAGATAAATATAAATGGTTAACTGAGAAAGAAGTACCAGATGGACAAATACACCTCAGAAGATTCAGAGCCTCCAGAAGGGCTGAAGAGTCTCATCAATGATGAGCCTTCTTTTGAGGGAGGGTATGTCAGCCTGTGACTCAAAACAGAGCACTAGCATGACATCCAACATACCATAAATCATGGTATGACAAGTATTGAACAAACATAGTCAATACAGGTAATAAATAAGAGGAAAAAACCCTCTTAAATTAAACACCAACCTTATCCAAACAAAATAAGGAAACCTAGAGGAGAATAAACAAGTCAAAACCCTTATTTTCACCTCTCATCTAGCTTATGCATATTTAAGCTAGTATATACCAAAATGTTATTTTTCTTAAAGCTCACATAGAGAGCTACACAATGGTATCATCCATGTTGCTGTAACACCACTACAACTGGAGACATCATATGACCTTTATTTTAAAACCAAGACCCCCCTGAAAATCAAAGAGGGCTTGTAAAAAACTGTACAAAAGTATAACCAAATTAAAGATCTAAACAAGAGCTTTAATTTGAGACACCTTAGACCTCTGTATCTCTTAAATTGACTGAGGGATCTTGGTTCAAAGGTTTAAAAACCAAAATACAGATATTCTGAAAACAACAATGTAAACAAACCCCTGTATCTTTGGCATACACTCATACAAATGTACAGTGTAGTATACCAAACTGTAGAGCTAATAAAGCCCTACAAGACTGTATCATCAGAATACAGATATCTTCCAAATTGAAGAAGATATCTGGTATGGAAGTTTTTGAAGCCTCATACTGATGTACAAAAATACATCCAAAAACTTAAAACCCTTATAGTCTTTGCTATTCTAAAGAAGGGTAAATATGAAGCATACCAAATTGAAGAGCTCATTAAGCCCTTCAATTCTGTGCTCCTGGTTTCTTGATATTATAAGAACTGACTGAGATATCTTGATTGGAAGGTTTTTCTAGCAATACATGACTGTATCAAACTTGTATCAAACAGTATTGCTCTCATACTTAAAATAATATACTTATAAAGATATAACCTCTCTAAAATCATCATTATTGATCATACAGACACCAGAACAACGTCATCCAAGTTCTGAAGTGGCAGGTGAAAAGTTTTTTCACCCTGTATTGATCCAGAATGATCATTTGTGGTTCCAAAACCACAATTCTGCCTCTATTGACGTCAGAAGTGATGATCCAGAACCACAGATTGATCATAGGAGTGAAACATTTCACTCCTCTGACGTGTGAAGAGTTAATAACTCTTGACAGTCTTGAAAGATATAAAAAGAATGGGTTTTTCCTTGAAAACCCATCATCTTTATCTTATTATCCATATTCTTACGTGACAAAACTGTTATCACTCAGTAGTGTCCTTAGAATTATTATTAAAGATATAATTAGAATATAATTATTGTAGTACTTCTTTACAGTCAAAGATATTAGAGTATTGCAACCCAGGTCCTCAATAGACTCATCACCACTGTTACCACGTAGTAGTAGGACCTGAAGATTTAATTTTATTTGTTTTTGACGTTTCACAGTCATAATACTAGCTTGTAACTACATTTTATAGCTACTATATAGACTCACCCTGACACTCTTAGTAAGATCTTTCAATGGTCTTTTGCTTTTTCCACCATCAACCCTTTTTTAATATCTTGAATGAGCCTGAGACAGTTATGGAGTATTAATTGCTGGCTGTTTACTTCACCCAAAGGGCTCCTTCCACTCCAAAAGATTCCCACCAGGATCAAGGAAGAAGTCACATAAAATTTTGACGTGTGGATTAGCCCTTAATGAAGATTCTGTTGTGATTCCTTGTCTCTAAAAGAATTCCTTTGTGCATTAGTGGTATTTGGGGAAATCAGGGTGTTGGAAATATTTTGAATTGTCCAAGCAGTGGTAATTAAAGCATGGAATTTCCCAAATAAATTTTAAGACCTGATAGATTCATTGAGGAAGCAATAGGGGTGGTAAGGAAAATATTGGGATGTATTTGTGACTGATCTTTAACATATTTTATAATTGATTCATTGTCTGACTCAAGAAATGATTCTTTTGAAATATTTTTAAGCTTATAATAGAGAAACTAGATTAATAATTTAAACCAAGTCTTTTATAGAATCTTAATGCGACTGGTTTTAGGAGAATTCCCGCAACAAAACTATGAGCTCCTCCTTTTTTCTTGAAAAACACAAATAAGGGACTGCTTAAACATCATAGGGTATTCATTCTATCTCAAAGAAGACCCATTTTAAATTGATAATTGGATACCATAAGTGTTTCCAAACATTATTCATGCCTCCTCTCTATTTTCAAATTCTGTTTATCATCCAAATTTTCATTGGACACATCAAATTTCACAGACATTCTATATCTGTATGATAGTATATTCTGAAAGGATTTACCTAGAAAAGATACATTGCCTTTTGAAGAAAGGTAAGAAATTTCAGATAAGGACTTATGAAAAATCAATCACAATCTAAGCAATGAAAGTCCCCCTGCACTAAAACCAAATACCACCACCTCAAGTTTATTCCAAACCATTAGGTAATAGAGCTATATATTTGCATCTTGTAATAAGGTTTGAACCATTTATGTTGGCTTGCCAGAATACATTGTTGGAATGTCATTCCCCTCAATTTAATGTTGAAATGTTACTAAGAAACTCATCTGACCAGGCTAATCTACTTTATCCCCATTTGTAAATACTGTATTGACTAGAATATGTGCAAGGAGTGAAAACAAACATATTTAACTAAAACTTAATCCTAAAAAGTGTTTCTCATCATGTGACAAATTGTGACTTATCTCATGAAGCTCAGCCACCTTTCCCAAATGGGATAAAATACACCATTGGGCCAGATCATCTCCCTCTGATATATAACTAATTGGTAAAGGTTTCTCCCAATCACTAAAGCTCCTAAATCTTTTACTTCAACTGAACATCTTTATAATATATTCAAAAATATTTAAGATAAAAGCAACAATGTTCACCCACTGCTATTCCTCAATGCATATATGGATGTGTCAATCATGCCCAACACAAGCACTCCCCCTGAGGGTGATAGGAAATGGGTTTCCTTCACACCTTTTCAATATAAACAGCACATTAGAAAGCTAAAATTAGCCATTTAATCAAAATATATTCCAAAAATACCTATTTCATAAGACGTATGTCAGTGCCTGCCTATTCTATTGGAACAAATTTTCCCACATGAAAATTCCCTCTCAACCTAAAGCATATCCTGCACTAAGCAAGGCTTCAATTTGACTTCCCCCAAAACATACAACTGCAATCAAAAGCTTCCATGCCAAGAACTTGGAAGGACGATGTCAGCCATTTTATCTTTAAGATATAATATAGCTTACAGGGAATCACACATTCTCAACACCATCCTGAAGCTACTTTTTATGTAAAGTATCTCATGCTCAAGTGGTTACCCTACTACCAGATTCAGTACACCTCCAGATCTCAGTAACATATTTGAACAACTCCAATCGGAGTCACTGATTGAAAAATATAAATTTTTTCCTCAACATTAATTTCTTAATGGTCTCACTGAATCTGTAACAACTGACAAACCCCACTTTTAATGCCATAATGAAACAAATAATAAATATCCCCCTTGCACACAATCATTAGGAAAATTCATCAATTTGATTGAACCCCACACCTGAAACACACTCAAAATCAAGCAAACATTTATAAAAACGCATTTCCTTATCAGCTCTTGAAAATTTGGCTAGAGAGCTGTCTTCAGAATGCTAGATTGATGGAAATTTTGCATCAAAATCAATGGTTCAAAAAATCTGAAGATTAACCAAAATGTAGCATCTAGGACAGATTTCTCTTGAGACACTCTGGTTTCCCATACTTCCCTTGACCAGCTTCAATCACATTGATGGTGAAAATTTTAAAATATCAAGATTTAAATTGTTAATCAAGGATATATCATTTCAAAAAAAACTTTCATAATCACATAAGCTGAATAATGCCATGGATATTATTGAATAAAGAAATATTTTTGCACTATGTATAGAAATGACCTAAATATTTTCAGAATTAAATAAAAAGACAATTCATTAAGCTGTATAGAGTTATAAAGAATATCTTAAATATCAGATTTAAAGAGCCAAATTTTTTGGTTTCATACAGATTAAAACTCAAAATTACATATGCCAGGTAGAAATGTGGCATTACATTCACCCTAAACCCACAATAAGCTTAATATTACTAAGAATTACAGTGAATGAAATTAATTTTATGTAATATTATCAGTTAAGAAAGGATGATTACATACCTGTGGTAGAAAACGTTTAAATTCAATCACAATTTAATTCGATTCATGCATAGAAAGCTCCATAGAGGTTCAAAGAATCCCATTCATGCCAAATGATAATAAAAACAAGTCATGAAATAATTGTACTAAATAAACTAACATCCAGATGAACACCAAATAAATTTCAATAATACTACATAATTAAAAAAATAAAATATGGTGCAATAATCACATCAAATGATACCATCAAATACACTAATCACCAGAAAAAAACAACTCAGATTACATGATACCTGAAGAGATGACGCAATTAACCAAGATAATGGTTCAATATCACTACCCAACGACAAAATTTGAATATTTCTCACCAGCTACGTTTTCTAAAGGTTTTGAATCATAATATTGAAGTGTAATTAGAATAGGAATAAAGTTTCAAAACGTGTTGCAACATACCAAACATAAAATACCATATCTTGAACATATGACACCATTTCAAAATTACTCACCAGGAAACATCCCTCAAGGCTATGCATAATAATATGAGAATTTGTTGAATTAGAAAGGAAGCTTAAAAATATGGTGTAATATACCAAGCGTTTGGTGCCATATCTTGGTCAAAAGACACCATCTCAAAACTACTCACAAGAAAAACTAGCTCAATACTGTAATAAACATAAAAAATGCTCTGAGTTATGCAATATTCTACAAAAATGGTTCAATATCTTCATCAAATCACACATCTTTGAAACCTCTTACCAGATAAAAGATTCCAAGTTAAAATTACTCTAAGTTCCATTTTTGAGTGCCTCTATGGAGGGCCCAAAGAAGATAAATATATTGTCAGGCTGAGTCTATGATAAAGGTGTATGATTGTGTTTACAGGCTTTAACTATTACTGTGACACGGTAAAAATGCTAATAAAAGGATTTTTTGATTGTAATAAGGGTTTAAAATAAGATAATAAGGGCTTTACTATAATGATATAGTGGTGGTGAGCACTGCTGAAAGCCCTGGGTGCAGTCTTACCAGTTGGATTACTATGATACAAGCTACAATACTTGAGTTTAAAGTATAACCTGGTTATTTTCCAAGAGTATGACTGTTTTTGACAGTTGTACTATGTAGGAATTTAAGAGAAGGATGGGGATTCCTTTTCTGGCTGTGAAAAGGCCTCCATTTATCCTGAAATGGAGTGAAAAGGCTGCTAGACCTTTTCATTTAGAGGAAGTGAATGTTTTCACTCTCAAGGACAGGCTTGTGGTTTTCAAAAGGCCTGTATAGCCTTTATTGGGCTCAGATGTGGTTTTGAAACCACATCTGGGCAGTTTCCACCAATACAGGGTGAAGATTTTCATCTGGGGACCACATAGCCTGATTCTGATGTGTATGATGCATTTAATGATGTACAGAACCTGTATGGGACCCCAGTATTGAAGTAAAAACAAGCTTTTTTGTCTGTTTGACACCTCATAATAATAGTTATGGGATATTACCCCATGGTAAGGCTGTATTGGCCAAACTGCGGGATTTTGACCTTAAAACAGCCATACGTTTGTCAGTCTTTAAAATATCAACTGCAAAGTTGGTTCAGTGTGTAGATCTGTATGTCTTCTACACAATGGTTCCTCATTTGATATGGTTATCATTAAATTTGGCAAAGTTATGCCATGTACAAGAATTTTGTACATATGCGTGTTTTAGGCAAAAATCTGTATTGGTGTGAAACTTTAAGATATGACCACATACCCGAAAAGGTCACAAGAAATATTTAATATAATTATACATTAAAAATAAGTACCTTAAAACTACAAAAATACAATAAATTGGTATAAAACTTGGTTTAACTTAAATCCCAATGAATAAACATGTGAAATAAATTACACCATTGGATTCCCCATGGTGGAATACACATATACCATTTTTATGGCATATCTGTAAAGTCAATATTTAATAAGTTATAAGTAATAATACCTTATAAAAGACACAAATCCTTATTTATTCCAAAAACTAATGAAACAACATGTGAAATAAATGGTACCATTGGATTCTCCATAAAAAGCCACACATAAAACAATTAATAAGCTAAGATTCAAAACCAATACTTAAGGAATTAACCTGAATATATGCACTTTTTTGGTCAATGCATATATTCAAGGATTTTAGCTAATATCTCTTGAATTATGCATGATAGAGTAATGAACCAAACATAAAGTCATCACGTAATGACTGTAGGAATACAGATATGAAGTTTATTTCACAAGTTATAAACAAGGTCAAAACCTGTAAGGAATTATTGATTAAAATCAATAGAGCTGTTGACCACTTTGTTGTGAAAGTGGTCCAAACTTAAAAAAAGTAGATAGTTGGATTCTACTAGTTCATTCGTGAAGAATGATGTATTTTGTATTATAATATTCAAGGTATAACCCCTTGAAATCATAGTTTGAAGTTTAAAATATTAAATTTCGACAGAAAAGATGAGTTACAAGAAAAATCATCAAAAATAGAGTTTTGATGAAGTAATGAAATGCTCTTTGAAGCATAATACGGTTATGCCAACCTATCAGAATTCACTCCCTGAATTGCTGTAGCGTGTAAATCTTAAAAGGTATTAAGGATCGAAGTTTGAGCTCAATTTGATCATATATGATCACTCACTGTAACCTTAAATTAAGTTTAACAGTCATATAAGTGATAAAATTGGTGAATACTATTATTTTATAATTAAAACTAATAAAATCCACGAAATTTGGGGTTCTGCCAAGCCTTTGACGTCATCAGACTTAGAGTTATAGTGATAACTCTAAATAATGGCGTAATAGTGATGTAATGAGGTTTGATCATGATGTAATCATCACCAAACCTTAAAATATTGATCAATTCCAGTGGATATGATAGGTAAACATCTACTAGATGCCTGCTGGACTCGAGGAGGGAGGTATTTACTATAAATAGAGCTCTTTCTGCTCTGTTTTCCCCTCAGACGCATCAAAAACATTACATAAATACAAAAAAAAGGTGATATCTTTATTCTTTATATATAAAACTCTTATATTATTAAAGACCAAAGTTCATCTTTATTATAATCATCAATTTCGGCGTGATTAAAGCATTTGTTTAATTGTTTTTGTTAAAAATCTCTCTAAAACTCATTTCCACGTAAAAAATCAAGAATATTTGTAATTTCTCTATTTTGTATTGTAAATACAATTTGTATAAGTTATATTTACATTATTTGGCGTAAACCATCTCAAAATTATTATATTAAGTGTTAAAAGTAGGTTATTTTCTCTTATATTCATAATTTTGTCTATATTATTCTTTGAATAATTCTTTAATTAATATAAATAGTATTTATATTAATTTATAACTTTAATATTGGTAATATCATTGTTATTAATTGTTTTTATTAATAAAAAACAATTTTTTACACCTTTATTATTTGTTTGTAACAATAATACAGTGCTATTAAATATATTAATTATTTTATATTAATATATTTATTTTATTATATTATATTTTATAATATAAATTATATTATTATATTTTATTAATAATATAATTATTTTTATGCCATAATTATAATAATTCTTTATTATTATAATTATTTTTATCTTATTTATTTCATTTATAAGGACATTCATAGTACAATAAGTAAAATATTAGTAATTTTTACTTATTGTTCCATAGTCAAACCTTAGAATTGGGCTTGTTTTCCTTATAAATTTTGCCCTGGATGGGATATGGGGAAATGAATGGAACCATCAGATAGCCCTGATTGTTCTCTTTCTAAAAAGACCCCACTTTAGGTATCTCACACTAAAACTGTAGAAGTTAGATGAGAGGTGAATATTGTATTCACCCTTATTTGGCCATAACTTCTGTAATACTGGTGCTAGCTCAGTTTGGCTTGTACCATTGGATAGCCCTGACTGAAAGCTTCAATTTGAATACCCATTTCATGGGGTTAAGCCTCTTACTCTGTATTCTAGATGAGAGGTGAAAATTAAGGTTTATGCTCAGCAACAACTTTGAGCAGGAATAACTTTGTTGTTCTTTGTCATATAACTATGGGACCTGTATATTTGGAAAGAGGTGAGTTTCCTCTTTGGGTTGATACTTTTTGAGATAATTTGACTCAGTTCCATGATTGGGTGGTATCTTGGCTTTACCATTGGTTTATGGTATTTTGTTGTCATGCTTGTGCTCTGGTTTTGAGTCACAGGCTGACATACCCTCCCTCTCAAAAAGGCTCATCATTGATGAGACTGTTCAGTCCTCCTATAGGCTCTGAATCTCCTTAAATGAAGGTTCCCATCTGGCATGGCATCTTCTGCCAACCACCTTTCCTTATCGGCTGTCTGGCTCTTGAATCTGACTAACTACTGTCTGTGATCCTTAGCATTAAGTCTGATCTTCCTGGCCTTGATAATGGTCTTCACAGGTCCAGGGGAGTCCTCCACTTCCACTATTTCTGGTGGGGAGTTTATCCTCCTCTGTCTGGAAGTACGGGTTGACTAAACTCACTGGAAATACTGGGTGTTTCGTGGGAAATTCCTCTGTGAGTTTGACTTCCACTGCATTTTTCCCTATCAGTTTATTGATAGTGAAGGGCCCTACAAATGAGTCTCTCATTTTCTTAGGTCCTTTGAGATTATTAAAGTTCAGTGTAGACACTAACACTTGGTCCCCTTCTTTAAATTCAGGTTTCATGTGTGATTTGTCCCACCTCTGCTTATTATACTCTTTTGCCTCAGCTATGCATTTTGCAGCTGTGTCACAAGCCCTCTTCCACATATCATGGAAGTCTTTGGCTGTGGGGTGGATGGTCAGAAGATTTTTCTTCAAGTGATCCACAGGCAATACGGGATTCCACCCTTTCTCTACCAGTGCAGGTGTTTTTCCTGTGGCACAGTTCTGACTTGTGTTATAAGCAAACTGGACTGCTGGTAGAAGGGTAACCCAGTAATGGGTGTAAAATTCATTGTCCTTATACTCCATGGCATAGGCACAGAATCTTCTAAGGATGTCCTCCATTGTCTGGATTATCCTTTCAGCTAATTCATCTGTTTGTGGATGGTAAGCTGTGGAAAATGCAAGCTTGGTGCCAAGCATGTCATACAAATTTGTCCAAAGTTCAGATGTGAGATTTGGGTTCCTATCACTGATGTTGATCTTAGGGACTCCACAGGTAGATATGATGTTGTTCCAGAATAACAGAGCAGTATCCATAGCTGTGTACGCCTTGTGACATGGTAGGCACCTCATACTCTTGATGAACCTATCAACTATGATTAATCAGGAATTGAAGTTTTCTTTGCCTCCTGGGACAAGTCTTGTAACCCAGTCCATGTTGATGGTTTCCCATGGGTGTTTGGGTTCTTCTATGTGTTGAAGTAACCCATATTTCATCCCATGTTTTCTATCTGCCTTTTTGAATATTTCACAAGTGTTGATGTATTCACTCAACTTTTGTTACCATTTGGGCCACCAAGCAGTGCTTGCTACCCTTTTGTTGGTCCTGTCTTCACTCATGTGTTTTTTTCTTTTTTCTTTTGTTTAAAGTGTTATTGATTTCACATACCACACTCAGCCATATAGGGGCAGTCATGGCATTCCTGCAGGATCAAAGATATATGGTCTCTGTCTATTATTGTGAGTGCACTAGTGTGCTTCTATCTATGGTAGAGCAGGTCATCTATAAGGAAAATTTATGGTCCTTATAGTCCCTCAACCAGGGTTCCTCTAACTGGGATTCCAGTTCTGGGCTCCTGTATTTTTGTTGAAGGAGTTGAAACAATATGCCACACTGTTTGTGTTTGGCATATGTCTTCATCACTGCATTAAAGGATTCAGTGTGCAGTTCTGAGGAACTTATTCCCAATATAGGAGTTTCTGTTCCTTCTGAATCAGTGTTTCCACTGTCTGGGGTACCACTTTCTGGTGCCCACTCAGAGAATCTGAAGTTTTTCTTCCTATCTATTTCCATGAAATGGATAGGAATTTTAGCTTCTACTTCAGGGTCATAAGCTGGGTTGCTTTTGACATTATCCAGTGGACATCTTCTGGAGCCATCTGCATTGGTATGACTTTTACCTTCTTTTTATATGATGGTCATGTTCCCTCTATACTCCTGGATGGCTATTTGCCACCTCAGCATGTGTCTATGGGTAGTCTTCATGTTTAGTAAGAACCTCAAGGCTGCACCCTCCAAATAATAATGGAGTTTCTCCAGAGCCCAGACTAAGCATAGACATTCAGTATGGGTGACTTCATACGTGGCTTCTGAATCTTTCAGCTGCCTAGAGATGCAACATATCACTCCCTCTCTTGTTTCACATTGAATGGTAGTTCAACATCAGGCAAGATGAGCACAGGTTCATTTGTGAGTTCATATTTGATCCTCTCATATGCATCCCTTCTTTCCTTGGTAATTTAAAAAACTATATTTTTTGAACATAACTTGTATAAACTACTAGTCATGTGGGCAAAATCTTTGATGTGGCTTCTATAGTAGCCAACAAACCCAAGGAATTATTCCATCTCTTTGATGTTTCTTGGTACTTGATTTTGCAGTACTGATTCTACTTTGTTCTTCTCAATTTCAAGACTAAGACCTAAATCTTTATGTCCTAGAGCTAGTAGCTCTTGTTGGCCAAAATTTCCCTTTTTAAGTGAAATTTTCAGATTTATGGGTGTACATTTACTTAGCACTTTGTCTATGTATTGCACATGGTCTTCCCATGCCTCTGAGTATATAATGATGTCATCAATATATACTACCATCCATCCTTCCAATATTTCTTCTTGCAATATGGTGTCCATCATCCTTTGGAAGTGGGCTGGTGCATTCTTGATGCCAAATGGCATCCTGGTGTACTCATATATGCCCATATGACATACGATTCTGAGTAATTTCATGGAGTTTGGCTTAACTCTATTCAGGTGGAAGCCTTTCATACAACCCATTTTGGTTATGTATCTGGCTTTTTCCAGTTTGTCTAAGGCATGAAGTATCCTGGTTATATGGTACTTTTCTGCTTTTTTGTAGTTATTCAGAGCTCTGAAGTCTCCAAACAGTCTAGACTTGCCATCATGCCAGGTGATTAGGACTGGGGTGGTTATTTCCACTATTTCATTATGTCCAAACTTCCTGATGACATCCATGTCCAAGAGTTAATTGATATGTTTCTCAATTTCTTTCCTGGTTTCCAGGCTTGCTGGATAAGGAGGTCTCCTAAGCATGGGTGGATAAGGTCTTTCCACATCCAAATATAGTTCTATATCATGGACTTTAATCTTGCCCAATGATCCTTCACCAATGGAAAATTCTGGTCTGTTCTTCCTCGGCATCTTCAGTAAACTTAGTTTTTGTTTACTGGTGAGGGTAGTGCTCAACTGCCCGTCTCTGAATTCATTCAAAAGTTCTTCTAGTGGATCTTGAGAAGATATATGGTATATATCAAGTGAAAATTTCTTTTCCATGTTGGTACCAGTGGTAATTTGCCTGTTTTTACTTTTATAAATATCTATGCCATACATCCTCTGGTAGTCTGTTCCCAGTAAGAACCCTTGGATGTGGGCATCATTAAGCATTACAAACTCTGGGTTGCGTCTGCTATTACCCTTCCTGTGGGGTATAATTATCTCTTTGATAATTGTAACAATGGAATTCATCTTCCCTGAGGCACTTTCAAAGTTCTTTGCCTTGGTGGGCAAGAGCTGTTTTTCCCAATATGGGAAGTGGTTGTACAGATATTCTCTGGCCACTATGGAGCAGTGTGATCCACTGTCAATGATCATTGGATGCTGAGAATTGTCAATACAGACAGTCATCTTTGTGGCTGTTCTATGTATATATGCCATCCCTTTGGTTGGTGTAACCAGGAATTTTTGTGCTTCTTGTGTGTGTTTGCACAAGTTTTTATTGGCAGTATCCTGTGGCATGCCTGCTTCCAACTGTATGTCCTGAGTTTCTAGTGGGGTTTCCTCTTGGTATTCTACTAGAAATTCTTCCTTTGGGTCTTGGTCATCATCAGATAGGTCTCTGATGGAATCACCCATAGAGTCTGATTCAGAATCTTCTGTTGGGGATTCCTCCTCTGGCACTTTCTCAATGGCATAGACTTTTTTCTTTGCCTTTGGACAGTTGTTGGCATAGTGGTCTGTTGAACCACAATTGTGACAAGAATCTCTCTTCTTTGCCCCTTCTGCCACTTTTTCTTTGGGGTTGTCTTTAAACTCTACCCTGAAAGGTTGTTTTTCTTTGAAACCACTGCTCTTATATGGGGTGAATTTCCCTATATTAGTCCTTTTCCTTATGTCTTGAAAGGTGTTGGCAATGTCATCTAGAGTGCAATTTTGGTTGCATCTGCATTTTACTGCATGCTCTAGTTCTCCTGGCAGTTGTGTCAGGAGTTTGTGATTCCTCATTTGAATGTTCATCTGAGGATCAATGGATCTACGTTTCTTGGACTGTCTAAGACACCACTCATATGGATCCTTGTCCACAGAGTATTTGTCATTTTCACATGACATGGTCTTCTGCCATATCTAAGTTCCATTACTGTACTTTTGGATGATTTGACTCTTCCACCACATCCAGTTTCTTCTGCCCTGGATTTCTTTCATTTCTGTGTACCATATACTAGCATGACCCTTAAATTCAGTATTCAATCTAGCAGTAATCCAGTAGTCTGGTATGCTTGGTACATCAATGAAGAGTCCATCAATATAATCTATGAGTTCCATATGATCATATTATCCTGATCCGGAGAATTTGGGCCAGCTTGAGGCCTCAGGAAGCTGTTTCAAGGCTTCCTTCTCTGAATAAGACGTGCCATCTCCATCCTGGTATTGTGATGGAGATCTTGCCTTATTCATCAACATGGCATCTGGTTGATATGGATTCTCTATAACTTGGCCTTGTTGTTGGGGCTTCAAGCTATGGTAGACATTAAACAATTTTTTTATGTCTTGGTCCAGACAAAAAAAAACTACATCTTTTGAACATAATTTGTATAAACTACTAGTTATGTGTGCAAAGTTTTTGATGTGGTTGCTATAGTAGCTAGCGAACCCAAGGAAAGATCGCATCCCTGATGCTCTTTGGTACTGGTTTTTGCAGTACTGCTGCTACTTTATTCTGGTCAATTGCCAGACTAAGACCTGAGGATTTATGTCCTAGAGCCAGTAACTCTTGTTGGCCAAAATTGCACTTTTTAAGTGAAATTTTCAGATTGATGGGTGTACATTTACTTAGCACTCTATCTATGTCTTATACATGGTCTTCCCTTGTCTATGAGTATATTATGATATCATCAATATATACCACCATCCAGCCTACCAATATATCTTCCTGAAATATTGTGTCCATGATCCTTTGGAAGTGGGCTGGTTCATTTTTGATGCCAAATGGCATCCTGGTATACTCATATATGCCCATATGGCATATTATTCTGGGCAATTTCATGGAGCTTGGTTTAACCCCATTTTGATGGAAGCCTTTCATAAAATCAATTTTGGTTATGTATTTGGCTTTTGCCAGTTTATCCAAGGCATGAGGTATCCTGGGTATAGCCTACCTGTCTGCTTTTGTGTAGTTATTCATAGCTCTGAAATCTCCACATTGCCTATACTTGCCATCATGCCAGGTGATCAGGACAGGAGTGGTAATTTCCACTATTTCATTGTGTCCAATCTTTCTGATGACATCCATTTCCAGGAGTTCATTGATATGTTTTTCAATTTCCTTCCTGGTTTCCAGACTTTCTGGGTAAGGATGTCTCCTGAGAATGGGTGGATAAGGTCTTTCCACATCCAGATATAGTTCTATATCATGGGCTCTGATTTTGCCTAAGGGTTCTTCACAAATGGCGAAATTCTGGTCTATTTGTTCTCAGCATTTTCAGTAAACTTAGTTTCTGTTTACTGGTGCGGGTAGTGCTAAACTGTCCCTCTCTGAATTGATTCAGTAGTTCTTCAAGAAGATCTTGCCCAGATATTTCGTATATATCAAGTGAAAATTTCTTTTCCTCATTGGTACCAATCATAATGTTCCTGTTTTTACTATTGTAAATATCTATGCCATACATCCTCTGATCATCTGTTCCCAGCAAAAACCGTTGGATGTGGGCATTATCAATCACAACTAACTCTGGGTTAAGTCTGATGTTACCTTTCTTATGGGGTACAATTATCTCTTTGATAATTGTCCCAATGGAAATCATCTTCCCTGATGCACTCTTGAAGGTCTTTGACTGAGTGGGCAAGAGCTGGTTTTCCCAGTTTGGGAAATGGTTGTCAAGATAATTTCTGGCTACTATGGAGCAGTGTGCTCCACTGTCAATGATCAATGGATGTTGAGAATTGTAAATACAAACAGTCATTTTTGTGGCTGTCCCATGTATGTATGCCATTCCTTTGGTTGGTGTGATCAGGAGTGTTTGTTCATCTTGTGTGTGTTTGCACAAGTTTTTGTTGGCAGTGTCTTGTGGCATTCCTGCTTCTAGCTGTATTTCATGGTTTTCTAGTGGGGTTTCCTCTTGGTATTCCACTAGGAATTCTTCTCTTGGGTCTTGGTCATCATCAGATTGTTCTCTGATGGCGTCAACCATACAGTCTTATTCAAAATCCTCTTCTGGGGATTCCTCCTCTGGGACTTTCTCAATGGAATAGACTTTTTTATTTTCCTTTGGGCAGTGGTGGGCATAGTGGTCTGTTGAACCACAATTGTGACAAGAATTTTTCTTCTTTGCCACTTCTGCCACCTCTTGTCTGGGTTTGTCTTTAAGCTCCACCCTGAAAGGTTGATTATCTTTGAAACCACTGCTTTTATATGGGGTGTATCTCCCTATATTAGTTCTTTTCCTTACATCTTGTGAGGTATTTGAAATCTCATCTAGAGTGCAATTGTGGTTGCATCTGCATTTCACTGCATGCTCTAGTTCTCCTGAAATTTGTGTCAGGAGTTTGTGATTTGTCATCTGAATTTTCATTTGAGGATCAATGGCTTTAAGGTTTCTAGACTGTCCGAGACACCACTCCTATGGGTCTTTGTCCACAGAGTATTTGTTATTTTCAAATGACATGGTCTTTTGACATATTCAAGTACCATTGCTGTACTTTTGGATGATTTGACTCTTCCACCATGGCCAATTTCTTCTGCCATGGATTTCTTCCATTTCTGTGTACAATATACTAGCATGTCCTTTGAATGCTGTATTAAGTCTAGCAGTAATCCAGTAGTCTGGTATGCTTGATACATCAATGAAGAGTCCATCAATATAATCAATGAGTTCCATATGATCATATTCTCCAGTTCCAGAGAATTTAGGGCATCTTGAGGCCTCAGGAATCTGTTTCAAGGCTTCCTTCTCTGAATAAGACATATTATCTCCATCCTGGTATTGTGATGGAGATCCTGCCTTATTAATCAACATGGAATATGGTTTGATGTCATCTTGGTGATATGGATTATCCATAACATGGCCTTGTGGTTGGGGATTCATGCTATGGTAGACATTAAACAGTTTGTTTATGACTTGATCCAGAAAATCCCTGTCACTTTTTCTGTGGTGTTGTTCTTCAAAGACTAGATTCAGTTCTTTCTTGGTTTCTTCAGAGGCTTTGTTCAATTGAGCATGTCCTTCTTGAAGGTTTTTAACAATTTTTTCCATGGAGGCTGATAATATTTCATCCTCTCATGGCTTGCTTCAAGTTCTGCAAACTACTTTTGAGTTTGCTCAGCATATTGGGACATTTGTAACCACAGTGCATCACTGTTTAAGTTACTTTCAGGTGTGACAACATTATGTTCAATCTGAGTGGGGGTAATATTTATATTAATAGGACTACTGATTCTAGAGTTATTTACAACTACTTCTTGTTCTTGTGCACTTCTTTCACCAAATCTAACAGCTTCTGTATCATTAGGTCTGACTCTCTCTTCCTCTGGCTGAAGATGGTTTTGTTTTTGCCCTTGTATCCTTGTCTGCTCCTGGAAGCTTCTTGGGATTGTGAAGAATGGTGACTCTTGGCCACTGATCTGTTGGTTTCTGAATGGTGTGAAGCCACTGGAGAGCTGATTTGACCTTGTCCTTGTGAGGCTGAAGGAATCTGAGTATGCCCTGTCTGGGTCAGCTGTTCTTCTATAGATTGGATAGTGGCTTGATTCTCCCTTATCCTGTTTTCCCTCACCTCCAGGAGTCTGAACTGCCTGGTGGGATTACAACCTTTTGTGATTACCATAAGGTCTTTGAAGTCTATCTCTTTGAAAGAAATCTGGCAACTTGCTCCAAGTTCTGCCCAGTGGGATGCCAGGTTGAACCTCTTGTTGTCCCTGCTTCATTGAAAAAAATCTTTGAGGAGTTGGTGAAGCTGAAGAACTTGATCGATATCTTTCCAGTCCTCTGGTTTGAGGTTCCTGTTGAATTGGAAAGTGAATGGCAGGGTGGGTATGATTTCCCTCAGTGTCTTGCCATCCACCACTATGTCCAAGGTGTCCTCTTCCAGGTTTTCTGGTTCTGGACAAGCTTTCTCTGTCCTCTGGTTGGTTCCTTTGGAAGCCAAGGTTTCTGAGGTGTACAGGTGACATATCAGTTTCTGCAAGCAGTCAAAAGCTTCATTTTCTTAGGTCATTTAACTTTGACTGTGCCTTGTAAAAACTGGCTGTCTGCTGGTTTTGGCAATTTACCTTTAGAGGTTACAACTGGGTTAATTATGGTAATCTTCCCTGTACATATGGTTAAGGTTGGTTTAACTTGTATGGAAGCAGAGTTTTGTGGTTTTCTATTCCTCTGTGTGGCAATGGGTGTCCACCTTTTTGCTGTAATCAGGCCTTTATTGCCCCTATTTCCCTTTCCATTGCTGCCCTCTGGTTCTGAGGGTGTCACTGGTGTTTTGGCCTGTGACTGGGTCTCAAGTGAAATGTAGTTTTCTTCCACTGAATCCAACAGGAAAAGAGGGTGTAATTTCCGTTAATACTTCTTAAAATGCTGTTTGCATGTGTAAGAATGGCCTCTGGGCTTGTATGTTACTAAAATATGCCCTTCTCTAATGATGGTGTAATTTAATTAACAATTTCATATCAGAAATACAGCTTACAGATATCTGGTGCACTGTTTGTATGCCTGTTTCTCACAGAATTACTTGTAATTAACAAGTATAATCTGATAAAACTGGCATGTAAGAGGGTAATATAATTAACAATACACCCAACCATGCCTCAACTGTTGGTTTTACAGAAAGTGGTGTCCTTATTCTAATCAAAAAAGGACTGTATTAATAGATTAAAGTGTTTTTATATTTAAAAGACACCAAAAATAAGGGTTTTTGTGGTGATTAAATTATAATCAACAATGCCGCAATTTGATTAAAGAAGATAAATAATGGTGGTATATGACATATACCACTGTAAAAATATATATAGGATATATATTATACATATTTTTATTAAACAATTACGCCTAAAAAGATAAAACAATTTGTCAGAATAAAGAAAATAAGAGAAAAACTAACTCATAAGGTCCAAAAAGCTAAAACAAAACCTGGCCAGGCCCCCAAAATGTCAGGCTGAGTCTATGATAAAGTTTTATGATTGTAGTTGCAGGCTTTAACTATGACTGTGACATGGTAAAAATGGTAATAAAAAGATTTGTTGATTGTAATAAGGGTTTAAAATAAGATAATAAGGGCTTTACCATAATGATATAGTGGTGGTGAGTGCTGCTGAAAGCCCTGGGTGCAGTCTTACCAGTTGGATTACTATGATACAAGCTACAATACTTGAGTTTAAAGTATAACCTGGTTACTTTCCAAGAGTATGACTGTTTTTGATAGTTGTACTATGTAGTAATTTAAGAGCAGGATGGGGATTCCTTTTCTGGCAGTGAAAAGGCATCCTTTTATCCTGAAATGGAGTGAAAAGGCTGCAAGACCTTTTTACATAGAGGAAGTGAAGATTTGTCACTCTCTAGGACAGGCTTGTGATTTACAAAGAGCCTGTATACCCTTTATTGCGCTCAGATGTGGCTTTGAAATCACCTGTGGCAGTTTTCACCAATACAGGATGAAAATTTTTATCTGGGGACCACATAGCCTGAGTCTGAAGTGTATGATGCATAGAATGCTGTACAAAACCTGTATGGGACCCCATTATTGAATAAACTATGAGTTATTGAAGTAAAAACAAGCTTTTTCATCTGTTTGACACCTCATAATCATAGTTATGGGATATTATCCCATGGTGAAGCTGTATCGGCCAAACTGTGGGATTTTGACTTAAAACAGCCACAAATTTGTCCATTTTTGAGATATCAACCTCAAAATTGGTTCAATGTTTAGCCCTGTATGTTTTCTACACAATGGTTCCTCTTTGATCCGGTTATCATTAAATTTCGCAAAGTTATTCCAGGTACAAGAATTTTGTACATATGCATGTTTTAGGCAAAAAGCTGTATTGGGCTTGTTTGCCTTATAACTTTTGTTCTGGATGAGATATGGGGAAATGAATGGCACCATCAGACAGCCCTGATTGTGCTCTTTCCAAAAAAAACCCACTTTAGGTATCTCACACTAAAGCTAGATGAGAGGTGAATATTTTATTCACCCTTATTTGGCCTAAACTTGGCAATAACTTCTGTAATACTGGTTCTAGCTCAGTTTGGCTGTTACCATTGGATAGCCCTGAATGAGAGCTTTGATTTTAATACCCACTTTATGGGTTTGAGCCTCCCACTCTGTATTTCAGCTGAGGGGTGAAAAATAAAGATTATGCTCAGAAAGAACTTTGAGCAGGAATAACTTTGTTATTCTTTGTCATATGATGATGGGACATGTATATTTGGAAAGAGGTTAGTTTCCTCTTTTGTTTGATACCTTTTGAGCTAATTTTCCTCAGTTTTATGTTTTGGTGGTATCTTGGCTTTACCATTGGTTTATGGAATTTGGCTGTCATGCTTGTGCTTTGGTTTTAAGTCACAGGCTGACACAGAGGCCTTCTATTTCTCATTTTCCTGCATACTGATGAAAGTATTAGCCCATTAAGTCAAAATCTAGTTCTCAATATAAAAGATCCCTCCATATGCTTTCCAGTAGTATAAATATCAAAATAAAATTCTAAAGCTCAGTAGAACAGCTCAGAGGAAGATATTAGTAGTCATGCATTATTGATAAGACAAATTATTTACCATATTAATGAAAGAGTTTAATATTTGATGAATAGTATTAGAATAATAAATATTAGTAGTTATAAATTATTTATTAAAGATGTTATTTACAGTATTAATGAAGGATTTGATATTGAAGAAATAGTACTATAAGCACAAATCTAAGTAGCTGTAAGAGAGTACCACTCAAAGAAGTTATTATTATAAGACTTAATTTTAGTAAATATCTTATACTTTGAATTATTAAATCCTTAATTTATTGAAGTATATAAGTGTTACAACCACATGTAATCACTCCCCCAATGGGTGTTTGTGGCAATCATAGCCTGACCTCATTTTATGGCCAATTGGCCTTGTCATCATTCTTATGGCCAATTGGTCCATACTGGTCTTTTATGGCCTTTGGGCCACACCACCTTTCAGTGGCCAATTATGGCCCCAAACCTCATGCATGGCCTCAGGCCATATCCTTCTCTCATTGGGCTCATTGGCCAATTATCCACCTCACCAACCCCCAGGCCAACACCCCGTGTGTTTGGGCCTGGGGATCATGTCAGCCTCCCAGGGGCCTCTGGCCCCTCTAG
This sequence comes from Austropuccinia psidii, assembly GCA_023105745.1. Classification (NCBI taxonomy): domain Eukaryota; kingdom Fungi; phylum Basidiomycota; class Pucciniomycetes; order Pucciniales; family Sphaerophragmiaceae; genus Austropuccinia; species Austropuccinia psidii. Next base: position 44,866,135 of record JALGQZ010000012.1, on the reverse strand, counting down.
CTACCACCAGGGCCCTGGCCCTACCCCTTTTATTAGGGGGTCAAGGTCCTAAATGGCCTTTTTGGGCCATTTAGGCGCCCTACAGTGTCTATGGCCCATGGTCCGCAGGACCCTTTAGACACCTTTTGGCCCGAATCCAATGAGGCCAAAAGAGGCCTATAGGGCCTATAAGTGGGCCCACTTGAGCCAGTCTTTTGCCAAATGGTGATAGACCCCAGAAGATCATGTCTTGGCCTCCAATCCTAGGGGACCTTTCCACTAAAGACTACAGTCATGGCCTCTGGAAGTCACTAGAGGACCACAGTCATCTTCATAAAGGGGTTTCCCCTCAAGATGAGTAAAACCCCCAACATTAACCCTAATTGGACTCATTCTTCAGGAACCACAGATGGTACATATATGGTATTATATATACCATTATGTACCATTTTTCCTCAGCAATACAATGGTGATTCTTTCAGGACCAAATTATGTCATTCCAACTGCAGTCCTCAAATCCATAAGACATTTAGAAGGAAGACTTCTCAGCCATTGAGTCTTCCAATCCCTGGCAACTACCAGAAGACCATTCAAGGACCCCAACCACCTGGCCCTGCAGCAGTTGTGTTGTAATTTATTTTAGGATTCTTCTGAGGGGAATTTCAAGAGATTATCAAGCATAAAATCAATTGACAAGGCATCAAGTACTTCAGTATTGCTTGGACAACTCAATTGGCCCATACAGGTTGTATTCAAGCAAGGTGTATGGCTTTGGCCCTTTTGGGCCAATTCATACTCCACTCTGGGAATTCCATCACACAGTTCAATTCTCAAGATGGCCAGATCTGCACTGACCCAAAACGGTCAATACAGCCAGGGATCAACCCTCCAGGATCAGTCTTTCAGCTTTTCACATATACTTGCCACCTTTTATTCCCTGTGGACTTTTTCCCAAGTTACTTAACACATTGGATATATTTTTATCCTTATTTCCTTCTCTTCTATTAAAGTAAATACTGATAATCTTAAGTCAGTCATTTGCACCTTTTCTTCTTTTCCTGTCAGCGGATATTGGTGGTCATATCCTTTACCAATTCTATTGTTCTTTCTGGCAAGTTGAAACAGTTAATTGAGGATTCATCTGGTTGGTTCTTTGGATTTTGGCTTTTATTATCTTTGCCATTGGCTTCCTTTGTTCTTTTCTCTTTGGAACACTTGTCTTTATTCTTATTCTTCCCACAAGTAATATATTCATTTTTATTTATTTATTCTTTGGAGCCCTCTAAGTGATTTCTTGATTCCTGAGTGCCAGGCCCCTCTTGCTTCCATAAGATCCCCTGCGACATTATATTAGTTAAATCATAATATCTTTTCCTTCTGTTCATTCTTTCTCTATAATTTAATTCACTCATTTCATCAAAATTATGACTCTTCAATGCTTATGAACTTTATGATTCACTGTCATCTCTCAATTTTCTCTCATTCATTCTTTTTTTGAAAATCGAAAGCTGATCCAATTTTATTGTTGTTTTTCTCTTTCAAATTTTATCTCAAATCATCAATTTAAGTTCATTCATAATTCAGGCATAATCTTAAAATTCATTTGATTTTCAAATTTCTCATCAAATTATTCAGACACATTCTTCACATCAAGATTCATATTTGATTCATTCTTCAAGATTTTTGATTTTCAAGAAGAACACACTTGATTTTGATTTTATTGATTGATTTGACATAATTGATACTGACCTCAAGAAAATGGATTGACCTGAAGATTTCATTGATTTGGCTGATTTTTCACATCAAGAATTGTTGAAATAAAATTGATTTGCCTCAAGAATTCATTTGATTTATTTATTGATTTTGCAAGATTTTGATTTTAATTGATTTGACATATTGATTTATTGACTTAAAGAATTTACTTTGACATATTGATTGATTGATTACCTCAAGACTTCATTTGATTCATTGATATTTCTTCAAGACATTGATTCTTATATTTGATTTTTACTTCAAGTCTTCCAGTTGATTTGCCTCAGGCTTTCCAGCTTTAATTTTACTTTTATTCATTTACTTGAATTTTTTATTCCTGAAATCATGCCCATTCAATACTCACCTCCTGCAAGACAGACAAGATCTCAGGCCAGAACTCAAGCTGTTCTCACTCCAACTCCAAGGGCTCCTCTTGATGGCACCCCAGCAGTTCCTCAACTGAGGGCCCAATTAGACAGAGGACCCATTATGGAAGGAGTAGCACCCTCTCAGAAGGAACAAAGAAGGCCAAGAAGATAAAATTCATTTTCAGGAGTAGTTGGCAGATTTCCAGGACTCTCATGGACCAATTTCAAAGGTTCTGGTGAAGATGGTGAAGAGGAAGCATCTGATGGTACTGAAGGTGTTCCTGATCCTGTGGGGCATCCCAAGGTACTGGAGGTCCAACTCTAGCCCAGTCCAATAAGCCTGTCTCTCATCAATCTTAACCATCATTATTGGGCATCATGCAGCAGATGACTAAAATTATGGCCAATCTTCAAGCAGCTACATCTTCTGATTCATCAAGATCACAGGCCTTCAAGACTCCATCTATGAAGGCACCATAATGCTTTGATGGGACTTAGCCCTTCAAAGTTCAAAGCTTCATTCAGTCTTTCCAATTTTTCTCATAATTATCCAGAAAACTTCTCTCAAGGAAGAAAGAAGGTCCTTTATGCCACCTCATTTCTCATTGGAAGGTCTGCAAAATGGATTGAGCCTTATCTTTCCAATCTTACTAATCAAGATCCAAATTATCTTCTCAATTCTTGGCAATTATTCAAATCCCAACTCTTCACCTTGTTTGGAGACCCAAATGAAGTCAGAAAAGCTGAATCAGAATTGGATTCCTGAATAATGAAAGAAGGTGCAAATGTATCATTATACATTGCTGATTTCCAAAGTTTGGTCTCAAGAATCAGGAATTGGGGTGAAAGGGCTATCATCCATCACTTCAGGAAGGGATTGCCGTCCAGGATTTTGGGTCAGATGGCCTCCCATCCTTCAAAAATTGACTTGATTCAAGAATTAATGGATGATCCCCTAGAACTTGATACCAGGTACCATGAGAGGCAAAAAGAGAAGAGTCATCATCAAGAGAAGAAGCCTGAAGCCTCAAAGTCAAATTCTTCTCTCCTCAAAATTCTTCAAGCTCAAGTCAAAAGAAGAAGAATTTTCAGAAGAGGGACAAGACCCATTCTTCTTTGTTAAATAAATATTTCAAGTTGATTAATCCTAAAAAAGGAAGAACAATCAAGGAGGGTATATGTAGCTATTGTGGTGGAAAGCATAGTCTTGAGTACTGTTTAAAAAGGTTTGAAAACAAGCTTACCCAACTGTCAGGCCAATTTCCCAGCCAGTAAAAAGCCTGAGTGAAAATCATGTTGTGTTCAATGGTCTTCACTCTTTTACAACCAGAGAACAATTGTGCATTCTGAATACTGGTGTCAAGAGTTCACTTAAATTCTTTGTTTTATCTTCTCTTTCTGATGTCTTTTACAGTATTTGCATTGATTCTGGTGCTACCAACTCATTTATTGAAAAGCAGTTTTTTCACAAGTATTCTTTTGCTATGTCAGAGCTTCCAGAGAAGATTCCTCCTATCATTTTGGACTCCTGTGAGTCCCCTTCCTTATTTGTGACTCACCATACCGAATATATGGTTAAGCTTCCTCCATTCCTAAGCTTTGAATGGGAATTTTTAGTCATTGATACTCCCAAGAGAGAAGACCTCATATTGGGCTTGGATTTCCTAATAATTTAAATCCATTTATTGATTGTAGGCAGGGCTGATCACCTTTAATGCTGATCATAAGGACTATTATGATCCATCAAGATCTTATAGTAATGACTTTACTTCTGCCAAATCACGTGCAGCTCTGTTTGGTGATTCTAGAACACCATCATTCCCATATTCTGGTCATATTCCTTCCCTTAATTGGCATATTTCATTATTATCCTCTAGAGATGAAGTATTCAAAGAGATTCAAGATGTTGTAGAAGATAATTCTGTATCTTAACTTATCTCTTCTTTGGGAATATGGACATTCCTCCTTCATCTTATCATGACTCCCTGGAGGAGTTGTGGGATGAAGAGGAAGATCCAGAAGAAGTAGAAACCCTGATGAAGGTTGTTACTTCTGTTTATAACCAGTACTTGGATGTATTATCCAAGTTAAAAGCGGAGAAACTTCCTCCTCACCATGCCTTTGATCATCATATTGAGCTGGAGGGGTCTCTACCTCCAGCTGGAGTGATCTACTCTTTATGTAACCAAAAGCCAGATGAACTCAGGGCCTATATTTCAGAGAATATAGAGAAAGGTTTCATCTAGCCAAGATCCTCTTCAACAGGAGCACCTGTTCCTTTTGTCAAAAAGAAGGATGGTGTCCTCTGTTTGTGTGTTGATTACTGCAAACTCTATGCTGTTACTAGGAAGAAAAAGTATCCTGTTCCCCCTATGAGTCAGCTTCTGACTGTCTTTAATTAATCTTCTATCTTCTCCAAGATTTATTTGTGTGGTGCAAATAACCTGCTCAGAATCAACAAGGGTGATGAGCACTTGACAGCTTTTAGAACTAAATATGGCAATTATGAGTATTTGGTTATGCCATTTTTACTCACCAATTCTCCTGCCTCTTTTCAAAATATTGTCAGTGATATTTTCTGTGACCTTCTTCAAATTTGTGCTGTGGCTTATTTGAATGAAATTATGGTCTTTTCCAAGTCTGAGGAAGAACATGTCACTCATGTGTACACTGTTCTTTCCAGTATCAGAGCCAATAGCCTTTTTCCTAAGGCCTCCAAGTGCCTATTCCATGTTTCTAGTGTAGAATATCTGGGTTTTATTGTTTCTTCTGAAGGGCTCAACATGGACCAAGGAAAGGTCCAGCAAATTCTCAATTTGCCGCCTCCAAAAATCCTCAAGGCTCTTCAATCCTTCCTTGGCTTTGCCAATTTCTACCACTGTTTCATAAAGAATTATTCAAAGAAAATTAGTTTACTCACCAGTTTCTTCAAGAAAGATTCCTGTTTTCCCCTCAAGAAGGAAGCTCTTAGTCAGTTTCACCAGCTCAAAGAGGCCTTCACCACCACTCCAATACTTTCCCACTTCAATCCTTCTCTACCCACCATTGTGAAGAACAATTCATCTGAGTATGCCTTGGGTGCTGTACTGAGTGAGGTTTCTGACTCAGTAAAAATCCCATTGCATTTGATAGCCGCAAGCTTATTCCAGAAGAGCTCAACTATGAAATTTATAACAAGGAACCCCTTGGCACAGTCTGGGCTCTCAAGTGCTGGAGGGCTTTTCTTCTTTCTCTTTCTCCCCCTTTTTAAGTTCTCACTGATCACTCTTCCCTGAAATACTTCAAGCCCGCTGGGCTGAATTCCTTTCTGAATTTCACTTTTCTATCACTTACCGCCCTGGCTGCCTAGCTACTCTTCCAGATGCATTATCATGTTGGGACGACGTTTATCCGGAGAGGGGGGAGGATTTAATCAGCAAGAATCCAATGAAATTTCAACAAATCATTAAGAAAGATGAAGTTCAACCCTCATTATTTTTTGCAGTCAAGGTGAAATGTTTTTCATACTTGATTGAATCAATTCAGAAGAAATTATGGAAATATTCTCACTACAGAAGTATCCTTCAAGAATTGGGTAAAGTAAATCTGCTTAAGATTATTCTCTTGATACTTCTTCCCAACTTCTTTTATTCAAAGATTGGGTGGTGGTCCCAAATGACCCCACAATTCAACTCAGCATTCTTCAGAAGTGTCATTATTCTCCTCTAGCTGGACACCCAGGCCAAGAGGAAAGTCTCAAACTTGTCAAGTGGGATTTCAAATGGTCTGGCATGACTCAATTTATCAAGCATTATTTCTCATCCTGTCAACAGTGTTCAAGAAACAAAAATATTCCTCAAACCTCTTCCAATTACAAATGGTCCTTGTATTTGTCTTTCAATGGATTTCATCACTCAATTGTCACTTTCCAATTCTTTTAAATCAATTCTTGTCATATTGGACAGACTCTCAAAGATGGCCGTTTTTTTTCCAACAATGCCTTCAACAACTTTACTGGATTTGAACTATCAATTCATCAAGGATATCTTTTCAAAGCATGGCCTTCCTTCAAGGTTTGTTATTAAGAGAGGTTCAATTTTTGTTTCTTCGTTTTGGACCAATCTTTGTCAGCATCTCAAGATTTCAAAAGATCTGCCAATTGCTTACCATCCAGAAACTGATGGACAGACAGAGAGGGTAAATCAGATACTAGAACAGCACCTTCAGATTTATGTCAGTTATCATCAAGATGACTGGAACACCTGGCTCCCTCTGGCTGAATTTTCCTACAATAATTCTGATCACTCTTCAACAAAACAAACACCATTTTTTACTGTTTATGGAAGAGATCCACAATTTGACTCAGTTTGCATCACTCAAGACACCCCTGCTGGAAAGTTATCAACAAAAATCTGATCAGTTCAGAAAGATGTCAAGAGAGAACTTGAAGTTGCCATAAACAGGTTTAAGAGGTATGCAGATAAAAGTAGAGCAAGTCCACCTGTTTTTGGTCCTGTTGACATGGTATGGCTTTCCTCCAAGAAAATCAAATCAACTAAAGCCACCAAAAAACTAACTGAAAGATGGTTGGGTCCTTTTCCAATCTTGTAGAAAGTCAGCACTAATGCCTACCATCTCAATGGAAGTCCATCCACCCAGTCTTCCATATTTACCTCCTTAAATAGGTCAAGACATAAAAAATCCCGAATTGGCATCAAGAGCCTTGTCCTCCAATCATCATTGAAGAAGAAGAGGAATGGGAAGTCTCACAGAGGCTGGATTCCAAGATCAAGAGAGAAAAATTATGGTACTTGGTGGAATGGAAAGGCTTCATTCAATACCAAGAAAGATCCACTTGGGAACCAACCAAAAACCTCAATAATTGCCCTGAACTTCTCAAGGATTTCAATTCTTTATATCCTGATAAGCCAGGACCCAACTCTTCAAAAGCTTGATCATTTATGGGGCTTGGTAGGGAAAAGAATTACCAAACGTTAGTCCCACTCCTGGTATGCACCTTTAGAGGTATTTTACTCTTTTTGTTGTCAGCATCACCTTGGCCACTCTGTGAGCACTCTGAAAATTTTGGACACAGATATTTGGCCTGTCTTTCAACATCAATTTCAAAATATATAGCCATTTTCACTTGGGCAAATGGACCATTCCTTTTCTCAATTTCCTTCCAAGTCTTTCCAATTCAATTCCTTCCTTCAGAAATTTTCGTTATTTTTATGGAACTGGCAGGAGTGGTAACTACCAAAAGTAAGTTCCTCTCCTGTTGTGCACTTCCCTGAGGGTCCACAATATTTCAAAACATCACCTTGGCCACCCTGTGATCACCTGGAATCAAATCTTGTTTTTCAGGTCCTTGCCCAATTCAAATCAGCTGTCAACTTCTGTGATGAAGATTGGAATACCCCTCAAGACTTCATTTCCCTTTATTTTCTTTCATGTTTCTTTATTTTTCTCTCTTTATATTTTTTTCAAAACTTTTCTTTCTGAATTCTTAATGCCAACTTCTTTATGTCAATTCAATTCTTCAAAAACTTAAAAGCCAAATTTCAAAAGAAGACCAAATCATCCTCAGGTCATATGCCAACCCCATACCAGTCTTAAAGTTTTCTTTCAAGATGCAATGCCTCTGGAATCCCTATTTCACATTGTTCTCAAAAGCCTCAACAGGCTTTTACCTTGGTTGGGTGCTGAGGAGCTCACCATTCAAGGTGGGGGGTACTGTCACAACCACATGTAATCACCCCCCCAATGGGTGTTTGTGGCAATCATGGCCTGACTTCATTTGATGGCCATTTGGCCATGTCATAATTTTTATGGCCAATTGGCCATGTCATAATTTCTATGGCCAATTGGTCCATACTGGTGCTTGATGGCCTTTGGGCCACACCCCCTTTCACTGGCCAATTATGGCCTCAGGTCATATCCTGCTCTCATTGGCCTCTTTGGCCAATTATCCACCTCACCAACCCCCAGGCCAACACCCCTTGTTTTGGACCTGGGGGGTCCTGTCAGCCTCCCAGGGGCCTCTTGCGGCTCTAGCCACCACAAGGTCCCTGGGCCCTACCCCTTTGATTAGGGGGTCAAGGGCCTAAATGGCCTTTTTGGGACATTTAGGCCCCCTAAGGTGTCTACAGACCATGGGACCCTTTAGGCACCTTTTGGCCTAAATCCAATGAGGCAAAAAGGGGCCAAGGGGGCCTATCATTGGGCCCACATGAGCCCATTTTCGGCCAAATCCCTTGAAGACTCCAAATGGCCATAGACCCCAGAAAATCATGTCTTGGCCTCCAATCCTAGGGGACCTTTCCCCTCAAGACCACAGCCATGGCCTCTGGCAGTCACCAGATTCCCCCAGTCACCTTCATAAAGGGGTTTCCCCTCAAGATCAGGGAAACCCCCAATGTCAACTCTAATTGGACTCAATATGTAGGAACTGAGGATGATACATATATGGTATTATATACCATAATGTACCATTTTTCCTCAGCAAGCCAATGGTGATGTTTTCAGGACCAAATTACGTCATTCCAACTCCAGTCCCGAAATCCAACACCCATTTTGAAAGAAGACCTCTCAGCCATTCACTCTTGCAATCCCTGGCAGCTAACAGAAGACCATTCAAGGACCCCAACTACCTGGCCCTGCAGGAGTTGTGTTGTACTTTATTTCAGGATTCTTCTGAGGGCAATTTCAAGAGATTATCAAGCATCAAATCAGTTGTCAAGGCATCAAGTACTTCAGTATTGCTTGGACAACTCAATTGGCCCCTACAGGTTGTATTCAAGCAAGGTGTATGGCCTTGGCCCTTTTGGGCCAATTCATACTCCACTCTGGGAATTCCATCACACAGTTCAATTCTCAAGATGGCCAGATCTGCACTGACCCAAAACAGTAAATACAGCTGGGGATCAACCCTCCAGGATCAGTCTTTCATCTTTTCACATATACTGGCCACCTTTTCTTCCCTGGGTACTTTTTACCCAGTTAATCAATATATTGGATTTATTTTTATCCTTATTTTCTTATCTTTTATTAAAGAAAATACTGATAATCTTAATTCAGTCATTTGCCCCTTTTATTATTCACCTGTCAGTGGATATTGGTGGTCATATCCTTTACTAATTCCATTGTGCTTTCTGGCAGGTTGAAACAGTGAATTGAGGATTCATTTGGTTGGCTCTTTGGCTTTTGGCCTTTGGCTTTTTATTATCTTGGCCATTGGCTTCCTTTGTTCTTTTATCTTTGGCACACTTGTCTTTACTCTTATTCTTCCCCAACAAAATCCATTACTCTTAATTTCTTTATTCTTTTGGAGCCCTCCCAGTGAGTTGTTCTTGATTCCTGAGTGCCGGGGAAGTCTTGCTTCCATAAGAGCCCCTGTGAAAATAAGTTCTTTTTAAATAAAAATTATTAGCTATATTTGTCATAAGATGTCTTTTGAAAGAAATTAATAACTATGAACCCCACCCCTCTATTATAAAAAAAATTCTTATAGTATTATCTGCAGTTTATTCTATATCTTGTGCTATTAAATCCCCTTGTACTCAATATTATTAGCCTAAAGAAATAAATCAATACATGCAGTATAAAATCTCATACATCTATATTATTATATCTTAGTAATATTCAAATATATATCTACGCGTTAACAATAACCCATAGAATAGTTGTATTAAGAAATATATATATATATATATATATATAGTGATCATAAACATTCTTCATCTCATTATTTGGTAGGTCTGATAGTAACTTATGAAATTCTTCTCTAGCTTTAAAGCCATAATCATAAAGGAACAAACTGTGAGATTTATAGTCAGAGTATTGATTCTATTGAGAGGAGATCCTAATAAACTCAAGCACCGTTGGTTGGAGGATCATTTTAAGATTTGACTATGAAACAGTAGGTAAATATCATCAATATTGTACTTCTTGTACTCTTAATGCCCTTAGTAAAATTATGAATTATATTGGGAAAAAAATATAATTATTATGTTAAAATATTTATATTACTTGAATAAATGAGATAATATATACTATATTTTAAAATAATATAACAAAAATCAATATATTAATACTTGATAATTAATATATTTATGTGAATTTATTAATTTTACCAACAAATAATAAATGTGCAATAAATTTTTGCTTAATGATAAAAAACAATTTATAGCAATAATATTAAAAATATTGAAGTTATATATTAATATAAATACTATTTATATTAATAAACAAATTATTCAAAATAATAATAAAGTGGAAATAACCTACTTTTTACATTAGTAGAATATTTTTTGATTATTTCATTCCAAATGATTTCATTAGAACTTTTTTAAATGTATTTACAAATAAAAATCAAAGAAATTACAAATATTTGCGATTTTCCATGGAGTTAAAGATTTTAGAGAGAAATTAGCAAGAAAAACACAATATTGAGTCAATCAAGTCAAAGCTGGTGTTAATTTTTTTTGATATTTTGTATTTAATAATAGAATATATTTATATAAAGAAAACATAAATTACCTTTTGATTATGGTTTTTATTGTTTTTGATGTGTCTGAGGGGGAAATAAAAGAAAAATAGCTCCATTTATGGTAAAATCTTCCTTTCTAGAGTCCAGAAGGCTTCCATAAGATATTTACTGCTGTTATCCACTGGATCCAATCAGTATTTTAAGGCTTAGTGATGATTACATCATAGCTGAACCTTCTTATCTCAATATTGTGAACCTTTGAGATATGACCACATACCCAAAAAGGTCACAAGAAATATTTAAAATAATTATACATTAAAAATAATTACCTTAAAGCTACAAAAATGGCCTAAATTGGCATAAAACTTGGTTTAAATTAAAAACCAATGAATAAACATGTGAAATAAATTATACCATTTGTTTTCCCATGGTAAAATACACATATACCATTTTTATGGCATATCTGTAAAGTCAATATTTAATGAGTTATAAGTAATAATACCTTATAAAAAACATAAATCCTTAATTATTTCAAATACCAATGAAACAACATGTGAGATAAATGGTACCATCGGATTCTCCATAAAAATACACACATAAAACAATCAAGAAGCTAATCTCCAAAGTCAATACTTAAGTAGTTAAGCTGAATATATGCACTTTTTTGGTCAACGCATATATTCAAGAATTTTAGCTAATATCTTTTGAAATATTCATGATAGAGTGATGAACCAAAAATAAAGTCATCACGTAATTACTGTAGAAATACAGAAATGAACTTTATTTCACAAGCTATAAAAAAGGTTAAAACCTGTAAGAGATTATTGATTAAAATCAATAGAGCTGTTGACCACTTTGTTGTGAAAGTGGTCCAAACTTAAAAATAAGGAGAAATTCAGATCTTACTAGTTCATTTGTGAACAATGACGTAATCTTTATTATAGAATTCAGGGTATAACCCCTTTAAATCATGGTTTGAAGTTTAAAATATTAAATTTCAACAGAAACGATGAGTTACACAAAAAATCATCAAAAATAGAGTTTTGATGATGTAATGAAATGCTCTGGAAAAATAATAATGTTATACCAAGATATTAGAATTGACTCTCTGAATTTCTTTAGTGTGTAAAACTTAAAAGTTATGAAGGATCAAAGTTTGAGACTAATTTGATCATTTATGATCACTCACTGTAGCTTTAAATTAAGTTTAACAGTCATATGAGTGATAGAATTAGTGAATAATGTTAGTTTATGATTAATACTAATAAAATCCACAAATTTTGTGGTTCGGCCAAGCCTTGACGTCATCAAGCTTAGAGTTATAGTGATAACTCTAAATATTGGCATAATAATGAGATAAGATGGTTTGATCATGATGTAATCATCACCAAACCTTAAAATATTGATCAATTACAGTGGATATAATCAGTGCACGTCTACTAGAAGCCTGTTGGACTCTAGGAGGAAGGAATTTAATATAAATAGAGCTCTTTTTACTCTATTTCCCCCTCAGATGCTTACAAAAAATTAAATCATTAAATAAAAAGGTAATTTCTTTATTCTTTATATATAAAACATTTATATTATTAAAGACCAAAGATAATCTTATAATAATCTTCATCTTTGACGTGATTATTGCAATTATTTAATTGTTTTGTTTAAATTTCTCTTAAAAGTCTTAACTCCACCTAAAACCAAGAAAATTTGTAATTTCTCTTAAATTCTATTGTAACTACAATTTAAATAAGTTTTATTTACATTTCTAGGGGTAAAATTATTCAAAATTAATATATTAAGCATTAAAAGTAGGTTATTTCTCATATTATAATAATTTTTCTCTATTATTACTTTTAATAACTCTACAATTAATATAAATGGTAGTTATATATTAATTTATAACTTTAATATTGGTAATATTATTGTTATTAATTGTTTTTTATTAATGAAAAACAATTTCTTACACCTTTATTATTTTTTGGTAACAATAATAAAGTGCTTTTAAATATATTAATAATCTTATATTAATATATTTATTTTATATATATTATTTTTAGGGTGTTGGTAAAAACACGTAAGCAAATTGGTAAAAACACATAAGAGCTTACGTGTTTTTATTAAAAACTCATGTGTTTTGGCTATAATTTGGTAAAAACATGTAAGGGGTGCCCTGGGCCCATTTTTAATTCAAAATGAAACACAATTGGGCCTGTATTGGGCCAAAACATGCCCAAAAGAGGTTTTTTTCCCACAAAACCTCCATAACTCCAAATTGTTTCAGATTTTTTTGCCCAGCCCCCCCCCAAAAAAAAACAAGCCCAAACACCCCAATAATCCACATTATCCCCACCCCAAACCATTGTTTTGTTGGAAAAACAGCATTACCAAAGCCATTTTGAAAAGCTTTTCACACTTTTTTTTTCTTTTTTTCCCCCAAAGACTGCATTTTCCACCACAACAACCTGCTTTAAAGCCTCTCAATTTTCAATTTTTTACCTTCCCTCATCTATTAATCCCACATTTAAACCACTTTCTTTCGCTCTTAACCACTTCTGTTCATTTTTCACACCTTTTTTCACCTCTTTTTCACATTTCAAAAGGTTCTTCCCCCATTCCAAATCCCCAAATTCCCCCGTTTTTTCACTTTTATACATATCTTCATTAAAAAAATGCTTCAACCCCCCACTGAATGTGAATTTCAGACCCTTGAGCTTCTTTGGCAACATATGCATAATGTTGCCAGGGCTCAGGGGTATGCTGTGTCCACCTTGAGGTCCAATATGACCCACAACCAAATTGAAATATGTTGTGACAGGTCTGGCACCCCAAATCCCAACAAAAGCCCCTCCAAAGCAGTCACCTCAAGAAAGCTTGACTGTCCTTTTAGACTTTATGCCAGGAAATATGCCAAGAGTAGCACTTGGACTCTTAAAGTCAAAAATCCTGAACACAGCCATGATGCCACTGAAAATATCATGGCATGTCGTGCTTTCAGGAAATTCAATGAGCAAGAAACATCCCAAATTGCTCAAATGTCTGAATCACTGCTCATGCCAAGGCAAATTCAGGCCAAATTATGCAGCCAGAGGGAGTCTGACAGGCCTGTAATCCGTCAAGACATTTACAACCAAGTCAAGAAAATCAAGAAAGACAAATTGCAAGGCAGAATGCCCATTGATGCTCTTATTGACACTCTCAAACAAGAAAATTTTGTTTGGTCCTCTGCAAGGGATTCTGAGGGACACATTACCTCCTTGTTTTTTACTCACCCCCTGGCCATAAAACGTCTTCATGGCTTTCCTCATGTCATTCTTATGAATTGTACTTATATACCAATAAGTACAAAACACCCCTTTTTAATATTGTTGGATTCAGCTCAACCAATAAGACCTTTTCTGGGGCTTTTTGTTTGATGAAGAATGAAAATGAAACTTCATATACTTGGGAATTAAATCAATAAATTGAAAAGGTCCTCAACAACACCAATCTTTTTCCCCCTCCAGTTATTGTTATTGACAGGGATCTGGCCTTGAAAAACTCTATTAAGAAGCTCTTCCCAGGCTCCAAAGTCATGCTATGCATTTGGCTCATCAACAAGGATTTATCTTCTCATTGCATGAAGAAAATTGGTCATGGAACTGATTTTGAAAATTTTATGGTCCTTTGGAATCAAGTAATATACTTCTTCATTTTATTTCACTTTTCTTCTTATTATTGTCTATATTAATGACTTTGGAATTCATTTCTCAGCTTATGTATTCACCCACTGAAAAGTCTTTCAAAGACAACTGAAAGAAGCTTCAAAAGCAAGTTAAAAATCCTGAGGTCTTGCAGTATTTGGAAAATACCTGGCTTCCTCTAAAGGAGTATTATGTGCCAGCCTGGACCAACCACCATTGCCACCTGGGTGTGGGCTCCACCTCCAGAGTTGAAGGTGCCCATGCCATGGTTAAACTTTGGCTCCAAAAGTCCACTGGTACTCTCCTGGAGGTAGTCAGGGCTCTGCACATGGCATTCAGAAAACAATTTATTCAAATTATCAACAGAATCTCCAAAGAAATGATTTTCCATGTCAAGAATTTTCCTCCACACATCTGTGCCCTCAATGGCAAGGTGTCTCATTATGCTCTTCAGATTTCCTTTGAAAATTTCAACACAAAATTTCCTCCAAATGAAAAATGCACCAGCAAATACAACAGTTATAAAGGCATTCCTTGCAAGCATAAGACCCAAAAGGCATTTGCCAAGTGCCAAAGGCTTGAATTATCAGACTTCCATCCTCAATGGCATTTGAATTTGCCTGTGAGGGCTTTTTAATTTCTTATTATTATTTTTTTTTCTTATCCCCTAATTTTATTTGTCATATTCTTCTCAGGCTGGTTCTCAAGGTGATGATCAAAGTGTTGAAAAAGACTGAAAGAATGAAGCCAAGGAAATATTTGAAGACATTGGGGAAGACCTGTTTCAAAGACCAATGGCAGAAATCACTCCAATAATTCAACATTTTCAAGATGATTTGACTGGAAAAGTCCCATTTGATCAAATTCCCAAGAGTCAAGACGATGATCAATATTCTGAAGACCCTCTAGAATGCAAGAATATCCGTGGAAGACCCCAAGGAGCCAAGAATAAAAACAAAAATCAAAACAAAAGAGAACCTTCAAGATTTGAAATTATTGAAAGTCAATCCAAGAGAAGAGGAAGACCCCCATCAAAAGTGACCAGCACAACAACATCAAGATCCCAGTCAAATGTCCCCTCTCCAATTATGGAAGTGGACTCATTTGAAGGGTCTGAAGATTCTGAGGACTCATTATCTAAATCCATCAGTTCATCAGATTCACTACCATCAGCAACTGAATTGAATAAATGAGAAGTAACCCTTAGAAGGTCCAGAAGATTGGCAATTGGAAGCAAAACCTCACAAAGAAAATCACACAAGCCTGCCACCAGTTTGAATACCTATGATGCAATTGACTTGACCTGTGAGCATTGTCAAAGCAATTATCACACAAGTGATGAATGCTCCAAGCTGTTTATGAGTTTCTGATTCTTTTTAATGCAATTTACTGTTGTTTATTTTGATATTTATTCATTTTTTGAGCTTATTTTATCAGATAACTGGCTCAGAAGACTTGCCCAAGTTTATATTGAAATACACCTTCAAGGCCATCAATGTCCAGGGTGGTGGAAACTGTGGCTACAGAACAGTATCCCACTTCATTTACAAGACTCAAGATCAATGCGCTGATGTCAGAGGTGACTTGGCTGAAGAAATTCACCAAAATCAAGACCTTTATGAAGCCATGAATACCTTAATTCCCTCAGTATCCTCTTATTTGGAAAGAATTGAATGGTATGAAGATGTTGGCCAGGCTCCAAAAAGCAAGTGGATGTCCATGCCTGACATGGGGGATCCAAATGCAAATAAGTATAAAATACCAGTTTTCTTTTATTCCACAGCCCAATCTTTTTCTTTTTTCCCTTATTTCTGTCCTCCAAATGATAATCCCCCATTTTCATCTGCTTCTTGAATAGTTGTGCTCATTTTGTTCCTTTGGACATCATCATTTCTAAAGTTTATCCAGTCCCCCCCATTACTGTGAACTTGGAGATTCATGCCCAAAAACAAGCCCTGGGGTGGGCTGATAAATTTAAGAAACACAGAATGTTGTATTTGTCCAATCTTCCTCCCCCCCTCTCAGAAAAAACCCACTATTTTGGAGGTTGATTCTGATTGAATGATTTTTGTATATACATTTTATGCCAATTATCCCCCTCCTCAGTCATATTTATTGGTTAAATCCCACCTCAGTCTCCATTTTTATCAAACATGTGGAACTTTTGTACTTGAAAATAGTCATATTACACACAAGAAAAAAAACAGCTGAAAAAAAACACTCCTTGCGCCTTCACTTTTATTCCCACCAAAAACTTTTTCCCAATTCATGAGCTTCTGGTTATTTATTGTCCAGATTGAACCCTTTAATTTTAAAAAAAAATGAAGGAAATTCATAAGTGGGAAGTCATTAAATTCACCTTTTAAAAATAGGCATATTACAATGATGGGAAAAAACATTTGAAAAAAAAAACATTTTGTGCCTTCACTTGTCCCACCCAAAGAAATTCCCAAAATTATGGGATTCTGGTGCTTTATTCTTCACATTGAACCCTTCATTTCAAAAAAAAATTAAGGAAATGCACAAGTGGGACGATTTTAAATGAATTTTTGAAAAAATATGCCATTTTGGCATATTGGCCAAATTGGTGAAATTTGGCAAAAAAAAAATTGAAAAAATTTGTGCTTATTGACATGCCAAGTCGGGAAAAATATGGCAAAAAAAATTAAAAAAATCCTCAAAACTGAGCCTGAGGAATTGTTTTTGAAAATTAAGGTCACTTACGTGTTTTTACCAGAAACTTACGTGTTGTTACCATAAATCGGTAAAAACACGTAAGGCCTTACGTGTGTTTACCAACACCCTATTTTTATAATATAAATTATATTATTATATTTGTTAAATAATATAATTATTTTACGCCATAATTATAATAATTCTTTATTATTATAATTATTTTAATCTTATTTATTTCATTTATAAGGACATTCATAGTACAATAAGTAAAATATTAGGAATTTTTACTTATTGTTTCATAGTCAAACCTTACAAATATTATGCCATTATTTAGAGTTATCACTGTTACTCTAAATTTTCTGACATCAGAGGCTTGGAAAAACAATGGAATTTGTTAATTTTATTAGTATGAATCATAATACATTAGTATCCACCAGTTGTATCACTTATATAGCTGTTAAAAGTAAAATAGGATTACAGTGTATGGTCATAAAGATCATTTTTAAGCTTTAACTTTGATAATTAATAACTTTTGAGTTATTCATGCTACAGCCATTAATAGAGTGAATTCTGATGGCTTGTAATGTCCTCACCAATCCTCCAATTGCATTTGATTAAATGATCAAAACCCTATTTTTGATTATTTTTCTTGTAACTCATCTTTTCTGTGAAAATTCATTATTTTAAACTCCAAACCATGATTTCAAGGGGTTATACCTTGAATATGATTATGAATATCACATCATTCCCTACTCATGAGCTGGTAGAAGCTTAATATACACTTTCTCCAAGTTTAGAATACTTTTAAATTCAAGTGGCCAACAGCTATTGCTATTTTCCTCAATAAACCCTTGTAAGGTATATGCTTTTTTATAACATGTCAATCAAAGTTTATATCTGTATTCCTAAAGCTATTTAGTTTTAGCTATATCCTTTGATCAACTCTTTATAATGCAAAATTCAAGCAATATCAGCTAAAAACCATGAATATAAGTGCTGATCATAAGAGTGTATATATTCAGGTTATCTCAGTAAGTGTTGACTTTACAAACATGAAAGAAAATTTTTATATGTGTAGTGTTTGATGCAGAATTTAGTGGTGTAATTTATTTCACATGTTTATTAATTTTTGTCTGAGATAATCAGGGTTTTTTCATTTTTATGGCATTTTTCCTTCTTTGAAGGTAATAATTTCAATATTTATTATTAAAATAAGTTTGTACGGTTGTTTTGTGAAATATTTGGATTTGTGTTCATATCTCAAAGGTTCTTAATCATTCAAAAATTCAAAATCCCAAACCTGTGATTTTGTAAGATGTGACTATGAAACTGATGATAATATTACTATTAATCAACAGTACTATGTCTGTTCTTATGAAATATAATAATAAAATATTATTATAACCACAATTAAATAATTAAAAAATTATTTCTTTCACGTGTTAAGCACTACTAGTGATTTTAACAGTGAGCAAGTAATTGTCTACAAGAATCAATTACAAGAAGAATTTAATAATAAAAACTTCTTTATTAAAATAATAAAATTATCTTAATATATAATCATCTTTTGCAAGAATAATTATAATGATAATTCTTTAAGAAAACTAAATTTTTAGAGAAAAAACTTTAAGAATTAAAGATAAATCACTCACTAATATTCCAAAGAGCTTTTTGAAAGATAAGATAGAGAGATTTGGCGTAGAATTGTGGATTTAGAGGATCAAAATGAATTTATATTGTATTAGAACAATATATAGTTGATTTCTATGATTTCACGTCTCTCTGATTGATTCTGAAAGAATAAAACACTTAAGAAAAGTTTTAACTAATACTTACTTGTTGGTAATACTGATATAAATGATTAATAAGATGATGATGCGGAAAAAACAGCAAGAGAAGGCCTCTTTTAAGTCAACAACAGCTCACAGAGGCGTTCCATGGAGCAAACTGAAAAACCAGTGAGTGAGAAAGCATTAAACCCTTTTTGATTAGTACTTACATCATCTGTGGTCACGTAAAATTGTCATAATTGCTTAATTGATGCTTTTACGTGACTACCAACCCCAATATGGTTAAGAATAAAAGGAGTAACATTTGTAAATCTTCTTTTATTCCAAAGTAATCATTGATTTCCCAAAGTTATCAATGTTATTGACAATTTCATCACAGGTTGTATTTACTGTGAATTTTTGAAGATTCAGTGTTTCACGTAGAATAACCAAAAATGGACTGTAAGTAAGACTTTTAATTTTACTAGTAAAACTGTAATTATTTTTGGTTGTACCATAGATAATACAGTTCTAAATTGGTCCTGAAAGTTTCAGAAAGATTCATTAAGAATTGTAATTTCAATGAATTTTTGAAGTTTTTACCTCATTTCTACGTAGAATTGCAAATATCAGTGTTTGACTGGTTGCTATGAGGTAAATCAATGGATACAAGTCCAAAAAAGGGTTTTAATTACTCTTTTGGGGTTTATCCATGGAAAGTCATTAAGAATTGACGTGGTTAAAGGAGCCTAAGTAGCTTTTTACCTCCTTGGCACGTCAAAATAGCAGGTTATTTGCTATTTTCTAAAGATTTACAGTAGTTGTGACATGGTAAACAAGTTCCCAAAAGGTTTTGGTTTACCAATTAGTCTAAGATCAGCCATGTATCCAAGCTTTAGAGCTTTCCACGCCTCTGAGGCCTCAGAAGTTGGGTACCCTGGCTCTCTTTGATGTCTTTTGTCCCCCTTACTTATTTTTCACGTCAAAATAGAAATTTAAGCTTAAAGTGAGATATCCACTATGGGTGTACCAAAAGTGCATGTAAGAATACCATAATATTAAGTGCTCAAAACATGTATAACACTATTCTTAGTGTATATGTAACATGGGATTTCTCACTTTCCCATTATTTTGGCGTAAAATCAAGAAAAACAAAAATTTTCACGGATCTTTTATGTGGTATTAATGATGTGGTATTGAAGTATTTTCCATATTACCACCTCAAAGAGTTAATTCGAGCTTATTCACTCTATGGAGCTACCCTAGGTGAATTTTTGTGCAGAATCCAAATCTGGCCTTAAATCTATGGATTTACATACTCAATAAAAAGTTATTCATCTTTTCTGAAATCAAAAATGATGAATTTTGAATATATGCATGATTTATGAGTTATGTATAATTCAAAATTTCTTTTTTAAGAAAATTGTGGCCTATTTGGGTATGTAAAATATACCTCAAGGCTCACAGATTTCCCCCTCAAGGACTGCCCTATCCAATCCTACACTAAAAAGAGTTCCATGACACTTCACTAGAACCAGAAATATTAATGAGCCACCTTTCATATCTTTTCATTGTACGCTGTAATTTTAAAAAATCGTTAAATTTCTTTAATGAAAAAGTGAAGTCAGGCTGCATGGCCAGAATTGGACCTATCATGCTATTTTGTCTTAATTACCCCCTATATGAAAGATTGAAGTGGGAGAATATCTATGTTTTGGAGATCATCCCTGAACCAAAATATCCAACTGACTTTAAATTGAATTGAATTTTGATTCCAAAAATCAAGGACCTCAAATATCTGTGGCAAAGTTCCATTTCTCACCCACCTCAACAGGTCCTTCATTATCCTTCATTTTTTTTGCTTTCTTCACAGCCATTGTGAATTTGGCTTCCATGTGCAAGCCAGCTGTATTTATTTCTCATTCAAGAAACAAGTTTTGTAATTTTTTGCTCCATTCACAGGGCTCTAGTTGAAGAAATTGGCACTCAATTTCACTATACATGCTCATACCAAAATCATGACCAACAAATTTATAATTCCCTTGTTGATTACATACAGGATTTCCATTCAAAAAGTGAAATATCTATGTGGATAAGCATAGACACTATGGTAAGATCCACAATTACTCCCACTTCAAGAGTTGTGTCACTTTGCTATTGTGCAGTTTCAAAAATTAAGAGCAAAAACCATATATATTAAGCTGAAACTAAAACTCTCAGAAATACGTTGATATGTTTTCTGAGGAGTAGCTGATGTCAATTTGGTATTATTAATAGAATTTTTAAAGTCTCTGAGCCATCTTGATTTCTTAAAAATAATGTCCTGATATTAAAAGCTTTGAAGCTTGATTTGAATTCCTTACTGCATTGGACCAATCTGAATATTTATAAAGCTTTTGGCTTTTATTATAGACACTTCATTATTTCTGAAGAAGATATACAAGCTCATTGTGGATTGTATGATAACGAAGTGATGTCATGTGAACTTCTTGTAATGATAAAATCCTTGTTTAATTAAATTTAGTATATTCTTTCTTTTTGAAAATATAATGACAAATTAATGGAATTCTTTGAGTTTCATGAGGTTTTTTTCCTGAAATATAACAGCCTTGTACATTTTTGACATGAAGCTACAATAAAAGCCACTAAAGCCCCTCAGTTAACATCACTAAAAAAATTGCATGTGTACATTGGGTATGGTGGGAATAAAGCACTTCAAATTATCAAATTACATTCACACTCAAATATCACAGGATCCCAAATGGCACAATTCTTCTATCCTCATTCTATAAGGAAAAGAGCCCCATGCACCCTGTGTGCCCAAGCATTAAATCTTGTTGGTGAGAGTTTGTATCTCTGTAAGCTAAGGGGGCTGGTCATTTGCCCCTAGTAAGTGCTGTGTGCATGTGTGTAATGCAAAATTAACCCTGAAAATGTTTTTTCCTTTGTGTTTGTTTGTCACACAAAATTAACTGTGCATATTTGATGCAAAACTAACCCTTAACATTCTTTGGCCTTCATGTGTGTGTCACAAAAGCTCCCAAAGCATTGTGCATCTGGCGGCACCTGTTTTGCATGAAACATTTCAATCTTCCTTTTTCGAAGTTAATTCATAGATACACTGGAGAATTCCCCACACCCCTACTTTATTATGGCCATCCATTCCAAATGAAATGGTCAGTGCTGGGTGCATGTAGGTCATGAAAAATTAACCCTGCACATTCTTTGGCTTTCATGTGCATTTGTTACACATATGCACCCAAAGTTTTGTGAAGCTGGCTGCACCTGTGTCACTCTTACTAATGCCCTGTTAAATCACAGATTACTTGGAGAAATTAAAAAACATCTCTGTTTTTGGGGAGCTCCATCCCACTTAGAGTGAATCCTTCCACCCATGAAGTTGTGTACACAATTTTAGGTGTGTGAATTTTCCTGATTTTACATTCAAAATACAATTTCAGATAGCTATTCTCATATGAAATGTGTAAAGACACTACTTTTATTTATATATATTTCTATATAGGGCCATGGATTCCAACAAATGTGGTGCTTCTTGACGCTTTTAACCTGCAAATGGAAGGATTACATGAAAAAAGACTTTATATTAGATTTTCTCGGGACAAATTAGAAGACTGTAATATTGAGTGTCTGAAAAGGTAATAAATATGGAAAAATTGAAAAATATAAATCAAGACTGGTTGAATTATCTTTTTGATCTGTGTGTATGGAATCACATGTGGGTCTTTATTTATTGTTAGCCACCTTGGGATGGTGCACTTGCAGGAAGGTCATGGGATGAGTAATCTCAGTGGGAGGAACAGGGGAAAAAATATTGTTTCATGTCACAGGATTGTGTGTAAGAGTTTCCTGTTATGTATTCTTTATTTTTACCTTTTTATTCTTGAAATGAGTTTGAATTTGATCTTGCTTTAAGTCTTCTTGATGTGCAGTCAATTTCCGGAAATTGATGGAAAAGGTTTGCTGGTGATTGCTAAACTTGAGAATACAAGCAATGCAATGTTGGTATTTGATATGAAATGTGGTGAGAGATGAGTCAATCCTGCTTATGTTGTCTATGCAGCAATTAAACACCTTAATTGAGCACACAAAAGAGTTTTTGAAGTGGTATTCAGAAATTTCTTTTTTGCTTGTTTGAGCTATCATCAAAACATGATTACTTCATGATCCATGTTTAATTTACGTAATGACCAGAAATATCAGAATCTGATAATTCTTTTTGGCAGAGAAACTGATTTTTTCTGGGACATTCTTGATTTCCTGGAAACCATTTCGTGGAGATTAGAAAACCAATAGATTTTATTAGGCAATGAAATATGCTTGGTTGAGGTATTTTCTGTATTTACTGAATAGCTTTTTTTTGGGGGTCCTCATTAAAGTTTTGTTTTTGTTAAATGTCCTTGCACTTACCCTGTAGCCAAAATAGTTGATTTTTTTGATTGCTTAAAAAAACATGATTTTCTTCTCAGTGGAACATTTTTATAGCAATTAAATCATAGTTGAAGATACCATTGCATTTATTGCCATGGCAAGGGCTTATTATGGCTCCAAGATTTTTTTTTCAGAATTTCATTAATAAGGATGAGCTGTGAAGTTGGACTTGATATTGTGATTATTAATGCTACTTGTTTCCCATTTTTTCCATTGAATTGGACCATTTGATTTTGAATTGAATTTAAAGCTTCTGAAATTATTCTGCTTTCTGGGTTAGTACTAACCCTGAAACACTACCAAACCTACTCTATGACTTCTAGTTTTTGCCCTAAAAACAATCATTGACATAATTTTCTAAGAGAAGTCTCAAAAGGGGGAAAGTGAAAAAACAAAGGTAAAGGTGAATCATTGAGTATATTTATTAAAAACACACCAGAAATGAAGTCAAGAAGTCAATAATGAACAGTTGAACAGGATGTAAGAATATATCAATGGCCTTGAATAGTTGCTATAGTAAGTAATGAAAACTCATGTTGAGAGTGCTACATGGCTTTAAGTAGTTTGATAAAGTAGAGATCTTGAGGTTCAAGTTTTTGTGTTTGCAATCTTCATCATACAAAAACAGACAAGGGCTGAGGGTTGTATGGTGGTACATTATGAAAATAAATACTTTTGTGTTAGTCATTGGAGTGAAAAATACACTATTGATTCAATAAAGAAAAGAGTAAAACAGAATAGATGAGCTGACATAACACAACACCTATAGTTGTTGGTAATGGTTTTTCTAGCAACAAGCAAAAAAATTCCAGGTAACACAATAATGAATTGGTTAGGTTTCAAAAGCTAAACATTAATTACTAGCCTAAATGGATAAGGTGAGTTAAGAAACATACCTACAGGGATGAGTAGTATCATGCTGAGGTAGTTGCTAAATCAGAGCCATGGTTCAGAATCAAAAGATATTATATACACCGCTCTTGATAGTACTATGATGGGGTGCTTGTGAAATCATTGGTACTAGTCACAAAAGGTCAATAATCTTGATGAATGCACTCCAAATCTGTCTGAAGAGACACATTGTATGCCATTGTGGCTAGATATTATTTTGATGGAAAATTGTATAATAATTTAATAATGGATTGTTGTTTTTTCTGCATGTATGAACAGATTGATTGAGAATTATTCAGCTGGAAAGGTGATGGTGATAGTTTTATCAAGAGAATTTGTGAGACTTAGAGGTATTTTCATATACCCAAAAGACCACAAATAACCAAATTAAGTTATAGTTATAAAAAAAAATATTTTTATTATAGAATCTAAAATTTAAATACAAATATGAAATTTATATAAAAAATTAAAATTTTGACTATAAGTTAAAGCTAAAATTAAAACTACATTGGCATTCCAAAGTTTGAAAATACACTTTTACTTGAAAAAATTAAGTAAAAATGAATTTTCACCAAAAATATTAGAGTTAGGATATTATTGGGAAAAATTTTAAGAAAAATTATTATAACTTTTTTCCAATTAATAAACTTATTAACATTATTTTACTATTGGATTCCTCATAGAAAAGAAGGTGGAGACACCTCTGGATGAAAATTCTGTAACTCAACTGTAAATAAGCTTAAATTAAGTTTTTAGTATTTTCTGTATAAAAATCTGAAAATCCGCAGAACCTTAACTTAATTCACACCAGATTTGGTTTTAACCATAAATCTTCATATAGCATTGAGGTGTGGGTTGTAGCTCAGAAGCTATGAGGAAATGAAGTTTTTTAATTAAAATGTCAAAAGGTGAACATTTATTACATAAATGAACTTGAATTTAAATGAGGTATGAATTATTACAGTTTTTTATTGTAATTTTTCAATTGAATTACATATGTAGAAAAATTAAATGAGAAATATTAATTATGGGGGAGGAAATAAATCTGGGCTCCATGCATTCCAGACTCCCCCAAATTCCTTTCTGAAAGGTGTGGGATGTCAAATTACATGCAAAGGTTCATCTTTTTTGACCTGGAATTGGGTCACAGACCCTGTTCTCAATTGATGATAATATTTTGATACCAACAAAGGAAGTTTTAGCTACTTCCAAAAGGGGAAAAACTATTCTTAAGGTAAACCAATCTTATTAAAAACAGTTTAAACTAGTTCTGACGTCTCTTACACACATTCTGACAGGTTTTGTAGGGTTGAAACTAGGTATTACTATACCACTGGCTGATTTAAGGGACTAAAATGGCTAAATCCATCCCTTTTTGGTCCAAAAAAAGGTTCAATGATTCCATAATTGGCTTTTCTATTGTCAGAGTGTTTCTAACAACTGATTAGAATAAATTTTACCTTTGGAGTAAGAAAATTTGTGCCTATAAAAGAATGTCTTCTTTGCCCCACTTTTCTCTTCATGTTGGAAGCTTTTCCCTTTATAATTAGTTTAAACACTTTTAAGCCAATGAATAAACAATTCCAAACACCTCTCTTAAGTCAGTTTATACATTTTAGCCACATGAAAAAATCATTATAATCATTGATTGTAACTCTTATAAACATTTTTTACCCTTGAACCCCCAAAAGTGAAATAAAGTATCTTTTATCACTGTTAACTCTGTCACTTTGCTTCTAAAATCACTCTGGTTGCTTTTGCGCTTGTTTTCTATTTAATATTATTTTGCAAGGCTTTATTTCCATATTCATTGCCTTCAGTTCCTTGCCAAATTAGTTACAATTGAAATGACTCTTGAAGCAATATCTCTTGTAAAATATTTTTTGATATATTTCTATTTTTTGTAAAAAAAAATCAATCTTTATAATATCATTGCTATATATCATGAAATTGAAAACAATAAATTTGGCCTTTTTTTCTACTAAAACTCTCAAAGTTTACTATTTTTAATTAAATTTTACCTTATACAAATTTTTAGGACAGGAAAAGTACTTGATTTGTGATCAAATTATCATATCCACACCTTACAATATGATCTCATAGTAATTACAGATGTATTCATTTCCCATAGAATTTATTAAATTCAGATAATTATTCTTGAAAAGCTCCTTGAACAATACAGAATTGAATTAATGAATAATAGTAATAAAACTATATATCAAAAGCCTACTTGTAAGGTGTGTATATGAATCTTTTATTAAAAATTAAGTACCTTTCCTGTCCTCAAAATTTGTATAAGGTAAAAATCAATTAAAAATAGAAAGAAGTATTATTCTTAAGAGAAATCACACCAATTTTATTTCTATAGCTTTATTAGTATGAAACAATAACATTATAAAGATTTATTGTTTTACCAACAATACAAATTTATCCAAAAATAATCTACAAGAGATATTTAAGGCTACAAAAGCAATTTATTCAAGAGCAATTTCAATTGGAATTAATTGAGCAAATAACTGAAAGCAATTAATTAAAGAAAAAAGTCTTTAATAAGAATATTAAAGAGAAAACACACCCAAAAGTGACCAGAGTGAATTTGGAAACAAAGTGACAAAGTTAACAGTGATGGAAGATGCTTTAATTCACTTTTGGGGTGGTTCAGGGGTAAAAATGATTATAAGAGTTAAAAACAATGATTATAATGACTTTTCACGTGGTTAAGAGGTTTGAAATGATTTAAAAAGGGTGGTTGGAATCTTCTATTGATTGGTTTAACAGTGTTTAAACTAATTATAAGAGGAAAAGATTCTAACATGAAGAGAAAAGCGGGGCAAAGAAGACATTCTTTTATATCCATCAATTTTCTTACTCCAAAAGTATAATTTACTCTTGTCAGTCGTGAAAAAGAGTGGCACAACAGAAAAGCCAATTATGGAATCATTGAACCCTGGTTTAGACCAAAAAAGGGCTGGTTTAAGCCATTTTCTGCCATTTATAGCCATTTTAGACCCTTAAATCAGCCATTACTATAACAATACCTGGTCTAGAGCCTTCAAAACACGTCATAATGTGTGTACGAGGCATAGAAATCAGTTAAATTTGTTTTTACTAACATTGTTTTAACTTAAGGGTAGTTTTACCCTCTTGGCAACAGTTAAAGCTGCCCTGGTTGGTATCAAAACCTCATCATCAATTGAGTCACAGACCCTGTGACTCAATTACAGGCCAAAAGTCATGAACGTTTGCGTGAATTTTGACATCTACACCTGTCAGCAAGGATTTTGGGGGTCTGGCTCCCCCTTAGAGCTAGAGTTCTTTTCCCCCACCCCAATTCATTTTTTCCATTAATTCCTCATCATGTATTATACTTTTAATATACATATGTAATTCAATTGAATTGTACAGTACAATAAATTAATAATTGATACCTCATATGAAAATCAAAGCTCACTTATGTAATACACATGCACATTTTGACATTTCAATTGAATTCAATTGAAAATACTTCAACTCCTCATAACTTCTAAGCTAACAACCAAACCTCAATTTTAACACAAAAATTGATGTTTAACACCACATGTGAGGTGAATTAAATTAAAGTTTTGAGGATTTTCAATTTCTGTATTGAAAATACTAAAAACATAATTTAAGCTTATTTAGAGTTGAGTTACAGAAATTTCATCCAAAGGTGACCCCACTTTATTTTTTATGAGGAGTTCAATGGTGTGATAATTTCTTCATGTTTATTTATTGGGTAAAAATCTATAATATATTCTATATAACTTTCTACAAAAAATATTTTCATTTCACAATTTTTATTCAAAATTCATTTTTACTTGATTTTTACAAGTAAAAATATAATTTCATAATTTTAAATTTTATTGTAATTTTATTTTTAAATTATAATTAAATTTTGATTTTTGAATATAAATTTGTATTTATATTCCAATATTTATTCTTATAATATAAATAAATTTATTTTATTTTTATAATATAAATAAATTTATTTTATTTTTATAATATAAATAAATTTATTTTATTTATATTTGTATCTTAATTTATCATTTGTGGTCTTTTGGGTATATGAAAATACCTCTAAGGCTCACACTACTTTAGACTTTTCACACCAGCTTGCTGAATAATTCAAGCACTATAGACCCCAATTCATATCTTTCTTTCTTTTCTGGTGAGCATTTGAATCATTTTCTGATTTTGGACAAGGAAAATAACAATTCAAGTAATAAAATCTTCTTGAATAAATGTATGTTTGCTTATACTGGAATTATTTGTTGCAGAACTGCTTGATAATTCTTCATTGAATTAATTTTTTCAAAGAACACATATTCAAGGACTTTTTGAGAAGCTACCAAGAGTATTGTAAAATACCTTGGATCCAGCTTCAAAGCTCATCAATTTGTCTCATATACTTGAAAATAAGGAGAGTGATAGCTCTTATTTGTCTGAATCATGGGGCCAGAATTATTTGAATCTTTTAAAAAAATATTATAGTAAGAGATATCACTCTGGGGATTAAATTTCAGAATCTCATACCAAATGAGGTAACTGGAAATCTAGTATATTTTAAAGGAAAGCTACTTCACTAAAGAAATGTAATTCACAAAACCTCCACATATATTTCAGCAATGAAAGGCATATTGGACTTTCTTTTTGTGTTTGTGGGGTTAAATCAATTTTTATAGATGAAAATAAAAAGAGAAAGTATTTAATAATTGAAATAGTCAAGCGTCTGAAAAATGAAGAATTCTCAAAGGAACCATACTAAAGCTTAGGAATTTGGAGTGCTCTAATTATACAGAGATAAAAGGGACCTAATAGTGATGGAGGAAGAAGGAATAATTGTTTATTTTGAAAGTGTTTAATATTCAGAAATTACATCATGTATTACATGTGATCTTCTTTCTATTGTGAAGATAAAACTTCAGGTGAGGGTTATTTTGAAAGTTTTAAATTGAATATGAAAGTTTATTCATATTTCTTTTATTATTCAATCACACGAATATTGGTAATATAGTCATAAATCTCACAGAAAGTGAGTTTATTTATTCGTTCAAGCCATAAAGGTTTGTTGAGAACAATTAGTGTATCCACTTTTTTCCCTTCTTGAGAAGGTTTTGATGAGTAATAAGATTTTTATTATTTGTGAAACTCCAAAACTATAAAAATACCTTTGAATAAAGTCATTTTTATATATCTCTGTTCTCACTTTTATGAATAAAATGATGAATTTCCATTGTATACTCAATTTACTTCATTGAGAATAATTTAAAACTAATATTTAAATGAAATGAAGTTTAATTAAAGAGACATAGTATAACCCCTAAAGACCCATGATTCAATCAGATAACACCTCTTCTATTGATCCAGAAATGTATAATCCAGAAGTAATTATACACAATCTACTGTTGATATGGTTGAAAAAACATTAAGCAAAACAAACTAGAAAATGAATCAAAAGGGGAGAGGAATATTCCCAATTTCATTCATGGAAACTAGAGAAAGGATATTTTGAAAAGATTCCAACATGAGTATTTTCTAATTAAGGAGATATTATATGCTTACCAACTCAATTTATTTAAGTGAGATGATTAAAAAAGCCACCTCTGATTCAATTAATGAGGCTAAATTAAAAAGGGAATCTAATATAAGACTTAAGTAGAATTTTGGCTTTCTTTTTTACTCTAGAAATTTCTTGAAACATTCAGGGTATGAGTCTTTTCTGGATTTAAATTTTAACATGTGTATCCTTCATGATAGCAATTCAATAAGATTTTTAAAATGCACAAATTAATTCAGTTCATACTTCACATAATTGAAAAAGAGATTGAATACACCAGAAGCCAAATATTCCGGCATATGTGAAAATACAGAAATGACCTTTTATAACATATCTCCCAGCTACTCATTAGAGTATGTAAGGCTTTATTTTGGAATTATGTCACTATTGAGGCTTTTTGGGAATAATAAGGATTAATCTGAATACTCATTATTCCAAGAAATAGATTTATATCAAACCTCTTCCTCATCAATCAATGGAACAATATGTTGATGCGGAAATCCCCAATACAGCAAAAGTTATCTAAACAGAATATCCATGAGCTATCCTCAGAAGGTTGGAATAAAGAGAATGAAATAAACTATCATAGAAAGAAGAAAATATTGTTTTATTATGATAAGAAATATTTTCTTTTTCATATAATTTGGAATGAAAATAAAAATAAAAAAACCACCAATTGTTACAAATTAAATGAGCTAGGAGGCCTTCAATTGATCCATTCTCTTGATTTTTCATAAGAAATACTCAGAGAATTCATGCGATCCCCATTATTTTAAGATCAATAAGTGCAAGAATAGGGATAGTAGAGCCCTCAAAAGCCTCACATGATACACCTTATATATTTCTTGCAGGAATGTTCAAAAATCAATAACTTAAAAAAACTAATGAAAATACGAAGAAAACTGTGTAAATGAAAAAAACAAAAACTTCTTAAAAGAGAAAATCATTCAGAGAGAAAGAAAGCTGATACTTAGGTTTCCTGAAATAAATTGCAAAACCTAAAGCATGAGACAAAAACTTACTACAAGTATCAGCGCCTCAGTAGTAGTAAATGGAACTTTATTAATATTAAAAGAATAAAATTGAATTATTTAAAAAAATTTCTTTTCATTTGTAACTCAATAAATTTTCTTTGGAGAAAAAGTAAATGAATTTTTGCAGAAGATATTTAGCTTCTATCATTTGAAAGCCTGCTTAGTATTATCATTTTTAATCAACTAATATATCTCTATTTCATGGAAAACAATATTTTGATGTGGCATCAGAGGATTCAAGTGCAATTTTTGTGATTTAATTTGGATTTTGAAGGTATTACTTTTGATAAAAGGGTTTTCTCAGGTTTCCAAAACCCTTCCAGATCAAAGAAAATATTTTGTTCTTTCCAACCAGAAAAATTTAAATTACCAGTAAATAGATTAAATTCATCAGTCTTGGGATAGCTGGGGAGTAAATCAATATAGAACTTCCTTTTATACATTATATGTAAGTTGAAATTTTAAACTCTAGAGTAATTGTAAAATTAAATAGAACATTTTGATAAAAGATACCTCAAACAATGATTAAATCCAAAAGGATTAATACAGCCGTTAGCTCAAGTTAAGGTATAACTTTGAATTAATTCTCTTTTTCAAACTTTGTGAGAGGGAAAAGCATTACTTTCAGTCATTAAGAGATCTGAAATGGCCTATTATGTATGAAATTCTTATATATATATAATATGACTGACCAAAAGATCTCAATGAAAGCTTTGATTAAAAAAATAATTGGGAGTTTCTAGTGTCAATTTTAAGTGGCACATTTTGTCATTTCATTCTTTACCTTCCATTTGAAAAAGAGTTTGATTTGCATATTCCCAATATTTACAATTTCATTCAATCACCAGGAGAACTGGCAACCACTCTTATTTATTCATTTGATATATGAAGAAATACAATTTGAATTAATACAGAAAAAAATCACATATTAACAGTTTTGAAATATCCTCAATCTTATATAAGTCAGCATTAAAAATATTTTATCCCTCAAATGTTTACTAAAAATCAGTGGGGCTTTGTTGAGCTACATTTTTTCATATGTACAAATTTTCCATAAAAAGGTCCAATTTTTAATAGCAAAATTCATCAACAAGCTTCATTTAAAATTTTTGAATATATTTATTCAGAAATAATGAAGCTTAAACCTTGTTTCCTTCAAGAAATATTTATTTGAGAGAAATATTTTACTTCATTCATAATATTTTTTTGGAAATTTTGTTGTAATAAAGGGCTAAATGTTCAAGGGACTCATATATTATTAAGGATATATTTCACTAGAATTTGGAAGAGTGAAATTAATTTATCTATTTATAATCTTTACGCAGCTTTTTTTTAATTATTGTACAAAAGAAAAATTGGATATTACATCAATATTTCTGATTTAAGAGCTAAACAAGGAGAGCTGAAATTACCAAATTACTAAAAAGACCTTCTTAGGTATTTCAAAAAAAATACATGAGAGTCAAAGGTATTCAATCTTTAGCTAAGTACTTGAAGCTTGCTTGGCATGATTCATGTAAATAAGATAATTAGGATTTTTGATCAATAACAGCCAAAATTCATTTAAAGAAAGATATCTAAGAGTAAATGGATTTATTAATTTGATAGGCTAGGTACAAAAGTCAACAAATTAAGTGAAATAATGTTATATCTTGCTCAAAGAATACGACAACAGGGTTTTTCTTAATAATGAAGGTTTCAGCTTTAAGAAGAACTACTTTAAAAGGAATAGGGAGCTATACTTTAAGTTCATAATAACCTTTAATATTTGAAAATGATGCAAATACCAAGTCCTTCATTTTGAGTATATCTTGAGCTTTGTTTGAATTAAAATCTTACCAAACCTTTCAATGTTGTATTTAGCCATCCTCCGAGCCCAAAACGATGAAAATGGGCCATCTTGAAGCTGAAAGTAAGCAGGAATTGAAATTAGTAATTTCTTCTACAAACAAATCATGTAGCAATCACAAATTGGGAATAATTCAGTTCTCTTATATAAATAAATATTTAAACTCCAATAACAACAGATTAATTCCTTTATCCAAGAAAATGGAAAGCTTTATAGTATTTTTTATTCCTTTTGTAAAGCCATTTTGGTGCAAAAAATTACTTGAATCTCCTCCTTGTAAATATATCAATAAAGCTAAAAAATCATTAAGTAGATGTAAATAATGTAGAAACATTACCCAACGATGGGGGTGGATAATTCTTTGAAAATATTATATTAATAAAAGGGAATTTTCTATACTATGACTTGGCTTCTTTCTATTGTAGACCATAATAGCTTTATATGAGATTCCATAAGTTAAAGAAAATTGGTTTTAGGAATTTAAAAAACTTACTGGTTACCAAATTGGCTGTAAGAACATTACATATGTTTTCAAAAGTTTAATTCGGCATCAAGACAGTTTAAATACGGTTGAGAGTTTACCCAGTTTAATTCACAAATCATCACATTATTTGATGCAATTATTTCCTAAATTGAAGAGTACTTAGAATAGTGATTAAAAAAACAAAGCAATAAGTGGTGACAAGAGATATACAATCAATACTCAAAAATAAGAAACACAGAACAAAATTGCAAATTTCAGAAAATAATTATTCCTATAATAGGAAATAGCATTTATTACAGTAAAATGTATTATTTTCCATTTAAGGCTTCAAATAAGTTTGAAAATAACTATCTCCAATTTGATGTTGGATATGGACATGAAATTGATTTTTCTAATCAAGAAAACAATGATAAATATTCAATATTAGGCATTAACTCCCTCCAAATTTTTATTCTCACAACTGTTAAAAAAGAAAAATATCCTTGACTTCATTTTGATTAATTCTAAGGTGTAACGCTCAGTCTGAATATAAATATTAATCTTTAATTATATACTCAGGTTTTTTGAAAATTACTGAAAAATTTAATAATTATTTCATTTTTTTTATTTTATTCTTTGAGATTTTCCATCATAATTTAAATTACTGAAGTAATAGTTTGCAGCGAATTTCGGTTTTATTTTAAGAATTATTCTTACCTTCCACCAAGGTCCAAACAAAATGCTTGTAAAAATTATTTATTTGAATTTCTTTGGAAGAATTCAAAATATAAAGAAGATATTCAAAAATAAATGAACTAGAAGAATCTGCTTATATAGAAAAATCAGTTTGAGATCTCTTTTTGTGACATAAATTATTGAAAATTTGAAAATTTCAGAAAACATATACCCAAGTTTGTACAAGAACCCAAAATCGCTTATTGTCTTGGAAGGAGCAATTAAATATTAAAGGTGAATTAATTTAATAAAAATATTGAATAAAGGAAGTGATAAAATTTCAAACACTCGTTTCACAAAAAAACGATAGAGCCACCAATTAAAGACTTCTTTCAAAATGTAATAAAAAGATGTTTATCTAAATAACTCTATTTTTATTCATTCATGAATGAGGATATTTACAATGATTTTTCAAGAAGTACCCTGTCAAAGTAAAATTAATTGAATCAAAATTATTTCTACTCTTTTGTTTTTTTGTAAGAGAGATAAATAATTAGGTGTTGTAAATCATAAAGTCATATCTAATGCATTCAACCTCCTCCCAATACCAAAATAAGGTGGAATACAAATTTTTTTCAAAATTATCCAGATTTTAATCATTCATTAAAATGGAATTTGTAATTTTTGGCAATAAAAATTAACAAATTTGAAGCTAATTGATCCTTCAAATTCAATAACTAATGAAGAATATTATATTCCTGTTTATAAAATGGAGAAAAACGAATGATAAATCACTGTTCAATTCTAAATTTAAATTATATAAATCTTTCAGCTAGAAGCTAAATAACGGTCCACAAAATTTGTCTTTAACAATTATATACAAAGAATTTGATTTCTAGTCTTCCAAAACTCAATTCAGGTTTCAAAACTTCTACAAAATCATTCAAATTTAATCTTTTTGTTTTTGAAGATTTTTACTATAGGAAGCTTTTGCTTCTATGTGTGTTTTCTGATAAAATATCATTTTCTTTCAGCT
The DNA here is from genome assembly GCA_023105745.1 of Austropuccinia psidii. NCBI lineage: Eukaryota > Fungi > Basidiomycota > Pucciniomycetes > Pucciniales > Sphaerophragmiaceae > Austropuccinia > Austropuccinia psidii. Next base: position 44,831,475 of record JALGQZ010000012.1, on the reverse strand, counting down.
ATTTATGAGTTTCATAAAGGATAAAATGTAATTATATTGGACTCTTGTGAAAAATATTAAAATGGATTGAGAATATTCCTATGAATAGAAATTTAATGTGTGATATGATATTTCAAAGAATATATTGAGCATAAAAAATCAATTTGAATCAAGATAACTTGTTTTCCAATGATCAAAACTCATAGTTTACAAAAGTCTTCTTGAGAAATTCCAAATCAAAGGAAGATACCTAAATTAAGGTGCTGGTAAACAAATATAACTACCAGAAAAAAAAAGGTAATCCCATACATTATTTTAGAAAGAGATTATGTTTTTTTACTAAATTGTGGACAAAACATGTAGTTTTCTGGTTGAAAAAAGGGAAATACCCTAGTTTATTAAAACACTCCTAAAAAAATGTGAAACATGTTTCAAACGTTTGTGGATTAATTGTTTATTTGTTGGATTCACAAATATATTGATTAATTAAAACATTTGTTTCTAAGGAATTGATTTGCTAAGTGGAAATTTTGTAAAAATGCCACAATTCTTCAAAAAAAAAGGTCTTCCAGCTGTTGTATTTGAATATTTCCTAAGAAGGTGAAAGTATTGAGAACTATCATAATTTCAGAATATTTTTGATGAAAATATTTTGAACCCAAAAAAGGGGTTTTCAAGTGTAATTCATAAATTATCTTAATGAAACTTAAGTCATTGTTTTTAAAGATTTAATGGTTTTATTCCAATAAAACATATGGTATTTTTTCAATAAAAAAGGAAGAAAGTTTGAAATCCAAAATATGATATTGTTGGAATTTTTGCATGCTGAATGTGGAACGTTTGCAACACAGAATATGGAAATTTTGGAATGCCAAATATGGAAGTGTTTCAGTGCAAAATATGCCATTAGTCTAATTTCAGATATGAATTTTTCTCATTCCAAATATTCCATTTTTTGATGAAAAATATGGAATTTTTCAAATTCCAAAATGGAGCTTTTCAATCAGAGAATATGGTATTCTTTGAATTAAATTCATGGAATTTCAAACCCAAATGACGGGTTGTGTTAATTACCATATATAGCATTCTTTGAAGGAGATTAATTTAAATGACATTTATGGAACCTTTTGAATTAAGATGATAATATATTTGCAGGAAAACTCATGGAAGTTGTTTATTGAAAGGACTTTTTTTTGTCAATATCATTGATAATTATTTAATCAATGCCATCAAAAACTGTTAATATTGTAAAAATTGAAGCTTTCTAAATATTACAATGGGGTTTATGTATGAGATTTTTTATCATTTTGACAAAAAATATTCCTGAAGCATGAAATGAATTCTTCAACCCAGTTTTTATGTACTTATACCAAATCATGTAAACAACGTGTAGGCTCTTTTTTGTTATTGCCAAAATACTTATGCAATTCAACCAGAAAATTTTCAATATGAACCAGTTTCTATAATTTGTAAGAGCGACTAGCTTAAGATTAAAAGATGAAGAAAAACATCAAATATGCGGAAGATTTAAAATAACTTTTCAAATGAACCGGAATTGTCTGAGCTTGAAATCTGGATTTTAATAGCTGTTTATGACAGATTTATGCAAACGTTTACTTGTATTTGTCCTCCATTTATCTTTATGTACCAAAGAAATTTCTTCCATAAGACAAATTGAAAATACATTGAAATTTGTATTCTTTGGTTCCAATGAATGTGTTGGTCACAAATATTTAAACATGCAAATCTGCACTTTGGTTTTGAAAATAGAACAATCTACAGAAAAGTTGCCTAGGAAAACATGTTTCAAGTTTCTTTTTTAAATGAGAGTTCTTCTGAGGCTCCCTTTTTAAAAATGAAATATGCTTCATGAAAGCATTTTGGTAATGAATAACAATTTAGAGTGTAGAGATAATTTTTAATTGTCACCTTTAGGAAACTGTTTTCTCAATGAATACTTCAGAGCCTACAATAAATTGGAGTTTAATTGGATTCCTTTGATTAGAAGAATATCTGAATTTCACATTCTGAAATTGAATACAAACTTGTGTTTCCACATATTTGAAGATGATATTATACACAAAACTATTCTCCATAAAATTGATTCAAATTCTTGATTAATAATATATCTTTTTGCTCATCATATAGAGATTTCTGAAATTAAATTCATTCAAATTAACATGGAAAAGAAAAAAAATTATCATATAAAGACTTTGGGAAATATCTTTCCTTAAACAATTTGAATGGCTTACTACTCTCATACCTGTGTCATCCAAATATCCAAAAAAAACTACAAATAAAGTTCGGTTAGATCTAAATTTTCTGAAAGTGTGGCTGAGTATTTGCTAAACAATTTCAGGGTTGAACATGAAGGCCCTGCCCTCAGGGCCTGACTTTTTTTCATGGTGGAAGCATATCTGTGGAAATAAAACCCCAGACACCTTATAAGCGAGGAAAGATAAATTAAAAATAAAATTTAAGTTCAAGTAAGGAATATTAAATATCATAGAGGACAATTAGAACTGCCACAATTCATAGAATTCTCAAACTGAAGTTCAAAAAGTGTACACACCTATGATGAAATAGCCTTACAAAATCACCTCATCCCACCAAAAATGGTGAAATACAACCAAGGAATTACACCATAAGAAACTTCTCAGAAAGGGACATTTAGCCATAGTACATAATAATTCATTAAAATATTGAAATCAAATGAAGATATAGTGAAATACCTCCAAGAAATTACACCATTTCTAAATTTCTCACCAGAAAAAACATCTTGAATTACATAATAATACATAGAAATGGTGCAATCCACCAAAAAAATTGTATCATTTCAGATTGACCACTATCAAAAAATTATCCCGGCCAAAATAAGAGGAAAATTCTAGGTCCCTTGCTTTTGAGTGCTTCTATGTAGAGCCCAAATAATATGAATAGAGGGCCTCTCCTCCTCATTTTCTCCTCTTCCCCCCATGCAAGTAATTATATACCAAGAAAGAGAATTATTATTTATTCCTCACTAGTATGGGAATCCAGTATTATTATTAAATGGGATATATATACCAAGGAGGAGGATATTTCATTCATTTCTTAGTAGTAGGGTGGTCTAGTTATTTTATTAAAGTATTGGAGAATGTAGTTTTTTAAATCAAACCTAGTTAATAGAAGGTCTACAATATATTATTAATTAAACCTATGTTTAAATTATTAGTCTTCTGGTTTTAATACTATTAATAATACCCATACTATTGAGTTTATCCCTATACACTTCTCATTATGAAGTATAAATATTGATATTATAGTTTTACATGAAAAAAATCCACGAATATATAAATCATTATTTAAAATCTTAGACTTATCTTATATTATATCACACATATATTTGAAAGATATCCCTTTCATATGAAAAAAATACCTTACCATTGAATTATTAAATGTATTATTGTTGTATTATAGTAACAATTACCCTCTCAAACCATTAATAATTATAAAAAAGATATAATGTTAAATTAATCTTACCCTTATACCTGGTATTAGTACCATTTTACTAAATCAACCCCTTATATTATTAAGGTCTTACCATTGTATCATTTAATATTATTATGTAAAAATCATATTTTATATCATTTTAGATTATAAAGTACTTGTCTGATTGTTTATTAGGTCTGATTGATAGAGACTGCTGAAAAGTCTTCTCTAGTTGTAAATCCACATTATTAAAATTTTATTGGTGAGATCTATAGAGAGATTGTTCTGTATACTCAGAGGGAAAGCTAATATACCTTAGCACCCTTTCTTATAGGATTATTCCAGAAATTCAAAACCATATATCTGTGATTTCCCCCTCAAAGACTGCCTTATCAAATCACACATTAAAAGGAGTTCCACACTATGTATATGTAGCCAAAAAAAAATTAATAAAAGATAAAACTAGGCAATAATGCCAAAAAAGGTGAACTTGTGGGATATGAACCAAATTTTGTTGTCTACTCAGTCCTGATGGATGAATAACCAAAGATAATTAAAACCAGAGAGGCAAACTTCAATCGAGGCATATTACCATGCAAAAATGAAATAATTAATGATAAATTAAGCTCATCTATGATTTGGGAAAGAGAGTATGCAATCAAACCAATACCAAAACACAAGAACCTCCACTGGATATTGATAAAATACCTTTAAAAATTAGTATTCCAATTTAACAATATGCCAAGAGCGGATTTCTGAGACTCCAAATATTTCATCTAAGGAGAGTAAAAATATAAATGAGAATTCTGAAAGCCATCAATTTCAAAAACAATATAAAGGGAAATGCCAATTCAGGAACCAAGCTGTAAGAGGCATTAGCCAAATATGACAATTGAAAACATAATAGAAGAAAAAAAGACAAGATCACAGCACTATTATTAATTCTCAGACTAAAAACAAAATTGATCAATCAAACAAACACCTACCCACAAATCTTGGCTTAAGCATTTATACAAAAAATGAAGACCTGAATCCTAGTTCAACTTTACAAGCTAGAGCCATAGTAGACTGGATAAAATGGAAATAAGCATACTTTTCAGAATTAGGCTCTATAGCCAACGAAGAAGTATTTGATTTAATTAAGAAAGAAGACCTATAAAAAGGAAAAACACTACTAAACACTCTTCGGATATTCACAAAGAGATTTGATCAATGTGGAGAATTGAAAAGATATGCTGTTTAGCACCAGGACCTAAACAAAAAGAAGGGATATATTATCAAGAAACATTTTCACCAATCGAAATACTATCTACACTATTTTTTATCCTAAGCTATGCAGTTCAAACTAAAAAACAAGTCAGACAAGCTGATTCTGTGACTACCCATCTAAACTCAAAGCCAAGTGAAGACAAAGCAGTATATATGTCATTATCAGAATGATTTATTGAATAGATTAAAGAGAAAAAATCCACTTGTATGAGGTTCCACTAGTAAAGAAGCTCATTCTAAATCCAGAAAAATGAATTCTCAGACTTACAAAAACCCTATACGGTTTCAAACAAGCTTCTAGAAGCTGGTATAATACAATCCTAAGCTTTTTAAAAAACAGTTAATTTTTTGTTAGTCATGCAGGCCCATGCCTATTCTTGGGAAGAAGAACACTTTTATTTGCTTGGGTTGACGAGATATTAATAGTAGAACCTGGTGCAGAGCAAAAAAAAGAAAAATTAAGGATAAATTTAAAGATAAAAGAGGAATCAAAATATTAATTAAACAAGACGGAAGAATCATTATAAACCAGACACACTGCATTGAATAAATTATTTAAAAATACAACATGGATCAGTATAAAACATCTCACACACCAATGCAAAGTAATATAAAACTGGAACAAGAAACTCGCGCAGACAAAGAAGTATTCAAAATACTTAATGAAGATTATCGCTCAGCCATAGGCTCGTTAGATTACCTGTATCAGTGCACTAGGCCATACTTGTCCTATGAAGTGGGAAACCTCTCAATTATTATAAAATCCTGGAATACAGCACTGGACAGAATTTACAAGAATTCTAAGATGCTTAAAAGAAACATGAAATTAAGGAATCAAATATAACAGAGCTTATAATAAGTTCTTGGGTTATACTGATTCCAAATTGGCTGAAGATCTTAATTCAAGTTCCTGATCTGTATATATATTTCCTTACGGAAGGGGTGTTGTGAACTGGAGAAGAAAAAAATAGGGAATTAAGTGCCTCTTCAACAGAAGCAGAATTTAGATCCTATTTTTACGAATTTAATATAGCAAAATGGCTTTCTTTACTAAACAGTGAGATTGGGAAATAAGACATCAAAAATGACTGTTTTTAGTGATAATCAAGGAGAAATTAATAGATAAAAAACAAATATAACACTCCAGAAATAAAAATATTGATGCACATTACAATAGCATATGAGTCTACATATATAATAACAAAATACAACTTCAGTACTTACCAACCACCTATTTAATTTCTGAATGCCTAACAGAAGCTTTGGATCGCAACAAACTAAGAAGACTCAATCAGCTTATGGGATTGATAGAGAAATTGGAGCTGAAGCCAACTTAGAATTTAGAATGACGGATACACTATCCGAATTGAGGGGTCGTGTTGGAAGAAAAATTTAGGATAGCGATCTCAAAGAAAGAACTAGAGCGCTTGCATTGCTAATTTATGAAAATAAAAATTCAATAAGAACAAGCTTAATGAATTTAATTATTATTTTAAGATATGTATCTCCAATTAGTAAAAGCATAACTAAAAGTAGTAAAAAATTTAAAAGAAGAAAATCTCATAATATCGAAAATAATTGGATAAAACTTAGAAAGCTCTTCACAGAGTTTATTTTGAATCAAATTTAATTATTAAGAAACTTTTACGACGAGTAATAAAGCTTGTTTAATATGAATATCCTGTATTATTCCTCTTGTAGAAAACACACACTTTTTATATATTTACCCTTTGCCCAAATAACAAAACTACAATAGTTTCAGCTGCATTACATTCCAGTAGGTCAGTTAGTAACTTCTTGTGAGCTTCAAGTCCTGAGACATCTGTAGTAGCCAATGAGGAATCTAGAGGCCTTCTATAAGAATGAAACAAAAATCAGAAAATGATGAAAAAAAGAAAAGGACTCAGCAATTCATAAATACTTTCTTATCAGAAATGTAAATTTATTTAATCTTATATAGGCTTATTGATTTTTCTAGTTAATGGTGAGGAAAAATATCATACTTCATACATACTGAGCGTCATTATTAATGAATCTGAAAGCTCTTGATTGCCAGTCATAGTTCGGATTTCTAGGGCCATTCCTTGGAAAGTTAAAAGTTAATTTTGGGAATGTTTGCAATTATTGAGGTCTTACTGACCAGTATTTCATCAATGATTTTTAGCTTATGGCTTTGTTCCTCTATATTAAATCAGTAGAAGATTTTTTAAAAGTCAAATTAAGCGCATTCCCAGTAGTGCTTTAAGCCTTGCTTATTTTTAGTGGCATTGGTAATTATTTCTTGGCTAAATTGAAGGCATTGAGAGCTGAGTTTGGTTTATTCCGAGTTTGAAAGAATTTCTGGCTTTTGTGTTTGCAGGATACTTTTGGTGATATTCAATAGCTCATTTTCAAAGATAAAACATGTGGAAAATGTGTGCTGGTGTGCTTGAAATTTTGATGGTTTTTGATTTTTATTTCTTTTTCTTTTCAAGCTCTTATTTATTTTGATTTGATTGTCCTCTCTTTCTACATATTTCATTTCTGAGAAACACAATTAAGCTAATATAAAAAAGATGATTTAGAATAGAAAAATTTTTACCTTAAAATAAATGACACAAATAAGCAAGCTTTGGAAACCTGACTTCATCCATATTGCACTTTGAGTTCTTCCAACCTCTTTGAATATACAAAATCACCAGCTTCATGCCTAAATGGCCTTGGTGTAAGTTTTTCAGTATCACAGTCAACTCCAAACAAAGTATCCATCTCCTTGATGACTAAAAACCGGATTGCTTCACCCTGGTAAGCCAATGAAAGTTGTGAGCCTTAGAGGTATTTTCATATACCCAAAATACCACAAATAACAAAAGAAGATATAAATAGAAATAAAATGAATTCACTTATATTATCAAAATAAAAATTTATGTACAAAAATAAAAATTACATTAAATTTTAAAATTATGAAAATACATTTTTACTTGAAAAAATTAAGTAAAAATGAATTTTTAATAAAATTAATGAAATTCAAATACTTTTGGTAAAACTTTACATAAAATTTACTATAGCTTTTTATCCAATAAATAAACATAATAAAATTACTTCACCATTGGATTCTTCATAAAACAATACGGTGGGGTCACCTCTGGGTAAAGTTTCTTTAACTCAACTCTAAATAAACTTAGATTAAGTTTTTAGTATTTTCTGTACAAAAGTTGAAAATTCTCAAATGCTTAATTTGATTCACACCACATGTGGTGTGAACCATCCATTTTTGTGTTAAAATTGAGGTGTTGTGTGTAGTTTAGAAGTTATGAGGAATTGATGTATTTTCAATTGAAATGTCAAAATGTGCTCATGTATTACATAAGTGAACTGTAATCTACATATGAGGTATCAATTATTACAGTTTTGTACTGTAAAAAATCAATTGAATTTTATGTTTAAATTATAAGTGTATTACATGATGAGGAATTAAAGAAAAAATAAATTGGAAAGATTAATTCTAGGGGGAAAGGTACTGCAGCTCCAAGGGGGAGCCAGACCCCCAAAGTCCTTGCTGAAAGGAGTGGGATGTCAAAATCCACACAAACGTTCATCACTTTTGGTGTAGAATTGAGTCATAGGGTCTATGTCAGCCTGTGACTCAAAACCAGAGCACAAGCATGACAGCCAAAATACCATAAACCAATGGTATAGCCAAGATACCACCAAAACATGGAGCTGAGCCAAATAAGCTCAAAAGGTATCAAACGAAAGAGGAAACTCACCTCTTTCTGAAAATATAAGTCCCATCACCATAGGACAAGAAATAACAAAGTTATTCCTGCTCAAAGTTATTGCTGAGCATAAACCTTAATTTTCACCTCTCATCTAAAATCTAGAAGGAGAGGCTTAACCCCATCAAATGGGTATTCAAAATGAAGCTCTAAGCCAGGGGTATCCAATGGTACCAGCCAAACTGAGCTAGCACCAATATTACGGGAGTTATGGTCAATTTCAGGCCAAATGAGGGTGAACAAAACATTCACCTCTCATCTAACTTCTACAGTTTTAGTGTGGAATACCTTAAGTGGGGTATTTTTGAAAATAACACAATCAGGGCTATCTGATGGTGTCATCCATTTTCTCACAGCTCAACTAGAAAAAACGCTATGGGGCAAACAAGCTCAATACAGCTTTTTGCGCAAAACACGCAAATGTACAAAACTCTTGTACATGGGATAACTTTGCCATATTTAATGATACCCATATCAAATGAGGTACCATTGTGTAGAGCACATACAGGGCTACACACTGAACCAATTTTGAGGTTGATATCTCAAGAATTGACAACGTTATGGCTGTTTTAATGTCAAAATCCCACCTGCTGTCATATACAGCCTTACCATGGGATAATATCCCATAACCATGAATATGAGGTGTCAAATAGACGAGGAAGCATGTTTTTACTTCAATACCTCATATCTCAGTGAATACTGGGGTTCCATACAGCTTCTGTACAGCATTCTCCGCGTCATACACGTCAGAATCAGGCTGTGAGGTCCCCAGATGAAAATTTTCACCCTGTATTGGTGAAAACCGCCCAGATGTGGTTTCAAAACCACATCTGAGCCCAATACAGGTTATACATACTGTTTGAAAACCACAAGCCAGTACTAGAAAGTGAAAAAATTTTCACTTCCTCTACGTGGAAAGGTCTAGTACCCTTTCCACCCCATTTCAGGATAAAAAGGAAGCTTTTCACTGCCAGAATAGCTTTCCTCATCCTGCTCTTGAATAACCTATGTAGTAAACTGTCAAAAACAGTTTTACTCTTGGTTAATAATAAGGTATACTCTTAAATTAAAAGTATTGTAGTCTTTATTATTGTAACCCAACAGGTAAAGCTGCACCCAGGGCTTTCAACAGTGCTCACCACCACTATATCTCTATAGTAAAGCCCTTAATATCTTAATTTAATCATTTATTATCAACTTTATTATCTTTTAAATCTATTTTTACCGTGTCACAGTCATAGTTAAAGCCTGTAAATACTTATATACACCTTTATCATAGACTCATCCTGACAGTCTATGTCTCAATTCATGATGTTAGCTGGCGCCTCTTTCATGGCTTCCAGGCTAAAATATTAGTAATTTAATAAACTAATAAGGAGTGGAATACTATTTAAATGAAGTTAATAGACGTGTCACTTGGTTTATAATGATGTACTGTTGGTATTTAAGTTTCAACAGTACCATAAATGGTAATGCTTTGTAAAAGTGAATTTAATCACTTTAAAGGTGAGAGCACTAATATTTCTAAAATAAAATTTAAGTAATTTTAATTGTAAAAATATATTTGGTTAAGAGCTCTGAGGATTAATTCAAAGAGAATTAATCCTCTTTAAATGTTGTAAGTACAAATTTGAAATCAAAATAATATGAAATAATTTTGTTCTAATGGGGTAAGATTTGTTATAGCAACGTGAGCAGATATAACAACAAGAATGATGACATAGTGGGAGCTTTATACTATGACATACTTAGTAATCAGTCATAGAAACAAGAATTAATTCAAATTATAATAATATGAAATTTAAGTACTTGAAATTCATAAAAAATAATAAAAGAAAATGAGACGAAATTATAAAGAAAGTAATTGGAGTCTGTATAGCAGGTAAAGATTTACAAGCTTGCAGGCTCACACATGATGACGTTTGATACCAACCAGGGTATTTTCAACTGTTGCCAAGAGGGTAAAACTACCCTTAAGCTAAACCAATCTTAGTAAAAACATCTTAAGCTGGTTTCTAAATCTCTTACACAAACTTTGATGTGTTTTTAAAGCTCTATACCAGGAATTACTATATTAATGGCTGACTTAAGGGTCTAAAATGGCTAAAAATAGCCCAAAGTGGCTAAAATCAGCCCTTTTTTGGTCTAAACCAGGGTTCATTGATGCCATATTTGGCTTTTTTGTTGTCATAGTTCTTTTAACGACTGAAAAGAGTATATTTTACCTTTTGAGTAAGAAAATTGATGGCTATAAAAGAATTTCTTCTTTGAACCACTTTTCTCTTCATGTTAGAATATTTTCCTTTTATAATTAGTTTCAAGACTGTTAAACCAATCAATAAAAGATTCCAACCACATTTTTTATATCATTTTAAACCTTTTAACCACGAGAAAAAATCATTATAATCCTTGATTGTAACTCTTATAATAATTTTTACCCCTTGAATGACCCCATAAGTGAATTAAAAGATCTTTCATCACTGTTAACTTTGTCACTTTGTTTCCAAATTCACTCTGGTCACTTTTGGGTGTTTTTTCTCTTTAAGATACTTTTTAAGACTTTGTTCTCTAATTAATTTCTTGCAGTCCTTTGCTCAATTAGCTCCAATTGAAATTTCTCTTGAAGAAATTTCTTTTGTAGCCTTGAATATCACTTGTAGAGTATTTCTGGATAAATTTTTATCGTTGGTAAAACAATAAATCTTTACAATATTAATTTTTATACTTATAAACTTGAAAACAATAAAATTGGCATGCTTTCTCTTGAAAATACTATTTCTTACAATTTTAAATCATTTCTTACCTTATACAAATTTTCAGGACAGGAAAAGTACTTATTTTTTGATCAAAGTTTCATATCCACACCTTATATTTGGGGCCCTAGCCATGATATTTTCCCTATGAAATAATTTTTCACTCTTTTTGAATCTTTTTTTCTTATATTTAAAAATTTAAAAACATATATAAAATACTTATAATTCAAGAAATCCATAAAAAATAATTTTTTTCATATTATAAGTGAGGCTTTATTTTTCATTTCTCTTTTGAAGAAAATCATTTTTTTACTTAATCAATTGGCTTTTTCATTAATTTCAGTGTCTGAAAATGTGGTAAGACACAAAAATATTGAAACAGCCTCAACAGCAACAAGTATTGTTCCTGCAAGTACTGTTAATTCTGACCACAATAGTACAATTATTATAACTCAGAATAATCAACCAGAACCAATTTCTTCTGAATTAATTATCTTGGATTCAAGTAATACCCTTCAGAAGGCAAAGAAGCTGACCAATAGTAAGTTTTTTGACGTAAAATTACTATTTTAAGCTTTTTTAATCATAAAATATGCCTTCAACCAGATCAGGAGCCAGCTATAACCCCTCAAGCAGCTCCCAAAAAGGTCACAGACATGATTATGGCAGAAGCCAATCAGTTAGAGAAGGACAAGGGTGAGTTGATGACTTCCAAATTAAAAAATTATGTCTTTCTGAAGCTGATAATACTGTTTTACCTTCAAACAGAGCTTACACCCCCACAAGAAGACTCAGTGACCTGTACAAATCCAGACAGAAGGCTTACAACAATGGATTGAAGCACAAAGAGTACCAGATCCTTTCAGATCTGTGGAAAAACTGCATGAATCCTTATCTGACTGTGAGAAACCTCCTGGGAAATCCCAACACTTGCAAGTTACTCAATGGATGGCATCCATTGATGGAAAAGAAGAACATGATTCTTTTAACAGAAGAATGGAAGAAAAACAACCCTCAACTACCCAAGAAAGTGCCAAAAACAGCCCCAGTAGCCAGTAGCAGCAATTACAATGTGAAAAGCACCCACAAGCTCAGAACAAGGGCAAAGGCAAGGCACCAGCCACAAAACCCTACAGCCAGGGCTAAAGAATCCCAAAGATTCAGCAGGATGCAATGGAAAATGTATTTCAGATGGCCAGAACAATGATAGAACTACAGAAAAAGGAGGAAGGCGGATTAAAATATCAGAAATGATTTCTGACACTTTTGATTCTATCCCAGAGTTGCATGACGCTATAAATGACATAAAAATTCATGTTTCTGATAAAAATTCATTCATTTGTAACAATGCTAAAACCAAAAACTTAAGTCTGAGTGAAATAAATGAAACACTTCTTTGTTTTGAGAAAGTTTTAAGAACAATTCAAACTTCTAATAATGAAAATTCTTTTGGCAATAAGATAAATGATCAATCTTCCATTATCAAAGAATTAACAGAAAAATATTCTAAATTCAATATTGATGACATAAGTGAAACAAGAATTAAACAAGCCATAAATATTATCAAGACAGATAACAAGAAAGTCCTTGATGATATTTCAAATTAATTTACTGAAGTAAACACCCATAAAATTGTGTTGAAAAAGTGTTTTGATTCTTCAAAAGAAGAAGCATCAAAATTCACAATGAAATTGAATCAAGTCTGTAAGGTTTGTCTATGAAACTCTTGATAATAGTAACAATGTCAAGAGTACTATGACTGTCCTCAGTAGAAAAATATAATATAATAAAATATTATAACCACAAATTTAAATAGAATTATCAAAAATAATTATATAAAAAAAAAAATTAAATATGATTATGAAATATAATAATTATAAAGAATTATAATTATTCTATTATTGTTATAGTCACTGACAATTATAACAATAAGTGTAGATCTCTTAATGAAACAATTACACATGGCAAATAGAAATATTTAACCACCTATAAATAATATAAGTATTTTTTATAAAAGAATTAAAACACACACAGTTCAGAAAAAATTCTTATAGAAAAATTCTATATAAAAAAAACTAATAATAGATAAAAAAAGATATAGAATTCTAGAGAAAACTTACTTATAGTATTTATTTAATACAAAAAGTCAAACAACAACAGTTATTATATTAAATAATAATTATAACTTAAAAAAAAACGCCAAAAAATCAATATTTTTAAAGATAAAACAATTTTTTATAATAAAAAATATGATTAAAGAGCTTTGAGAGGAATTTGTGGATTTTAAAAGATATGGTAAAGACAATAATTTTATAAACTGAAATATATTATAGATGATTCCAAGAATAATCTAATTTGTATGATTTCAATTCTTTAATTTAAGATCTATACAGAATAAAATGCTTAAAAAAAGTTAATAATAAGATTTTATATATAATAAAGCTTTACTTGTTTAAATGTCTAGGATAATTTGATTGATAATGATGATGGACAAAAACAGTGATGAAAAGACTCTTTTTATGTCTACAGAGAAATTCTCATGATTTATAATGAATATAGAGGGCGTGCTCAGGTCAAAACTGAACAGCCATGCTCAAAAATAAAGTTCTTAACATCAGGCAACTTATTTTTAATTCCAATTCAAAGTTACCAGTGTTATTCTTAACCCAAGTAACTTTAATCCTAATTTAAACTAATTATTTTAAGTTTTAATATAAAATAGGTTTATTTATATTAAATTCAATCACATAAACAACTTAAAAAAGAGTTTAAAGCAGAAATCTCTCAAGCCAATTTTGAATTAATTTTGAAATAAATTATAATTTTCTTTGAGATTAATTAAAAGAGTAAATTTCCAGGCTAATTACCCAGGAAATCTATTTATAAAAGATACTTAAAACATAATTTATACATAGATAATATTAAATATTAAGCTGTGTGAAAGTGTCAAGCAAATCCATTAAGAATTGGATTTTTAATGAATTTTTTTAGTTATTGCTATTTGTCCATGTAAAATAGCAATACACACTAAACCTTAGCTTTTGATAAGGTTTTAATGCTTGTAAGCTTAAAGCTTTAAGCTTATCTATACTTTTTGAGCTTAATTAAGCTTTGAAAGTTCTTAAAACCTTAATTTCAAGCCTTCATATAGGGATTTACCCTGTGGCAGCTTGAAATTCCTGTCTAATTTGGGATAAAACCAGTTTAAACCTCAAGGTTGGATCAAAGTCTAATCTTAAAGTTTAAATAAGGTTGAAAATCCTCCAATACAGGTGAACAATGTTAATTGAATCCTTGGAGATCCAAAAAGCTGCGTACCCCAGCTCTATTCGGTCTTTTCCTTTGTCCCACCTTTTTGTGTGGATTTTGCCCTTTTGTTTATTTAAAGCCATAATATGGCCTTAAACCCTTTTAAATTGAGCCCACGCAGGATTTACATCCTGTATGGCAAATCCTTAGCCAATTCAGTAGATATAAACAACACCTCAATTTTAACTAAAGTTTTGGTAAGTTTGCATAAACCTTATGCAACTTTAAATTTAAGCTTATTTAAGCTTAAATTTAACAGTTTAAGATTATTTAAGCTTATATTTAACAATTTAAGCTTATTTAAGCTTAAATTTAACAATTTAATTTTTTTTTATAAAAAAGGTACCTTAGTACTGTGAGGTTCTTAAATCTTCCAATAACATAAGAAATAAGTATTTTTGGGTGTACCCTAGGTTATCTTTGGTGTAGAATCCAAAAATGACATAATATTTATACCTTTGGTTATCCAAAAAAAATTATACTTTTTTTTTGTTATTTTTTATTTTAAATTCAATCAAAAAGTCTGTTAAAGACAAATTTAACTCTGTATAAAGTCATTTGTGGCCTTATGGATATGTTATACATTCCTCACAGGCTCACATTCCCTACCACCAAAAAAAAGTTGTACCACAATTTTCTTTTGCAGTATACCCCCAAGTTATTTGGGGGGGTATAATCCACTGTCCAACCTCTCTACTTATAATTCTTATGTCTGTAAAGCACACAATTCAGACTTTTTTATTGCGTAATTGGTCTTCTCACACGTCTGAATCTTCTGAGAAACTTTTGGGAATCAGGTATTTTACTGTCTTCAATCCATTCATCTTCATGTTGTGAATTTTTGTACCTAACTAAGTGTTCTCTCTCATTTTTTCCCCTAAGTCTTTTTTCCTTCAAGACTTTTAGTACCTTTTTATCCTCACTTTGATCCAGTGGGGGTACTTCTAAGGGTGTTTCATTTCTTAAAGGAAATAATTCCTTATCACTTGAAGTGTAATGCTTTACCAGACAAACAGGAAATGTTGGATGTTTGTTTTCTAATTCTCCTGATAGTTCTACTTGTACTGCATTTGTCCCATGAAGAGCTTTAATAATAAATGGTCCTGCAAAGGAATCTTTCAATTTCTTTGGACCTTTAATATTATTAAATTTCAAGGTTGAAACTAGTATGAAGTCCCCTACTTTGAACTCCAGGGTTTTATGATTTTTATCCCATTTCTGTTTAGCATATTCAAAGGAATCATTCATGCTTTGATTTGCATGATGTCTTACTTTATCAAGCAATAATTTAAGGCTTGAAGCAGTTGGATGAATATTAACCAGATATTTTTTAAAAGTATTAACTGGAAGTTTGGGGTTCCATCCTTTCTACAACATTGTAGGAGTTTTTCCTGTTAAAGCATGGATGGAGGTCTTGTAGGCTAATTACAATGCTGGTATGAGAGTACACCAATCATGGGTAAAGCCATCAGAATATTTCAACTCCAGGCCATAAGCACAAAATATTATGATCATGCCCTCAAGGGCTTTGGTCATTCTTTCTGCTAACCCATCTGTTTGTGGATGGTATGGTGTTGGGAATGATAGTTTTGTACCCAAAGTCTTATGTAAATTAGTCCATAAGGCTGATGTGAATTTTGGGTCTCTATCACTAATGATATTTTTAAGGAGACCAGTATGGGATATGACTCTATTCCAGATCAGAAGAGCTGTATCCATAGCGGTGTCATCTTTATGACATGGTAAAAAGATTGGTGTTTTGCTATATCTGTCTACAATAACAGGACATGCATTGTAACTTTTATCACCCCCAGGTTGTAAGGCAGCTACCCAATCCAGGTGAACCACTACCCATGGGGTTCTTGTTTCTTGGATCTGGATCATTAAACAAAATCTTTTATCAGTAGCTCTATTGGTTTTGTGGCATCTATCACAACTATGGCAATACTCAATGAAATCATTTCTCCAAGATAGCCACCAGGCACATGTCTTAATTCTTTCCATAGTTCTTTCTTCAGACAGATTTCCAGAATAAATGTTATAATTACATTCTAGTAGTATTGTGTTAATTAACATTCTACTACATAGGAACATGACACATGTGTGTTTAGATCTATGATATAATATACCATCAAATAAATGGAATCTTTCATTGTCATAAGATGCTTTCCAAATATCATCTAGAGAATTAGCCAATTCTGCATATTTGCAATCTTTGTCAAGTAAAGCAGTAAGGATATGACAATTCTTATCTTGCTTATATCTTTCTCTAACTTCTTCAAAGAATTCTGTTCCAACATCTGTGATGTTAATTCCTTCAATTGGAATTTGAGGTTCTGCACTTATAGGAACATAGGCAGGATTTTCAGGTGTATTGGGTAATGCCCATCTACTTAAGCCATAAGCATTCTTATTAATATTTCCAGCTTTATGTACTATGGTCATATTGCCTCTATACTCTTGTATAGCAATATGCCATCTTAACATGTGTCTGTTTGGGGTTTTCATGTTAATAAGTGATTTTACTGCATTAAAATCAGTAATTACTTCAAAAAAACTACCATCAAGATAGTAATGAAGTTTTTCCAGAGCCCAAACAAGGCAAAGGCACTCCATATCTGGCCTCAGTAGGTTTGATTTGTCTTGAAATAAAACAAATTGGACCTTCATAGGGTTTGTCATTGACAATTTGAATCTGATGAAGTGCAACTCCTAAACCTTCAACACATGCATCAATATACAGCTTGAAAGGAAGTTTCCAGTCTGGCATCAATAATAATGGTGCATTGGTCAAGGTATACCTGATTTTATCATATGCTTGAATCCTCTCCTGTGTCATTTCAAAAACAGTTTGTTGATCACAAATTCTGTATAATGATCTGGCATGGATTTCAAAATCCTTAAGGTGTTGCCTGTAATAACTGGCAACCCCCAAGAAAGACATCATATCCTTTTTGTTCTGGGGCATTTGTTTCAGTAAAACTGCAGCCATTTTGTTCTTAGCAATACCAAGGTTCAGTCCTGAGACTACATCTCCTAGAGCCTTCAACTCATGAAACCCAAAATTACATTTCTTAAGAGATATTTTCATATTAACGTGAAGAATTTCCTTAAGTACTAATGAAAGTCTCTCTAAATGTAATTGCCAGGTTTCTGAACAAATGATAATTTCATCAATATAAATGATTAACCATCCCTCTGATAATTCATGTGGGAAGATGTTATTCATCATTCTCTGATAATGAGAGGGTTCATTTTTAATACCAAAAGGCAACCTCAAATATTCATAAATACCACAATGAGCAGTTATTCTCAATTATTTCCTAGCATGAGGTGTCAAAAAATTCTGATGGAAGCCTTTAAGAGAATCCATGGAAGTAATCAATCTTGCTTTGGATAATTGAGTCAAAGTCTCATGGATTCTAGGAATTGGATACCTGTCTGGGATAGTATAGGTATTCAGTGCTCTAAAATCACCAACCATCCTTGACTTATCATTATGCCAAGTAATGATTACTGGAGTTGTGACCTCTACTTCCTCATTGTGTCCAACAATCTAAGAACTCCCAGTTTCATTAGGTCATTAATATGACTTTCCAATTCCTCTTGAGCCCTAGGGCTAGCTGGGTATGCTAGTCTTCTTAATAGTGGAGAATAAGGTGTTTCCACATTAAGTATCATGTCCACTTCATGGCCTTTTATAGCTCCAAGTGGTTCATCATCTGAATCAAAGGCTTCCCTGTATTGGAATAAAGTTTCAATAAGTTCTTCCTTCGTTTCTAGTGTTAATTCAGGAATAATTTGTGCTTCAATCAATTGATTTGACACAAATGTTTCTTTATTAACATTTTTTACTTGTTTAATGACAGTCATTTCTCTTTTTTCCAGAGGAAAAGCAAGTTTTTGTCATTTATTTTCCCCTATAGTGAAATACCTGTCTTTACAATTATTAATATCAATACCATAAATATTGAGGTAATCATTTCCAAATATAAAGTTTTGTGAAGTACAATTATTCATAACAACAAATTCAACTTTTAATCTGATACTTCCTGCAGGATGAGGAAATATTATTGCTTCTTCAAATATACCCAAGGGGTGCATATTCTGGCTAGCACTTCTGAATTTTATACCTTCAATTGGCATTATCTTGTCTTTCCAGTTGGTATAAATCTTGTCAAGATAATTTTTTCCAACACAAGTGCAAAAAAGTACCTGGGTCAGGATGTATCTTGGCTTCTGTGTTGTTTATCACAATATTAGTGATACAAGATGATCCAGCTGTATAACCTTTACCTCTGGCAGGCTTGGGCTTTTGCATTTTAGCATCTTGTATGTGTATGAGATCCATATATTCATCACTGTACTGTGGTAAGTGAGTATGCACTTCTGTGACTTCAAAGGAAACATCAATATTTTCTATACTAAGTTCATCTGGTAATTCCTCCTCTTCAGAAGGCTCACAATCACTTTCATGTACATGGACATCATTTGTCTCTTTTGTGTCATCTTTTCCAATTTCTATCTCATTGATTCTTGTCTATTTGGGACAAGTATTAGCCAAATGAGATGTACTTCCACACTTATGACATTTCCAAGGAGCTCTGTCTTGTGGTTTCTTTGGTTTTGAAATTGGTTTCCCACTATTCTTGTTGTCTATTGGGGATTTATACCAATTTTTTTCAATTTTCTTTCTAGTAGTGATGTCCTCCATAGAATTGATATAATCTTCTGTAGAGAAAGGCTCAATACATCTTCTTCTTATAGCATGCTCAAGGTCACCTCCACACTTTCTTAATATCCTTTTATGTACCATTGTTTCAGACATATCAGGACGAATGCCAGTCAATCTTTCCTTCTGTTTAAGAAACCAAGACATGGGCCTGTCCCTCTCAATATTAAAAATGGCTTCTTAAAAAGAATTTTCCATTTTAAATCTCCAGGAATCATTTTCCCATTTGGAAATAATTTGTTCTTTCTACCAAGGCCAAGAATGTTTACCATAGTCTTGTCTTATTTTATAATACCATTTCTTTGCTGATTTGGTAAATAATGGTTGTAATCTGGCACTTATGTGGTCATCTGGAATGTTAAAGTCTTCTTTGAATATATCAATTGTTTTCATAAATTCCATATGATTATATTCTCCTTCACCACTGAAGGTTGGCCATTCCTCTAATCTTGGAATGTCTTTAAAATGTGTTGGCAATTCATTTTTTAGTGATATATTATCAATACTTGATTGAATATCTTCTTTCAATTCAAGTCTTTCTTTGTCACTTTTTTCCAATTGTTCTTGGAAAAAAGCTGCATTGTTCTCAGTTGAGTTTTCCAAGTGTTGAACTTTTATTCTTAATTCTTTTAACTTTTTAGTTATAAAAGAAATTGAATTGTCATCTGGTTGATTGAGTAAGGTAACTTTAGACTCAATTCTTGCACAAATTTGCTTCAAAGACAGAATATTGTCTTTATTAACATTTTTAAGGCCAAAAATGGTCTTTTGTGTTTCTTTCACTTGTAATATCTCATTACCCAACTTCTGTTGGATATACTCAAATGTTTTAAACTTTTTCATAATTTCTTTATTACAAGATTCAAATTGAGTTACAAGTTTTACAAGATCTATCTCTTTGGGAAAGATTGGTTCAATCTTTCCTCTTCCTTGTTTTTGAATTCCATCAGAGTTCTTGCCATATTGAACACATTGTCCATGGCTGTCTTCTCTTTCTTGGGAATTCTGTAATTCTGAGGGTAAGGCTTGTTCCACTTAGGCTTTTCCTTTCCCTTTGCCTTTTTCTTGCCCTTCTGATTGGTCTTTGGTGTTTGATTGGGCTTGTTTGGCACTGGTTAAGGTGGAATCTTGCTGGTGGATGCTTGGAGAGCTTCCACTGGGGTGTTGTCCTGGCCTTGGGCCAACTTCTTCTTCTGATGCTCTGATAACATGCTTTGGTTTTTCAACCAAGATTTTATCTGTTTGACTTGTCCTTTGCAAGACATGGGTGTCCAACCCTTCAGAAGTTCCTCTGTCTTTTCTGGCCCCATGAACTTCTTCACTTGAAGATATGAGTTCATGGTTCCTATCCAAAGACTTGTGAGAAGTTCCCACTCGTGCTGTTTTTCTGCCATAAACCAGTTTTTGTACTGACACTGGTATATCTCTACTGCTGCCTGTTGGAAGTGATTCAGGTCTAACAGCAATAGCAGTTATGCCAGCTTCTGGACTCTCAATAAAAGTGTTGAAGGTTCTGGCTAACCTTTGGGAACTGGTGGAAGTTCTGGCATCCTCCATTTGTGCCTCTCCTCTTGGCTGACATTCTTGTCTTTTGGATTTGTGACTGGAATGTCCTTATCCAGATCCATTAGATTGGATGGAGTAATTGCTTCCACTTATAGTAGGAGTCATTTCAAGTAAATTTTAAGAATAAAACAGACTAAGAATGAATTAAATTCACCTCCTGGACCTTTGAAGGGTTCTTTGGTTATTAAACCCCTTGGTGCTGGGCTAGTTTGAACTTCAATACTAGACTCTGAGGCTTCAGAGTCTGAAGAACTTTCTCTGATGGATGACACTAGAGAATAGAAAATATTATAAGTTATTTTATCAAAAACTAAAAACAACTGATAAACTCAGCTTATGTAATAAAGTTGTTTTAATGTAATTTATGGCAAATTACGTCAAAAATAAAGAAAAAATGCCTAAGATTGAAGAAAAAATGTTTTTAGTAAATATTTTTAATTTTTTAATTTTTATTTGATTTAATATTTTCTTTAATGAAATAATAGTTATTCAATTAATAAGTTATTAATCAAAATTATATTATTATTCACTTTATACTAGAATAGCTCAAAGAATAAATTTCAAGTCTGTGATGTGAAAAAGCCACTAGTTGGACAAAAGAAGTTTATTCCAAGTCACTCAATAGTATATTGTTTCAAACAATATTCTTAAGAAAAAAAGAACTTTATTAAGATTATAAAGATTATTTATAAGGGATAAGTGCAAAAAAAGGCAATATAAGAGTAAATATGGCAATTTTACCTCAAGAAACAGTAAAATAAGGTCTAGAATCTAATTTCTGTCCCAAAAATTGGTTAAAATCATGGCCAGGCCCCCAAATGTAAGGTTTGTATATGAAACCCCTGATAATAGTAACAATATCAAGAGTACTATGACTGTCCTCAGTAGAAAGATATAATATAATAAAATATTATAACCACAAATGTAAATATAATTATCAAAAATAATTATATAAGAAAATAAATTCAATTATTATTATAAAATATAATAAGAATAAGAATATAACAATTATAAAGAATTATAATTATTCTATTCTTGTTATAGTCACTGACAATTATAACAATAAGAAGTGTAAAGCTCTTAATGAGACAATTACATGTGGAAAATATAAATATTTAACCACTTATAAATAATATGAAAATTCTTTATAAAAGAATTAAAACACACACTATGCAGAAATAATTCTTATTGAAAAATTTATATAAAAAAAACTAATCATAGATAAAAAAGATATAGAATTCTAGAGAAAACTTACTTACAATATTTATTGAATACAACAAGTCAAACAACAACAGTTATTATATTAAATAAGAATTATAAGTTAAAAGAACATGCCAAAAAATAAATATTGTAAAAGATCAAACAATTTTGTATAATAAAAAATATGATTGAAGAGTTTTGAGAGGAACTTGTGGATTTTAAAAGATATTTTAAAGAAAATAATTTTATAAAATGAAATATATTATAGATGATTACAAAAATAATCTAATTTCTATGATTTCAATTCGTTAATTTAAGATTTATAAAGAAGAAAATTCTTAAGAAGTTTTTTAATAATAAGATTTTATATACAATAAAACTTTACCTGTTTAAATTTCTAATATAATTGGATTTATAATGATGATGGACAAAAACAGTGATGTAAAGATTCTTTTTATGTCTAAAGAGAAGCTCTCATGATTCTTATTGAATATAGAGGGCGTGCTCAGGTTAAAACTGAAAAACAATGCTTAAAAATAAAGTTCTCAACTTAAGGCAACTTATTTTTAATTCCAATTTAAGGTTACCAGTGTTATTCATAACTCCAAGTAGCTTTGATCCTCATTTAAACTAATTATTTTAAGCTCTAATATAAAATAATTTTATTTATATTAAAGTTAATCACATGCAAAACGTCAAATTAGAATTTCAAGCAGGAATCTCTTGAACTCAATTTTAAATTAATTTTTCAAAAAATTAGAATTTTCTTTGAGCTTAATTAAAAGAGTAAATTTCCAGGATAATTACCCAGGAAATTCATTTATAAAAGATACTTAAAACATAATTTATACATAGATAATATTAAATTGTAAGCTGTGTGAAATCTTCAAGCAAATCCATTAGGAATCACATTTTTAATGAATTTTTGAAGTTATTGCTATTTGTCCACATAAAATAGCAATACACACTAAACCTTAGGGTTTGATAAGGTTTTAATGCTTGTAAACTTAAAGCTTTAAGCTTATATAAGCTTTTTGAGCTTAATCAAGTTTTGAAAGTTCTTAGAACCTTAATTTCAAGCCTTCATATAGGGATTTACCCTGTGGCAGCTTGAAATTCCTGTCTAATTTGGAATAAAACCAGCTTAAACTTTGAGGTTGGATCAAAGTCTAATCTTAAATTTTGAATAAGGTTGAAAATCCTCCAATACAGGTGGACAACCTTAATTGAATCCTTGCAGATCCAAACAGTTGGGTACCCCAGCTCTATTTGGTCTTTTTCCTTTGTCCCTGTCACAACCATGGCAATTCATCCCCTTGGACTTTAATATGGCATATCCATGCCACATCCAATATATGGCAATTTGGCCATATCCATAAATCATTGGCAAAATTGGCCATCTCCCCTCATTTGGTCTTTTATAGCCATTCCATCATCTGGGCCCAACTTGGGCCCTTTACCGTCATCAGGCCTTTCCTGGCCTTTCTCTACTTTTGGGCAATTTTGGTATCTCCCGGTCAACAGGGGAAATACAGCCCAAGAAGCTGTATTTGGCTTTAAATACAGTTTTTGCGCATTTGCGCATTTTTGTGCACTTTGCGCAAATACAGTTTCAAGACTGTATGAGCTGTATTTGGCCAAAACCCAAAAATGGCCAAATACCTCAAAGGACACTCTGACACCTCTGAGGCCCTCCAAAACCAATTTTCACCAATATCCTCCTGGCGTCATCTCTAAAGACTTATGGCCATTTTCAACCTCCAATAACCAAAATGCCATATATGGTGTTATACACCATTATGCATCTTTTTTCAGCAGCAATCCACTGGCGGCAATATCATCTGGTTATTTCAACTTTCCATCAGGCCATCCAGTCACGTCATCAAGTGGATTCATCAAGGCTCAAGGGCAAGTGTCAAAACCTCAAATACCAATGACGCCATCAAGCAGTCATTGGTTATTCTCACTCCAAGTATTCCTTCCAAGGGAATACTGTCAATTCATTCTCAAGGTGTATTCAAGAGGCAGTACCAAAAAGAATTGTTGAGTGTCAAAGCTCCACTCAATCCATCTTGGCAACCATATTCATTCCAATGAAGTCTGGATCCATCAAGAACTGTATTCCATTTTAAAGCATGGGAAATTCATTCAACCCAATTCAATTTCAATATTAGCCAGCTGTATCAATTCCCAAAACAATCAATAAAGCCTCAAGGATCAATACAGATCAGTTTTCAGCCTGAAGAACTCAAGCTCCCAGCATTTCACATATACCAGCTACCCTTTCCACCCTGGGGGGTTTTTCCCCAGTTAATTAATATACTTTGATTCATTTTTATCTTTATTTTCTTTTCATTTTAGTTAATCAAATACTGATATTATTAAGTCAGTCATTTAGAACTTTTCTCTTTCTCTTTCTTTGCCTGTCAATGGATATTTGGTGGTCATATCCTTACTAATTCCATTATTCATTTTTGGCAGCTTGAAACAGTGATTAAGGACTTACTTGGTTGGCTCTTTGTCCATTTGGCTTCCCTTTCCTCTTTTGCATCTCATCTTGTACCTGCATATCCTTTAGAGGAATTCATTCTTATTACTTTTATTCTTTATTCTTTGGAGTCTTCCAAGTGAGTTCCCTGATTGCTGAGTGCCAGGCCACTCTTGTATTTCTGTCCAAGAGCCCCTGTGACATTATATTAATTAACTCATAATTTATTTTTTTTCTGTTCATTCTTTCTCTATAATTTCATTCACTCATTTCATCGAAATTATGATTCTTTTATGCTTATGAACTTAATGATTCATTGTCACCTCTCAATTTTCTTTCATTCATTCTTCATTTTGAAAATTGAAAGCTGACCCATTTTTATTTTGTTATTCTTTTTTGAAATATTTTTCAAATCATCAAATTTTCAGTTCATTCATAATTCAGGCGTCATCTTGATTTTCTTTGATTTTCAAATTTTTCATCAAGATATTCAGACACATTCTTCACATCAGGATTCATAATTGATTCATTCTTCAAGAATTTTGGTTTTTAAAGAAGAATTCACTTGATTTTGATTGATTGATTGATTTGACATATTTGATATTGACCTCAAGAAAATTGATTGACCTGAAGATTTCATTGATTCTGCTGACTTTTTTTTTCACACCAAGAATTTTGACATAAATTGATTTTTCTTCAAGATTTCATTTGATTGATTGATTTTTGCAAGATTTTGATTTTGATTGATTTGATTCATTGACTTATTGACTTGAAGATCTCATTTTGATTTGATTCATTGATTTACTTCAAGACATTGATTTGATTTTGATTTGACTTCAAGACTTCATTTGATTTTGATTTATTGACGTATTTGAAGATTTTCATCTGATTCATTGATTTCCCTCAAGATTTGATTGTTGACTCTTTTCACTTTAAGCAAATTTTGATTTTAATTCATTTATCTGAATTTTATTCCTGAAATCATTCCTGTTCAACATTCACCTCCGGCAAGACAGACAAGATCTCAGGCCAGAGCTCAAGCTGTTCTCACTCCAACTCCAAGAGCTCCTCTAGATGGCACCCCAGCAGTTCCTCAACTGAGGGCCCAATTAGATAGAGGACACCGCATGGAAGGAGCAGCACCATCCAGGAAGGAAGGAAGAGGGCCCAGAAGATCAAGTTCATTTTCAGGAGTAGTTGGCAGGTTTCCAGGAACTTCAAGGACTATTTTCAAAGGTCCAGGTGAAGATGGTGAAGAGGAGGAGGAGAATTCTGTGGAAGAGGAAGAGTCTGATGGTACTGAAGGTGTCCCTGCTCCGGTGGAGGCATCCCAAGGTACTGGAGGGCCAACTCTAGCCCAGTCTAATCAGCCTGTCTCTCATCAGACTGAACCATCTTTTTTGGCCATCATGCAGCAAATGACCCAGATTATGGCCAATCTTCAAGCAGCTCCAACTTCTGAAGCATCAAGACCACCAGCCTTCAAGACTCGATCTATGAAGGCACCAGAATGCTTTGATGGGACTCCACCCTTCGAAGTTAGAAGATTTATTCAGTCCTGTCAGTTGATTTTTCATAATGATCCGGCAAACTTCTCTCAAGACAGAAAGAAGGTCCTTTATGCCACTTCATTTCTTATTGGCAGGGCTGCAAAATGGATTGAGCCTTATCTTTCCAATCTCACCAATCAAGATTCAAATTACCTTCTCAACTCTTGGAAAATTTTTGAATCCGAACTCTTCACTTTGTTTGGGGATCCAAATGAAGTCACAAAAGCAGACGCTGAGTTGGATTCTTTAAGAATGAAAGAAGGTGGGCATGTATCCTTATACATTTCCGATTTCAGAAGTTTAGTCTCAAGAATCGGTCATTGGGGTGAAAGAGCTCTCATCCATCATTTCAGGAAGGGATTGCCATCCAGGATTTTGGCTCAATTGGCCTCCCATCCTTCAAGAATGGACTCTCTTCAAGACTTAATGGACGTTACCCTGGAACTTGATACCAGGTACCATGAGAGGCAAGATGAAAAGAGTCATCATCAAGAGAAGAAGCCAGAAGCCTCAAAGTCAAGTTCTTCTCATCCTCAAAATTCTTCAAGTTCAAGTTATAAGAAGAAGAAGAATTCTCAGAAGAGGGACAAGCCCCATTCTTCTTTATTGAATAAAGATTTCAAGCTCATGAACTCTGAAAAAGAAAGAAGAATCAAGGAGGGTCTTTGTACCTATTGTGGTGGGAAGCATAGTCTTGAGTCCTGTTTCAAAAGGCCTCAAAACAAGCTTACCCAACCGTCAGGCAAATTCCCCAGCCAGGGAAAAGCTTGAGTGAAGATCATGTTGTGTTCAATGGTCCTCACAGTTTTCCATCCAGAGCAAAATTGTGCATTCTGAATACTGGTGTCAAGAATTCTCTTAAATTCTTTGTTTTTTCTTCTCTTTCTGATTTTTCTTACAGTATTTCCATTGATTCTGGTGCTACCAACTCATTTATTGCAAAGAAGTTTGTTAACAAGTATTCTTTGACTAAATCAGAACTTCCATAGAAGATTCCCCTCATCATTTTAGACTCCTCTGAGTCTTCTTCTTTATTTGTGACTCATCATACTAAATATATGGTTGAGCTCCCTTCCTTCCCAAGCTTTGAATGGGACTTTTTAGTCATTGATACTCCCAAGGGAGAAGACCTCATTTTGGGCTTTGACTTTCTTAATCATTTTAATCTGTTTTTTGATTGGAGGCAAGGATTGATCACCTTTAATTCTGATCATAAGGACTATCATGATCCTTCAATTTCTTTTAGTAATGACTTTTCTTCTGCCAAATCATGTGCAGCTCTGGTTGGTGATTCTAGAACACCATCACTTCTGTCTTCTGTCCATATTGCTTCCCTTAATTCCCATCAGTCATTACTATCATCTAGAGATGAAGTCTTCAAAGAGATTCAAGATGTTGGAGAAGATAATTCTGTATCTTCACTTCATCTCTTCTTTGGGAATATGGACCTTCCTCCTTCATCTTATCATGACTCCCTGGAGCAGTTGTGGGATGAAGAGGAAGAGCCAGCAGAAATAGAAACCGTGATGAAGGTTGTTCCTTCTGTTTATCACAAATACTTGGATGTATTTTCCAAGGTGAAAGCAGAGAAACTTCCTCCTCACCGCGCCTGTGATCATCATATCGAGCTGGAGGGGTCTCTACCTCCAGTTGGGGTGATCTACTCTTTATCAAACCAAGAGTCAGATACACTCAGGGCCTACATTTCAGAGAATGTAGAGAAAGGTTTCATCCGGCAACGCTCCTCTTCTACAGGAGCACCTGTTCTTTTTGTCAAAAAGAAAGTTGGTGGCCTCCGTTTGTGTGTTGATTACTGCAAACTCAATGCTGTTACTAGGAAGAACAAGTATCCTGTTCCTCCTATGACTCAGATTCTCACTGTTTTCAATGGTTCTTCTATCTTCTCCAAGATTGATTTGCGTGGTGCATATAACCTGCTCAGAATCAAGGAAGGTGATGAACATTTGACTTGTTTTAGAACCAAATATGGTAGTTATGAGTAATTGGTTATGCCATTTGGGCTTACCAATGCTCCTGCTTCTTTTCAAAATCTTGTCAATGATATTTTTTATGATCTTCTTGATGTTTATGTTGTGGTTTATTTGGATGACATTATGGTCTTTTCCAAATATGAGGAAGAACATGTCACTCATGTGTCCACTGTTCTTTCCAGACTCAGAGCCAATAACCTGTTTGCTCAGGCATCCAAATGCCTATTTGATGTTTCTAGTGTAGAGTATTTAGGTTATGTTGTTTCTTCTGAAGGCCTCAAGATGGACCAAGCAAAAGTCCAGCAAATTCTCAATTGGCCACCTCCAAGAAACCTCAAGGCTCTTCAATCATTCCTTGGCTTTGCCAATTTTTACCGCCATTTCATCAAGAATTATTCAAAGAAGCTTAGTTCACTCACAAGTTTGCTCAAGAAAGATCCCCATTTTCCCCTCAATGAGGAAGCTCTTAGACAGTTTCATCAACTCAAAGAGGCATTCACCACTGCTCCAATCCTTTCTCACTTCAATCCTTCTCTACCCACCATTGTAGAGACCGATGCATCAGATTATGCCTTGGGTGCTGTACTGAGTCAGGTCTCTGACTCAGGAAAACATCCCATTGCATTTGATAGCCGCAAGCTTCTCCCAGCTGAGCTTAATTATGAGATTCATGACAAGGAACTCCTTGGCATAGTCTGGGCTCTCAAGCGCTGGAGGGCTTTCCTTCTTTCAATTTCTTCCCCTTTTGAAGTTCTCACCGATCATTCATCTCTTCAATATTTTATGTCTTCCAAGATTCTCACCCGCAGTCAAGCCCGCTGGGCTGAATTTTTATCTGAATTTTATTTCTCAATCACTTACAGCCCTGGCCGCTTGGCCACCCTTCCAGATGCCTTGTCACGTTGGGACGAAGTTTACCCGGAGAGGGGGGGAGGATCTCATTAGCAAGAATCCAATGAACTATCAGAAGATAATCAAGCAAAATGAGATTCAAGCCGCAAAGTTTTTTGCAGTCAAGGTGGATTCATTTTCAAATTTGATTGATTCAATTCAGAAGCCAGTGTGGCAAGATGATCAATATAGAAGTGTCCTTGAAGATTTGGGTAAAGGCAAATCTGTCCAAGATTATTCTCTTGATTCCTCTTCCAAACTTCTCCTTTTCAAAGATCGGGTGGTGGTCCCAAATGACCCCACAGTTCAACTCAATATACTTCAAAATCAGCATGACTCTCCTCTAGCTGGACACCCTGGCCAAGAGAAGACTCTCAAGCTTGTCAAGCGGGATTTCCACTGGTCTGGCATGACTCAATTTATCAAGGATTATGTATCATCCTGCCAACAGTGTTCAAGAAACAAAAATATTCATCACAAGAAGTTTGGACTCCTCAAGCCTCTTCCAATTCCAAGTGGTCCTTGAATTTGTCTCTCAATGGATTTCATCACTCAATTGCCACTGTCCAATTCCTTTGACTCAATCCTTGTCATAGTGGACAGATTCTCAAAAATGGTGGTTTTTATTCCAACAATAGCTTCAATCACTTCATTAGATTTGGACCATTTATTCATCAAGAATATTTTCTCAAAGCATGGCCTTCCTTCAAGCATTGTTAGTTATTGAGGTTCTCTTTTTGTTTCTTCTTTTTGGACCAATCTTTGTCAGCAGCTCAATACTTCAAGAGATCTGTCAACTGCTTATCATCCAGAAACTGATGGACAGACAGAGAGGGTAAATCAGATACTAGAACAGTACCGTCGGATGTATGTCAGTTATCATCAAGATGATTGGAACACCTGGCTCCCTCTGGCTGAATTCGCCTACAATAACTCTGACCACTCTTCAACAAAACAATCACCGTTTTTCACTGTTTATGGAAGAGATCCTCAATTTGACTCAGTTCAAATCACTCAAGATACTCCTGCTGGAAAGTTATCAACAAAAATCCAATCAGTACAGCAAGATGTCAAGAGAGAACTGGAAGTTGCCATAAACAGGTTTAAGAGGTATGCAGATAAAAGTAGAGCAAGTCCACCTGTTTTCAATCCCGGTGAAATGGTATGGCTTTCTTCCAAGAACATCAAATCAACCAGACCCACCAAAAAGCTGTCTGAAAGATGGCTGGGTCCTTTTCCAATCTTGAAGAAAGTCAATACTCATGCCTACCACCTCAAGCTCCCATTTCAATGGAAGTCCATCCACCCAGTTTTCCATATTTCCCTTTTGGAACCAGTCAGGACATCAACAATCCCAAATAGGCATCAAGAGGCTCCTCCTCCAATAATCATTGAAGAAGAAGAAGAATGGGAAGTCTCTCAAATACTGGACTCAAAGATCAAGAGAGGAAAATTATTGTATTTGGTGGAATGGAAAGGTTTCAGTCAAGACCCAGAAAGATCCACTTGGGACACAACTGAAAACCTCAAGAATTGTCCTGAACTCGTCAAAGATTTTCATTCATTATATCCTGACAAGCCAGGACCCAATTCTTCAAAAGCTCGATTCATTATGGTTCTTGGTGGGGAGAGGAATTGCCAAAAGTAAGTCCCACTCCTGGTATGCACCTTTAGGGGTATTCTACTGTTTTGTTGTAAGCATCACCTTGGCCACTCTGTGAGCACTTTGAAAATTTTGGACACAGATGTTTGGCCGGGCTTTTCAACATACAATTCCAAAATTATGGCCATTTTCACTTGGGCAAATGGACCATTCACTCTTTTATTTTGTTTTCCAAGTTTTTCAATTCAAATTCATTCCTTAAATAATGTTTTTTCTTTCATGGCACTGGCGGGAGTGGTAATTACCAAAAGTAAGTTCCTCTCCTGGTGTGCACTTCCCTGAGGGGCTACAATCTTGTCAAAACATTGCCTCGGCCACTTTGTGAGCACCTGGCATCAAATTTCTCTTTCCAGGTCCTTGGCCAATTTCAAAATCAGCTATCAACCTCCGTGATGAAGATTGGAACCTCCTTAAGATTCAATTCATTTTTCTCTTTTCTTTTCTCTTCTGATTTTCATTTTCATTTTAAATTTTCTTTTATCACGTCAAAACATTTTTCATTCATTTTAAGATTCAATTCCAATCATGAAGCCAATGTCAAAAGAAGATCAAGCAAGTCCTGCGTCAAATGTCAAATTTTTAATATCAGTTTTCAAAATTTTCATTTCAATCAGTCCTCTTGAATCACTTTCTCCAAATCTTTCCAATAGCCTCAACAGGCTTCACCTTGTATTGGTGCTCAGGAGCTCACCATTGCAGGGTGGGGGGTACTGTCACAACCATGGAAGTTCATCCCCTTGGACTTCAATATGGCATATCCATGCCACGTCCAATATATGGCAATTTGGCCATATCCATAAATCATTGGCAAAATTGGCCATCTCACCTCATTTGGTCTTTTATGGCCATTTCATCATCTGGGCCCAACTTGGGCCCTTCACCATCATCAGGCCTTTCCTGGCCTTTCTCTACTTTTGGGCCATTTTGGTATTTCCCAGTCAACAGGGGAAATACATCCCAAGAAGCTGTATTTGGCTTTAAATACAGTCTCTGCGCATTCGCGCACTTTGCACATTTTTGCACATTTGCGCACTTTTGCGCATTTTTGTGCACTTTGCGCAAATACAGTTTTAAGACTGTATGAGCTGTATTTGGCCAAATACCTCAAAAGACACTCTGACACCTCTGAGGCCCTCCAAAACCAATTTTTACCAATATCCTCCTGGTGTCATCTCTAAAGACTTATGGCCATTTTCAACCTCCAATAACCAAAATGCCATATATGGTGTTATACACCATTATGCATCTTTTTTCAGCAGCAATCCACTGGCGGCAATATCATCTGGTTATTTCAACTTTCCATAAGGCCATCCAGTCACGTCATCAAGTGGATTCATCAAGGCTCAAGGGCAAGTGTCAAAACCTCAAATACCAATGATGCCATCAAGCAGTCATTGGTTATTCTCACTCCAAGTATTCCTTCCAAGGGAATACTGTCAATTCATTCACAAGGTGTATTCAAGAGGCAGTGCCAAAAAGAATTGACGAGTGTCAAAGCTCCACTCAATCCATCTTGGCAACCATATTCATTTCAATACAGTCTGGATCCATCAAGAACTGTATTTCATTTTAAAGCATGGGAAATTCATTCAGCCCAGTTCAATTTCAATATTAGCCAGCTGTATCAATTCCCAAAACAATCAATACAGCCTCAAGGATCAATACAGATCAGTTTTCAGCCTGAAGAACTCAAGCTCCCAACTTTTCACATATACCAGCTACCCTTTCCACCCTGGGGGGTTTTTCCCCAGTTAATTAATATACTTTGATTTATTTTTATCTTTATTTTCTTTTCATTTTAGTTAAGCAAATACTGATATTATCAAGTCAGTCATTTAGCACTTTTCTCTTTCTCTTTCTTTGCCTGTCAATGGATATTTGGTGGTCATATCCTTACTAATTCCATTATTCATTTTTGGCAGGTTAAAACAGTGATTAAGGACTTACTTGGTTGGCTCTTTGGCCATTTGGCTTCCCTTTCCTCTTTTGCATCTCGTCTTGTACTTGCATATCTTTTAGAGGAATTCATTCTTAATACTTTTATTCTTTATTCTTTGGAGTCTTTCAAGTGAGTTCCCTGATTGCTGAGTGCCAGGCCACTCTTGTATTTCTGTCCAAGAGCCCCTGTGACAGTCCCACCTTTTTGTGTGGATTTTGCCCTTTTATTTATTTAAAGCCATACTATGGCCTTAAACCCTTTTAAATTGAGCCCTCGCACGATTTACATCCCGTATGGAAAATCCTTAGCCAATTCAGTAAATATACACAACACCTCAATTCTAACTAAAATTTTGGTAAGTTTGCATAAACCTTATGAAACTTTAAATTTAAAATAATGTTAAAAAAAAGTTATATTAGTACTGTGAGTTTCTCAAATCTTCCAATAACATAAGAAATAAGTATTTTTGGGTGTAACACCCTATGGGTGTACCCTAGGTTATTTTTGGTGTAGAATCCAAAAATGACATAATATTTATAATTTTGTTTATCCAACAAAAAGCTATACTTATTTTTTGTTATTTTTTATTCTAAATTCAATTAAAAATTCTGTGAAAGACTGTAAGGTTTGACTATGAAACAATAAGTAAAAATTACTAATTTATTACTTATTGTACTCTGAATGTCCCTATGAATTAGATAAATAAGATTAAAAATATAATAATAATAAATAATTATTATTATTATGGCATAAAATAATTATATTATTAAATAAATATAATAATATAATTTATATTATGAAAATATAATATAATAAATAAATATATTAATATAAAATAATTAATATATTTAAAAAGCTCTTTATTATTGTTACCAACAAATAATAAAGGCGTAAAAAATTGCTTTTTATTAATAAAAAACAATTAATAACAATAATATTACTAATATTAAAGTTATGAATTAATATAAATACTATTTATATTAATTAGAGAATTATTAAGAAAGTAATAATAGAGAAATTATTATAATAAGAGAAAATAACCTACTTTGAACACTTAATATAATAATTTTGAAATATTTTACGCCAAAAAATATAAATACAACCTTTTCAAATTGTATTTACAATAAAAATAAAGAAAATTACAAATTATTCTTGATTTTTATGTGGAAATGAGTTTTTAGAGAGATTTTTAACAAAAACAATTAAATAAATGATTTAATCAAGTCAAAATAGATGATTATAATAAGGTGGTCTTTGGTCTTTAATAATATAATAGTTTTATATATAAAGAATAAAGAAATTACCTTTGATTGAATTGATTTAATGTTTTTGATGCGTCTGATGGGAAAATAGAGTAAAAAGAGCTCTATTTATAGTAAATACCTCCCTCCTAGAGTCCAGCAGGCTTCTAGTGGACGTGTACTGATCATATCCACCGGAATTGATCAATATTTTAAGGTTTGGAGATGATTACATCATGATCAAACCATATTGCATCATTATTACACCATTATTTAGAGTTATCACTATAACTCTAAAGTTGATGACATCAGAGGCTTGGCAGAACCCCAAACTTTTTGGATTTTATTAGTTTTAATCACAAACTAATAGTATTCACCAATTTTATCACTCATATGACTGTTAAACTTAATGTAAGGTTACAGTAGGTGATCATAGCTGCTCAATTTAAGCTCAAACTTTGATCTTCAATAACTTTTAAGTTTTACACGCTACAGCAATTCAGAGAGTGAATTCTGATAGCCTGACATAACGTTATTATGCTGCCAAGAGCCTTTCATTACATCATCAAAACTCTAATTTTGATGATTTTTCTTGTAACTCATCTTTTCTGTCAAAATTCAATATCTTAAACTTCAAATCATGATTTCAGGGGGTTATACCCTGAAATTAATAATAGAAAAAACATCATTCTTCACGAATGAACTAGTAGAATCCAACTGTGTGCTTTATTTTAAGTTTGGACCACTTTCACAACAAAGTGGTCAACAGCTCTGTTGATTTTTATAAATATTTCATCATAGGTTTTAACCTTGTTTATAAATTGTAAAATAAAGCTCATATCTGTGTTCTTACAGTAATTACGTGGTAACTTTAATTTTGGTTCATCACTCTATCTTGTATAGTTTAAGAGATATTAGCTGTGATCCTTGAATATATGCGTTGACCAAAAAAGTGCATATATTCAGGTTAATTCCTTAAGTATTAACTTTGGAAATTAGCTCATTAATTGTTTTATGTGTGAACCTTCATGGGGAATCCAATGGTACAATTTATTTTACATGTTATTTCATTGGGGTTTGAAATAAATAAGGATTTATGGTTTTTATAAGGTATTATTCCTTATAACTCATTAAGTATTGACTTTACAGATATGCCATAAAAATGGTATATGTGTATTTTACCATGTGGAATCCAATGGTATAATCTATTTCACATGCTGATTCATTGGTTTTTAAGTTAAACCAATTTTTCTACCAATTTATGGTATTTTTGTATTTTTGAAGTAATTATTTTTAATGTATAATTATTCTAAGTAATTTTAGTATAATTATCTTAAAGGTATAATTATTCTGAGTCTTTCTTGTGACCTTATTGGGTATGTGGTCATATCTCAAAGGCTCACATTCCCTACCACCAAAAAAGATTGTACCACAATCTGATATGTGTAATTAGGGTATCATCCACTGTCCTACCTCTTCAATAGACTTTGTTAGTCTTGAAGCTCAATAATGCTTAAATTTTCTATTTTTCAGGCTTCCTTTCATGTCTGAACCTTCTTAGTAGTTTATCAGCATTTGTTATATCTTTCTCAAGTAGCCATTCATCTTCTTGAGTTGAATTTCTATACCTTACAAGGTATTCCCTTTCTTTTTTGTTTCTTGTCCTTCTTTCTTTAAGGACTTTTACTATTTTCTTTTCCTCTCCTTCTTCCAAGGGGGGAATTTCAAGTGGGGGTTTATTTCTTAGTGGAAATAACTCCTTGTCACTTGAGCTGTAAGGCTTCATTAGACTTACAGGGAAAGTTGGGTGTTTGTTCATTAGTTCCCCTGTGAGTTCTAATTGCACAGCATTGGGTCCATGAAGTGCTTTTATCATAAATGGTCCTACAAAGCAATCTTTCAATTTCTTTGGGCCTTTTATGTTATTGAAATTAAGGGTTGATACTAGGACCAAGTCTCCTATTTTCAAGTCAGGTGGCTTATGACTTTTATCCCATCTTTCTTTTGCATATTTGAAAGAATCTTGCATACATCTGTTTGCATGGTGTCTTGCCTTTTCAAGCATTATTTTAAAGCTGCTTGCTGTTGGATGTATATCCACTAATTCCTTTTTGAGGGTGTCATAAGGAAGTCTTGGATTCCAACCTTTTTCTAGCATTGCTGGTGTTTTTCCAGTAGAAGAATGGATTGATGGTTTATATGCCAGTTCCAGTGCTGGTATTAGTGTACACCAATCATGGGTAAAACCATCAGAATCTTTGAATTCTAGCCCATAAGCACAGAATCTTCTGATCATGTCCTCTAAGGTCTGTATCATTCTTTCTGCTAAACCATCAGTTTGGGGATGGTAAGCTGTTGAGAATGATAGCTTTGTCCCAAATAAGTCATGGAGATTTGTCCATAATGCTGAAGTGAACTTTGGGTCTCTGTCACTTATAATATTCTGGAATAAGCCTGTATGGCTAATAACTTTATTCCATATCATTATGGCTGTGTCCATAGCTGTGTCATCTTTGTGACATGGTAAGAACATTGGAGTTTTACTGTACCTGTCAACTAACACTAGGCATGCATTATAACTCCTGTCTCCTCCTGGAGGTAATGCTGTCACCCAATCCATATGAACCATTTCCCATGGGGATTTTGGTTCTTGGATTTGGATCATCATTTCAAATTTCTTTCCTGTGGCTCTGTTGGCTTTTTGGCATCTGTCACAGGTTTGGCAGTACTCTGCAACATCTTTCTTCCAATTTGGCCACCAAGAGCAGGTTTTCACCCTCTCTAGTGTCCTATCTTCTGAGAGATGTCCAGATGCAACACTATCATGACACTCATGTAAAATAGTGTTTATTAGTGTTCTATCTGTTAAGGTCATAACACATGTGTGTTTTGTTCTATGGTAGAGGATTCCATCAAGGAGGTGGAATCTTCCTTCATCATATGCCTTTTTCCATGTTTCATCTAGTTTTGATTAAAGTGATGGGTCTTTGCATTCTTTCATTAGAAGTTGGCTTAATATATGACAATTTGTGTCTTTCTTATAGCTTTCTTTAACTTAGTTAAAGAATTCTGTGCCTATGTCTGTGACACATATTCCTTCTATATGGTGCTCTTCTTGTGGTACCCATGCTGGATTGTCAGGGGTATTTGCTAAATCCCATCTGCTAAGACCATCTGCATTTTTATGAATATTTCCAGATTTATGTACAATAGTCATATTTCCTCTATATTCTTGGATAGCAATTTGCCATCTCAGCATGTGTCTATTTGGAGTCTTCATATTTAATAGTTATTTCACAGCATTACAGTCTGTGATTACATCAAATACTGTGCCATCCAAATAATAATGCAATTTTTCTAAAGCCCACACTAAGAATAAGCATTCCATTTGGCTGGCTCCATACCTTGCTTCTGTTGGCTTTATCCACCTTGAAATGAAACAAATTGGTCCTTCCACTGGTTTATCATTGATAATTTGTGTTTGGTGAAGTGCAGCACCTAGTCCTTCTCCACAAGCATCAATGTATAGTTTGAAGGGTAGTTTCCAATCTGGCATTAGAAGAAATGGGGCATTTGTTAGTGAATTTTTCAATTCTTCATATGCCTTGACCCTTTCTTCAGTCATTTCATAAACTGTTTGTTGGTCACATAATTTATATAAGGATTTGGCAATTTTTGCAAAGTCCTTTATATTCTGTCTATAGTAACCAGCAAATCCTCAAAATAATTGCATTTCTTTTTTGGTTTGAGGCATTGGTTTAAGTAGTACTGCTGCTACTTTATTTTTGTCTATGCCTAGACTAAGTCCAGATACAACATGTCCTAGTTCTTTTAATTCACTATATGCAAAATGACACTTTTTCAAGGAAAGTTTCATATTCACTTGGAATATTTTCTGTAGTACCCTTTCTAGTCTTGTAAGATGATTTTCCCAAGTTTCTGAGCAAATTATGATATCATCAATATAGATAGTTAACCATCCTTCTGATAATTCTTCAGGGAATATGGTATTCATCATTCTTTGGTAATGGGAAGGTGCATTTTTTATCCCAAATGGCATTCTTAAGTATTCAAAAATTCCACAGTGGACTATTATCCTCAGTAGTTTTTTGGCATTGTCTGTTAAGACATTTTGATGAAAACCCTTTAAGGCATCCATAGCTGTAATGAACTTAGCTTGTGACGATTGTGTCAATGTCTCATGGATTCTAGGTATTGGATATCTATCTGGAATGGTATAGGTGTTCAGGGCTCTGAAGTCTCCTACCATCCTTGATTTTCCATTATGCCAGGTTATAATGACAGGAGTAGTAGCTTCTACTTGTTCATTATGTCCAACCTTTCTTAATACTCCAAGGTCCATTAATTCTTTAATGTGTACCTCTAAGGCTTCTCTAGCCCTTGGACTAGCTGGGTAAGCTGGTCTTCTTAGTAAGGGTGGGTAAGGCTTTTCCACATTAAGAATTATGTCTACTTCATGCCCAATTATAGCACCTAGTGGCTCTTTGTCAGTTGCAAAGGCATTTTTGTACTTAAATAAGAGGTCAATTAGTTTATCTTTCATTCTTTCTGTTAATTCTTGATTGAATTCTGCTTCTTTAAGTTGTTCAGATATAAAAAGATTCTTTTCTGGAATCTTTTCTTCATTCTTAATAACTGTAATTTGTTTCTTTTTTATTTAAGAAGCCAAACTTTTGTCTTTTGTTATCTACTATAGTAAAATATCTATCCTTCTGGTTGGAGATATCTATACCATAGATTGATAAGTAGTCATTTCCAAGTATGAAGTGATTACTAGTACAGTTGTCCATTACTACAAACTCTACTTTAATTCTGACACATTGTGAGGGATGAGGAAAAATTAGTGTTAAATCAATTATTCCAAGGGGCTTCATGCTCTCACTTGCACTACTAAATTTGACACCTTGTATTGGCATAAGTTTTTCTTGCCAGTTTGGGACAATGGTTTTTAAATAACTTTTGCCAACACAAGTGCAATATGCTCCTGTATCCAAGTTAACTCTTCCTTCTTGGTTATCAACCATAACAATACTTATACTTGATTTTCCAGCTGTATATCCCATTCCTCTTGCAGGTTTGGTTCTATACATTTTGGCATCTTGTATGTTTGTCAGGTTTGTGTCAGATGTTCCAACTTGTGGTAAGTTTGAATTAACATCCAGTACTTCATAAATTATATCAATATTATTAATTTGTGCATTAATTATATTGATTTAATCATTTTCAGAGCTTTCTGACTCTTCTGTCTCTTTTTCAGAGTCTGATTCCTCTTCTTTGTCATTGTGGTTTTCTGTTTCCACAATTTCATTAATCTTTGCTTTTCTAAGGCAATTATTGGCTAAGTGTCCAATACCTCCACATTTATGGCATTTTCTTTGCTCATTATTGTTGGATGTATTGGGCTTAAAGGATTCTTTTGATTTATCTTTTTTGATAAATGGTTTATTTAGGATTTTAATGTCCAATTTTTTCCAAGTCCTGCCAATT
The DNA here is from genome assembly GCA_023105745.1 of Austropuccinia psidii. Classification (NCBI taxonomy): domain Eukaryota; kingdom Fungi; phylum Basidiomycota; class Pucciniomycetes; order Pucciniales; family Sphaerophragmiaceae; genus Austropuccinia; species Austropuccinia psidii. Next base: position 44,792,167 of record JALGQZ010000012.1, on the reverse strand, counting down.
TTTGTTCTTGTCACTATATCTTCTAGTGCATTTATATACTCTTCTGTGGAGCATGGTTCTATACACCTGCTTCTTAGGGCATGTTCTAGTTCCCCTCCACATTTTTTAAGTATTTTTGTGTGCACCATCTTTTGTGACATTTCTGGGTACAGTGCATTAAGCCTTTCAACTTGTTTCAAGAACCAAGTTAAAGGTTTGTCTTTCTCTGGGTCAAAGAAAGAGTTTTCAAATGCATTTTCTATCTTATACCTCCAGGCATCATTTGCCCACTTGGTGATTATTTCTTGTTTCCACCAAGACCAGGTATTTTTACCATTTGTTTGTCTTATGCCATAATACCATCTTTTTGCAGATTTCTCAAACAATGAATGTAATCTTGCAGTGATCAATTCATCTGGTATGGCATAGTCTTCTTGTAACATGTCAATTGTTTTAATAAATGACATGTGGTCATATTCACCTTCTCCTGTGAATGTTGGCCATTCCTTCAATTGAGGTGCTTCCTTCATTAAGACTTGGTTATTATCTTGGTGACTCAAGTCTGTTATGAAAGGATTTGACAATTCCTCTTTTGTTTTAACAGGGCTTCTTATATGGGAAAATGGAGTTGATAACTTTAGCATATTTAAATTAGCCTCATTAATTTTATCCATTTTTTCTGTAATAAGCCTTATTTCACTTTGAATATCATCTTTCAGATGCATTCTTGCTTCATCACTTTTTCCACATGGTCCAAAAGTAATTTTTGGTGTGATAAAGTCTTTTCTTCAAATTTTTCTACAGAAATACTTAATTTATTTAATTTTTCTGTAAGATTGTCAATACTCACATCATAATTGATTGTCAAAGTCTTGTCTTTGATATCTTTTATGTATTTATACAATTCTTGTTGTCCTTGTATTAATTTTTGAGTATTGTCAATTAAATTCTTTGGTTTATTATTTTCAACAATAAACTTAATGTTGTCAATTTCTTTCTTGTTTTGCACAACAATTTTTGTTAAAGAAGATAAATTGTTATTTATTTCTTGTAGTGATAATAAACTATCTTTAATTTCTTTTAGAGGTAATATACTATTTTTGATTTCTGTTAAAGTATTTACAACATCTTTGGACAAGGTTATTTCTTTGGGAAATGAGGTTGTCTCATTCTTTGCTCTTCCTTGTCCTTGAATTCCATCAAGGTTCTGGCCATGTTGAAAACATTGTCCATGGCATCCTTTTGAATTCTTGGGATCCTGTAGCTTGGGGAATATGGTTTCCTCCAATGCTTTTTCTTGTTCTTCTTCCCTTCTTGGGGAAGTGGGCTGGCCTGGGGCTTGCTGGTAGAAGCTACTGGGGCTTCTTCCTTGGTTGCCTCCCTCTTTTTGGCATGGTAATCCTTGATTTTTTTGATTTGAGGTTTGGATGACAGTGGATTCCATCCATTGGAGTATTTCACTATCTCCTCCTCTTTGAGGAACTTTTTCAGGATGTGCCAGGAGTTCATCACTCCTTGGTGTATTTGAGGCAGCATTTCCCAATCTTTGTCCTTGTACACTGTGCAATACTGCTTGTACTGGCTCATGTAGATGTCTATTTGAGCCCTCTGAATGTGATTTGTACCTATTTGAGTTACTCATACTTAGTTCCAATTCAGGCTCAGATATCATGGGCATTTCTGGGACTTGCCTTTGGGATAAGGCACTTCCTTGTGTGGATTCTGTTCCACTGGGGATATTGCCCTTTCTTTTCCCTTTTGAGGGATCAGTTCTACCTCTGAGTCCAGCTCCATCTGATTGGATGGAGTATTGGGAACCTCTTCTGGTAGTCATAATTTAAGAAAATAAGAAATAAAAGTATTTTAGAATAAAAATTCTTTTTATGGCAATTATAAAAGAGGTGCTCACCTTCAGAGTCTTGAATGGTGGGTCCTGGAAAGTCTAATTTCTTAGCTTTCTTTCTTTTGGTGATAACTGGTGTTGGAGAGCTTTGACAAGTTTCTTCCACCAATCTCTCAACAGTAGTTTGGTTGTCTTCTGTTGGGTTATCTTCAAACACTAAAAAAGACAAATAAATATAAGTCTTTTTATAAGAAGTGTTATTTTTTGGCAAGATATGGCAATTTTCCACGTAGAAATTGCTTATATATCTTTAAAAAATTGAAATGAATAAATAAATAAATAAAAATGAATAAAAATAACTTTTTTATTGGTTTTTAATATTTTTTAATATTTTTTAATATTTTTTATATTTTTATTTTTAAAGAATAAAATAAAAAATGAATATGATTCTTTTACAAAATTAAATTATAAAAAATTATTTTTAATTTATAAATTATCTTTTTTAATCACTAGAGTCACTCAAAGAAAGTTCTTGCAAGTCTAAGGATGTGAAAAACCACCTGTAAGACAGTACAATTGCTTTCCAAATGCCTCAATAGCCCTTAAAATCAATAAAATATAAAATTATTATATAATTTTATGATTATAAATATAATTTATTATTGGATAAACCCAATTAGAATCTTTTTAAAGGTCTTTTAAGTGAATATCACGGCCAGGCCCCCAAATGTAAGCTTTGACTATGAAACAATAAGTAAAAATTACTAATTTATTACTTATTATACTCTGAATGTCCCTATGAATTAGATAAATAAGATTAAAAGTATAATAATAATAAATAATTATTATTATTATGGCGTAAAATAATTCTATTATTAAATAAATATAATAATATAATTTATATTATGAAAATATAATATAATAAATAAATATATTAATATAAAATAATTAATATATTTAAAAAGCTCTTTATTATTGTTACCAACAAATAATAAAGGCGTAAAAAATTGCTTTTTATTAATAAAAAACAATTAATAACAATAATATTACTAATATTAAAGTTATGAAGTAATATAAATACTATTTATATTAATTAGAGAATTATTAAGAGAGTAATAATAGAGAAATTATTATAATAAGAGAAAATAACCTACTTTGAACACTTAATATAATAATTTTGAAATATTTTACACCAAAAAATATAAATACAACCTTTTCAAATTGTATTTACAATAAAAATAAAGAAAATTACAAATTATTCTTGATTTTTATGTGGAAATGAGTTTTTAGAGAGATTTTTAACAAAAACAATTAAATAAATGATTTAATCACGTCAAAATAGATGATTATAATAAGGTGGTCTTTGGTCTTTAATAATATAATAGTTTTATATATAAAGAATAAAGAAATTACCTTTGATTGAATTGATTGAATGTTTTTGATGCGTCTGAGGGGAAAATAGAGTAAAAAGAACTCTATTTATAGTAAATACCTCCCTCCTAGAGTCCAGCAGGCTTCTAGTGGACGTTTACTGATCATATCCACCGGAATTGATCAGTATTTTAAGGTTTGGAGATGATTACATCATGATCAAACCATATTGCATCATTATTACACCATTATTTAGAGTTATCACTATAACTCTAAAGCTGATGACATCAGAGGCTTGGCAGAACCCCAAATTTCGTGGATTTTATTAGTTTTAATCATAAACTAATAGTATTCACCAATTTTATCACTCATATGACTGTTAAACTTAATTTAAGGTTACAGTAGGTGATCATAACTGCTCAATTTAAGCTCAAACTTTGATCTTGAATAACTTTTAAGTTTTACACGCTACAGCAATTCAGAGAGTGAATTCTGATAGCCTGACATAACCTTATTATTCTTCCAAGAGCCTTTCATTACATCATCAAAACTCTAATTTTGATGATTTTTCTTGTAACTCATCTTTTCTGTTGAAATTCAATATCTTAAACTTCAAATCATGATTTCAGGGGGTTATACCCTGAAATTAATAATAAAAAAACATCATTCTTCACGAATGAACTAGTAGAATCCAACTGTGTGCTTTATTTTAAGTTTGGACCACTTTCACAACAAAGTGGTCAACAGCTCTGTTGATTTTTATAAATATTTCATCATAGGTTTTAACCTTGTTTATAAATTGTAAAATAAAGCTCATATCTGTGTTCTTACAGTAATTACGTGGTAACTTTATTTTTGGTTCATCACTCTATCTTGTATAGTTTAAGAGATATTAGCTATGATCCTTGAATATATGCATTGACCAAAAAAGTGCATATATTCAGGTTAATTCCTTAAGTATTAACTTTGGAAATTAGCTCATTAATTGTTTTATGTGTGAAGGTTCATGAGGAATCCAATTGTACAATTTATTTCACATGTTGTTTCATTGGTTCTTGAAATAAATAAGGATTTATGGTTTTTATAAGGCATTATTCCTTATAACTCATTAAGTATTGACTTTACAGATATGCCATAAAAATGGTAAATGTGTATTTTACCATGGGGAATCCAAAGGTATAATTTATTTCACATGTTGATTCATTGTCTTTTAAGTTAAGACAATTTTTGTACTAATTTATGGTATTTTTGTATTTTTAAAGTAATTATTTTTAATGTATAATTATTCTAAGTAAGTTTAGTATAATTATCTTAAAGGTATAATTATTCTGAGTATTTCTTGTGACCTTATTGGGTATGTGGTCATATCTCAAAGGCTCACACGAATCCTTACTCTTGTGCAGGTTCCAACAATGCTAGAAGTTCCTTATGCCTGTGCAGGCTGCCAATGCTCCACACGCAAATCATTACAATTGTACAAGCTCCCAACAATTCAAAAACCTTGCTATGGCGGTGCAGGCTCCCGACACCTCCCATGGAATTCCTAACGTTCTGCAGGTTCCCCACAATTTAACAGTTTTCTTACGCCGGTGCAGGAATCCAATAGTTGACACGCAAATCCTGACGCTTGTGCAGGTTCCCGACAATTCAAACATTTCCTTACGCCGGTGTAGGCTTTGGAAAATTCACATGCGAATGCTTAGGCTTGTGCAGGTTCCGACAATTCACACGTGAATCCTTATGCTTGTGAAGGTTCCCAACAATGCTAAAAATTCCTTACGCCTGTGCAGGCTTCTGACAATTCACACGCCAATCCTTACACTTGTGAAGGTTTCCAAAAATGCTCAAAATTTCTTATGCCTGTGTAGGCTCCCGACAATTCACACACCCATCCTTACGCTTGTGAAGGTTCCCGACAATGCTTAAAGTGCATATATTCAGGTTAATTCCTTAAGTATTAACTTTGGAAATTAGCTCATTAATTGTTTTATGTGTGAAGGTTCATGGGGAATCCAATGGTACAATTTATTTCACATGTTGTTTCATTGGGTTTTGAAATAAATAAGGATTTATGGTTTTTATAAGGTATTATTCCTTATAACTCATTAAGTATTGACTTTACAGATATGCCATAAAAATGGTATATGTGTATTTTACCATGGGGAATCCAATGGTATGATTTATTTCACATGTTGATTCATTGGTTTTTAAGTTAAACCAATCTTTGTACCAATTTATGGTATTTTTGTATTTTTGAAGTAATTATTTTTAATGTATAATTATTCTAAGTAATTTTAGTATAATTATCTTAAAGGTATAATTATTCTGAGTCTTTCCTGTGACCTTATTGGGTATGTGGCCATATCTCAAAGGCTCACAAAGACAAAACTAACTCTGTATAAAGTCATTTGTGGCCTTATGAGTATGTTATACATACCTCACAGGCTCACAAAGTCACTGCTGATAATACAAGACACACAAAGCTATGGCAAGAAATGACACATAAAGAAGACATGTATGAAATTGAAGTAATAAGTTTAATACAAGCCTTCCAACATGAATTCAGAAATTCCTAAAGGTGTAGCAACAGTAAAATGAATGATATTGAACAAATACTGAACACCTGACCAAGAATGTCTACACCTCTGAATCAAAATGAGGGTACAGGGATTCCCAACCCACAAGTATTGGATGCTGAAAATTCACAGTTAAAAAATGAATTTTCCACTTTTTTTCATAACTTGGAACCATCAATGGGACAAGCACTTTTAAAAGAAGTACCAAAACTTAAAGAATGGCCTCACTTCAGTGGTGGAGGAGAATATGACCATATGGAATTCATCAGAGGTATTGACATGGTCAAAGAATATTTTTAATTACCAGACAGATTGGTAACAGAAAGATTTAACACCTTGTTTACCAGATCAGCCACAGATGGTATATCAAAATAAGACAAGCACATGGATGCCAAAGTTGGACTTGGTGGAAAACCCAAATTATCAACAAATGGGCCAGTGATGCTTGGAGGTTTAAAATGGAAACAGCCTTTGAATCTTCCAAATACAATGCTGATAGAGACAAATCTTTACCATGTTTTTGCCAACAAAAAGACAGATTAACAGAATTATATCCTGACATCTCAGAATTTATGATCCACAGAAGAATTCTGAGACAATGTGTGAGCCGGTGAGGTATGTATAACATACCCATAAGGCCACAAATGATTTTATATACAGCTGATTTAGTCTTCAACACATTTTTCAATTGAATTTAAAATAAAAAATAACAAAAAATAAGTATAACTTTTTTTGGATAAAAAAAGTTATAAATATCATGTCATTTTTGTATTCTCCACCAAAAATGACCTAGGGTACACCCATAGGGTATTATACCCAAAAAAGCTTATTTCTTCTTTTATTGGAAGGCTTCAGAATCTCACAGTACTAATGTAGCTTTTTTAACATTTTTTTAAAATTGTTGAATTTCAGCTTAAGTAAGCTTGAATTTAAAGTTGCATAAAGTTTATGCAAACTTACCAAAATTTTAGTTAAAATTGAGATGTTGTGTATATTTACTTAATTGGCTAAGGATTTGCCATACATAATGTAAATCATGCATGAGCTCAATTTAAAATTGTTTAAGGCCATATTATGGATTTAAATGAATAAAAGGGCAAAATCCACGCAAAAAGGTGGGACAAAGGAAAAAGACCAAACAGAGCTGGGATACCCAGCTTTTTGGATCTGCAAGGATTCAATTAAGGTTGTCCACCTGTATTGGAGGATTTTCATCCTTATTTAAACTTTAAGATTAGACTTTGATCCAACCTTAAAGTTTAAACTTGTTTTACCCTAATTTGCCAGGAATTTCAAGCTTCCAAAGGGTAAATCCCAATATGTAAGCTTGAAATCAAAGTTTTGAGACCTGTCAAAGCTTAAATAAGCTTAAAGATTTAATGTTGCAAACATTAAAACCTTATCAAAAGTTAAGGTTTAGTGTGTATTGCTATTTTACGTGGAAAAATAGCAATAGCTTCAAAAATTCACTAAAGATACAATTCTTAATGGATTTGTTTGAAAATCTCACAAAGATTACAATTTAATATTATCTATATATAAATTAAATTTTAAGCATCCTTTATAAACAGGTTTCCTGGGTAATTAGCCTGGAAATTCACTCTTTTAATTATGCTTAAAGAAATTTAAGATTTCTTTAAAAATTAATTAAAAATTGAGTTTAAGAGATTTCTGCTTGAAACTCCATTTTTAAGTTTTTCATGTGATAAACCTTAATATAAATAAACTTTTTTTATATCAAAACTTAAAATAATTGACTTGAATGGGGATTAAAGTTACTTGGAGCTAAGAATAACACTGGTAACTATAAATTGGAATTAAAAATAAGTTACCTTAAGCTAAGAACCTTATTTTTAAGCATAGTTTCTCAGTTTTGACCTGGGAATGCCCTCTATATCCATTATGAATCATGAGAGCTTCTCTGTAGACATACAAAGAGTCTTTTCATCACTGTTTTTTTCCATCATCAATTATCAATCCAATCATATTAGACATTTAAACAGGTAAAGCTTTATTATATATAAAATCTTATTATTAAAATATTTCTTAAGCATTTTATTCTTTACAAACCTTAAATTAAAGAACTGATATCATAGAAATTAGATTATTGTTGTAATCACCTATAATATATTTTATCTTATAAAATTATTTTCTTTAAAATATCTTTTAAAATCCACAAATTCCTCTCAAAAACTCTTTAACCATAATTTTCATTATAAAAAGTTGTTTTATCTTTAAAAATGTTGATTTTTGGCATGTTTTTAACTTATAGTTATTATTTAATATAATAACTGTTGTTGTTTGACTTGTGGTGTTAAATAAATATTATAAGTAAGTTCTCTCTAGCATTCTATATCTTTTTTATCTACTATTAGTTTTTTTATATAGAGTTTTTCTATAGGAATTATTTCTGCAGAGTGTGTGTTATAATTCTTTTATGAATGATATTCATATATTATTTATAAGTGGTTAAATATTTATATTTTCCACATGTAATTGTCTCATTAAGAGCTTTACACTTCTTATTGTTATAATTGTCAGTGACTATAACAATAATAGAATAATTATAATTTATTATAATTACTATATATTTTTTTATTATCATTTTATATAATGATAATTAAATCTATTTTTTATATAATTCTTTTTAATAATTATATTTAAATTCGTGGCTATAATATTTTATTATATTATATTTTTCTACTGAGGACAGTCATAGTACTCTTGATATTGTCACTATTATCAAGACTTTTGTAGAAAAACCTTACACAATGTGGAGGTGAATTGGAGCATGCTGCCAAAAGCAGGACGACTGAACAATCCTCAGAAGAAAATATTATTAATATATTGGAAAAAGTAACACCAGAACCAGAATGGGCTCTAGTAGGGTGAATCTCAAAACAAGGTTTAATACACCTTGGAAAGATTCTGTGGACAAAAATCATAAATACATTTCTAATAATATGAAGTATAAATCTGCAGATATAATCACAAAGTGCCATACCTTCCAAAGCACCAACGACTTAGCCAATACATGTCCAAAAAGGGGTAAATCAATGAAGTTGACATTAAAAAAGAACCTGGTATTGAAAAAGATGATAATATAATTGAAGAAAATTCAGATGATAAGTCATCAATATTTTCTGAATATCCAAAAAATATAGAAAATATTAATGCTACATTTGATATCATGGAATCTTATTCCCACTTGCCACAATAAGCAATAGTCAACTTGATTTGTCAAAAATTCAAGATGCACAACTTATGAAGACCAAACCAAAGAGGGAAAGGGTTATACAGCTGGTAACTCCTGTATAACAGAAGTGGTAATTGAAACCAAACCCACTAAACGTTTACTTGACCCAGGAGCCTTCTGCTCTTGTGTTGGCAAATCCTTTCGTAAATCTTGTGTACCAAATTTGGAAGACCAATCGTTACCAATTGATGGAATAAAATTCAATAGTGCAAGTAATCAAATGAAAGCATTGGGAATATTTGAGCCCAATGTCATATTTCCACATATTAATGGAAATTTAAAAATCACTATTGAATTTTTTTGTTATGGAAAATAGCTCTAGTACCCATTTTATATTGGGAAATGACTATTTGATCATGTATGGCATAAACGTACATAGCAGCAAGGCCAGATACTTTACTATTGGAGACAATAAGCCTCAGAAATTTTCCTTTTTACCATTTAAAAGACAAATTACAATAAGCAAAGTAGCACAAGTCAACTTTGATTTGGAAAGATTCAAATCTGAACAGTTAAATGAAGCTGAAATAAGACTTCATCTGACTGATAAACGGGAAAATGAACTTTCTGCCCTTTTATATGACCACAGAGAAGCATTTGCATCATACAAAGAACCTTTGGGATCAATTATTGGTCATGAAGCTGACATCATCCTTAATATTGAGAGACCTTATCCACCACTCTTAAGTAGACCTGCATATGCAGCTAGTCCTAAATCAAGAGAATCTCTGGAAATTGATATTAAAGAGCTTCTAGACCTTGGTGTAATAAGAAAGGTTGGCCATAATGAGGAGGTAGAAATAACTACACCAGTCATAGTGGCATGGAATAATGGGAAATCTAGAATGGTTGTGGACTTTGGAGTTCTGACCACTTACACTGTTCCAGACAGGTACCCAATACCAAAAATCCAAATTGCCCTTACCCAGATATCTCAAGAAGTGTATATAGCCACTATGGATGCCCTTAAAGGATCTCATCAGAATGTGGTGACACCAAGGGCAAGAAAATACTTGAGAATTCTTTTTCATTGTGGAGTATGAGAATATTTTAGGATGCCTTTTGGTATCAAGAATGCACCTTCACACTTCTAAAGAATGATGAATGAAATCTTCCCTGAAGAACTTTCAGAATGATTGTTAATCATTTACATTGATGACATCATTGTCTGTTCCAAAACTTGGGAAGAACATATATACATATTAGCCAGGGTGTTGACAAAAGATCAATCGGCAAAAATGAAAATTTCTTTAAAGAAATTAAAGCACTGGCACATGTAGTATCTGGATTATCCCTTGGAATTGACAAGAACAAGGCTGTAGCAGTATTTCTGAAACCCATGCCTCAGAACAAAGCAGAAATTCAGTCATTTTTGGGGTTTGCAGGATATTACAGGCAACATATCAAAGATTTTGCAACCATAACAAGACCTCTTTATAAACTGTGTGACAAAGACACAGTATTTGAAATGACTGTTGACAGAGTCAAAGCCTTTGAATCTTTGAGACAAGCCTTTACCACTGCTCCACTCTTACTGATGCCATATTTTAAACTTCCCTTTAAGCAGTATATTGATGCATCAGGGGATGCACTTCATCAAGTCCAGATTATAAATGATAAACCTGTGGAGGGACCCATATGTTTCATATCCAGGCAAATCAAACCAACTGAGGCCAGATATGGAGCAAGTCAAATGGAGTGTTTATGCCTTGTCTGGGCCTGGGAAAAATCAAATTCCTTCCTGGAGGGATGTTTTTTTGAAGTAATAATGGATTGTACCATTGTTAAATCACTTTTAAACATGAAGACATCTAAAAGACACATGCTCAGATGGCAAATAGCCATACAAGAATATAGGGGTAATATGACTATTGTTCACAAAGATGGGAATATTCATAAAATAAAAGATGGACTGAGCAGATGGCCACTACCAAATAATATTGATAATCCTGCTTATGTGCCAGAAGAAGTTTCCCCACAAATCCCCATAGAAGGAATCAGTGTTACAGAGCTGAACACCACTTTCTTTGAGGGGGTGAGAAACAGTTATACTCAGGATAGGAATTGTAGCATTTTATTCCAATCACTTACTCAGGACTGGAAAGACAATTCTTTGATACATTCCTTAGATAAGATATCAAAAAAATCATATGATGAAGGAAGATTCCACTTACTGGATGGTATAATTTACCACAGAACTAAGAATACATGTGTAATGACAGTTGTGGACAGGTCCTTAATAAATCTTGTACTTAAAGAATGCCATGACAGCCCTTTCTCAGGACATCTGTCTGAAGACAGAACAAGAGAAAAAGTAAAAACCTGCATATGGTGGCCAATGTGGCCAAACAATGTTGCAGAGTATTGTAAAGCCTGTGAAAGATGTCAAAAAGCAAATAAATCTACTGGCAAAGAACTTGGCAATATGATCAAGATCCAAGAACCCAGCAGACCTTGGGAAATTGTCCATATGCATTGGGTAACTGGCCTAGCACCAGGGGGTGATAGACGTTATAATGCTTTCCTAGTGATTGTTTACAGATTTAGTAAGATTCCAATCTCTCTACCATGTCAGAAGGATGATACAGCCATGGATACAGCTCTTCTGATATGGAATAGAGTAGTATCATGGACTGGCATATTCACAAAAATCATTAGTGACAGAGATCTCAAATTAACTTCAGCACTATGGACAAATCTTCACCAATTATTTGGGAAAAAATTATCCTTCTCTACAGCCTACCACCCACAAACTGATGGTCTGGCTGAAAGGATGATCCAAACCTTGGAAGACATGGTAAGAAGATTTTGTGCATATGGCCTTGAATTTGAATATGGGGATGGATTTACCCATGATTGGTGTACTCTTTTACCAGAACTGGAATTGGCATATAAGACCTCCATTCATGCCAATACCAATCAAACTTCTGCTATTCTATAAAAACAATGGAATCCCTGATTACCTCAAGATTCATTGAGGAAAGATTTGGTTGAGATACATCCTACACCTACTAGCTTCAAAGTAATGCTAGACAAAACTAGAAAGCATGCAGTCAGATGCATGGAAGACTCTTTTGCATATGCTAAAGACAAATGGGACAAATCACATGCCACTCCATATTTCAAAGTGGGATATTTGGTACTTGTATCCACCACTAACTTCAATAACCTCAAAGGATGCAAAAATCTCAAATACTCCTTTGCAGGACCTTTTGTGTGAGCCTTAGAGGTGATTTCATATACCCAAAAGACCACAAATATAAAAAATAACATATTAATATAAATAAAATAAGTTTATTTATATTATTAAAATAAAAATAAAAAATATAAATATAAAATTATATTAAAAATAAAAAATTAATTATAATTTAAAAATAAAATTACTTTAAATTTTGTAAATATAAAATTACATTTATACTTGAAAAATTTAAGTAAAAATGAAATTTTAACAAAATTGTGAAAAAATAAATAAATTTGGAAAAAAGTTAAATAAAACTTATTATAACTTTTTATCCAATAAATAAACATATAAATTTTATTTCACCATTGGATTCCTCATAAAAAATCAGGTGGGGTCACCTCTGAGTGAAATTTTTGTAACTCAACTCTAAATAAGCTTAAATTAAGTTTTTAGTATTTTCAATACAAAAGTTGAAAATCCTCAAAACCTTAATTTAATTCACACCACATGTGGTGTTAACCATCAATTTTTGTGTTAAAATTGAGGTGTTGTGTTTAGTTTAGAAGTTATGAGGAATTAAAGTATTTTCAATTGAATTCAATTGAAATGTCAAAATGTGCGCGTGTATTACATAAGTGAACTTTGATTTACATATGAGGTGTCAATTATTACTGTATTGTACTGTACAATTGAATTGAATTACATGTGTAAATTATAAGTATAATACATGATGAGGAATTAAAGGAAAAATAAATTGGAAAGATTAAATTTGGGGGGGAAAAGGAACTCCAGCTCTAAGGGGGAGCTAGACCCCCAAATTCCTTGCTGACAGGCGTGGGATGTCAAAATTCACGCAAAATTTCATCACTTTTGGCCTGGAATTGAGTTACAGGGTCTGTGAACTCAATTGATGATGAGGTTTTGATACCAACTGGGGTAGTTTTAGCTGTTGCCAAGAGGGTAAAACTACCCTTAAGATAAAACAATCATAGTAAAAACAGTTTTAACTGGTTTCTACGCCTCTGACACACATTCTGACGTGTTTTGAAGGCTCTAGGCCTGGTATTGCTATAGTAATGGCTGATTTAAGGGTCTAAAATGGCTAAAAATGGCTAAAAATGGCTTAAACCAGCCCTTGTTTGGTCTAAACCAGGGTTCAATGATGCCATAATTGGCTTTTCTGTTGTCAGACTGTTTTTCACGACTGACAAGAGTAAATTTTATTTTTGGAGTAAGAGAATTGATGGCTATAAAAGAATGTCTTCTTTGCCCCACTTTTCTCTTCATGTTAGAATCTTTTCCTTTTATTAATTAGTTTAAAACTGTTAAACCAATCAATCAAAGATTCCAACCACCACTTTTAAATCATTTTAATCCTTTTAACCACGTGAAAAAATCATTATAATCATTTTTTGTAACTCTTATAATCATTTTTACCCCTGAACCACCCCAAAAGTGAATTAAAGCATCTTTCATCACTGTAAACTTTGTCACTTTGTTTCCAAATTCACTCTGGTCACTTTTGGGCGTGTTTTCTCTTTAATATTCTTTTTTAAAGACTTTGTTCTTTAATTGATTGCTTGCAGTTCTTTGCTCAATTAATTCCAATTGAAATTGCTCTTGAAGAAATTTCTTTTGTAGCCTTAAAATATCTCTTGTAGAGTATTTTTTGGATAAATTTTTATTGTTGGTAAAACAATAAATTTTTATAATATTATTGTTTTATACTAATAAAGTTATAAACAATAAAATTGGCGTGTTTTCTCTTAAAAATAATATTTCATACTATTTTTAATTGATTTTTACCTTATACAAATTTTGAGGACAGGAAAAGTACTTGATTTTCAATCAAAGTTTCATATCCACACCTTACATTTGGGGGCCCAGCCGTGATATTTTACCTGTGACATATTTTTTTTTACTCTTTTTAAATCTTTTTTCTTATATTGAAAAATTTAAAAACATATAAAAAATACTTATAATTCAAAAAAAACCCATAAAAAATAATTTTTTTTCATATTATAAGTGAGGCTTAAATTTTTATTTCTTTTTTTGAAATATCCTTTTTTTTACTTAATTAATTGGCTTTTTCATTAATTTTAGTGTCTGACAACGTGGTAAGACAAGAAAACATTGAAACAGCCTCAACAGTAACCAGCATTATCCCTGCCAGTACTGTTAATTCTGATCATAATAGTACTATTATTGTGACTCAAAATAACCAGCCTGAACCAATATCTTCTGAATTGATTAACTTGGACATAAGTAATACCCTTCAGAAAGCTAAAAATTTGGCCAATAGTAAGTTTTTGACGTAAAAATACTATTTTAAGCCTTTTTTAACCATAATTATGCCTTCAACCAGGTCAGGAGCCAGCTACAACCCCTCAAGCAGCTCCCAAAAAGGTAATAGACGTGATTATGGCAGAGGCCAACCAGGTACAGAAGGAAAAGGGTCAGTTGATGACTTCCAAACAACTAAAATGGGTCATTCTGAAGCTGATAATACCATTTTACCTTCAAAAAGAGCTGACACCGCCACAAGAAGCCTCAGTGGACATATACAAAGCCAGCCACAAAGCTTACAACAATGCACTGCAGTACAAGGAGTACCAGATCCTGGCAGATCTGTGGAAAAACTGCATGAATTCTTACCTGACAGTAAGGAAATTGTTGGGCCATCCCAACACTTGCAAATTGCTCAATGGATGGCATCCATTGATGGAGAAGAAAAACATGATGCTTTTGACACTAGAATGGAGGAAAAACAACCCTCCACCACCCAAACCAGTGCCAAAAACAGCCCCAGTGGCCAGCAGCAGCAATTCCAACGTGAAAAAGCAGCCACAAACTCCAAACAAGGGCAAAGGGAAGGCACCAGCCCCAAAACCTTACAGCCAGGGCTACAGAATCCCAAAGATTCAGCAGGATGCCATGGAAAATGTATTTCAGATGGCCAGAACCATGATGGAATTACAGAAGAAGGAGGAAGCCAGATTAAAGTTCCAGAAATGATTTCTGACATATTTGATTCCATCCCAGAGTTGTATAATGCTATAAATGACGTGAAAAAACATCTTTCTGATAAAAATGACACCATTTGTAACAACATTAAAACAAACAACCTGAGTCTGTGCCAAATTAATGAAACACTTATGTGTTTTGAAAAAGTTTTAAGAACAATTAAAAATTCTAATAATGACAATTCTTCTAACATTAAAATAAATGAACAATCTGCCATTATTAAAGAATTAACAGATAAATATTCTAAATTCAATATTAATGACATGATTGAAACAAGAATTAAACAAGCCATAAATATTATCAAAACAGATAACAAGAAAGTCCTTGATGACATTTCAAATTCATTTACTGAAGTAAAGACATATACCATTGCCTTGAAAAAGTGTTTTGCTGCTTCACAAGAAGAAGTATCAAAATTATCAATGAAATTGAATCAAGTCACTGCTGATAATACAAGACAGACAGAGTTATGGCAAGAACTGACACATAAGGAAGACATGTATAAAATTGAAGTAATAAATTTAATACAAAGCTTCCAACATGAATACAGAAATTCCCAAAGGTGTAGCAACAGTAAAATGAATGACATTGAACAAATACTGAACACCTTACCAAGAATGTCTACACCTCTAAATCAAAATGAGGGCACAAGAATTCCAAATCCACAAGTATTGGATCCTGATAATTCACAATTAAAAAATGAATTATCCACTTCTTTTCATAACTTGGAACCATCAATGGGCCAAGCACTCTTGAAAGAAGTTCCAAAACTTAAAGAATGGCCTCACTTCAGTGGTGAAGGAGAGTATGACCATATGGAATTCATTAGAGGTATTGACATGATCAAAGAAGATTTTGAATTACCAGACAGATTGGTAACAGCCAGGTTTAACACCTTGTTTACCAGATCAGCTCACAGATGGTACATCAAAATAAGACAAGCACATGGACACCAGAGTTGGACTTGGTGGAAAACCCAAATCATCAACAAATGGGCAAATGATGCTTGGAGGTTTAAAGTTGAAACAGCCTTTGAATCTGCCAAATTTAATGCTGATAAAGACAGAGCTTTACCATGGTTTTGCCAACAAAAGGACAGATTAACAGCATTATATCCTGACATGTCAGAGTTTATGATCCATAGAAAAATTCTGAGACAATGTGGAGGTGACTTAGAGCATGCTGTCAAAAGCAGGACTACTGAACAATCTTCAGCAGAAGATATTATCAATATACTAGAAGAAGTAACCACCAGAACCAAAATTGGTTCTAGTAGGGTGAATCTCAAAACAAGGTTTAATACACCTTGGAAAGATTCTGTGGACAAAAATCCCAAAGAAAATTCTGGTAATATTAAATATAAATCTGCAGATACAGTCAGAAAATGCCATATTTGCCAAAGCACCACCCATTTAGCCAATACATGTCCAAGGAGGGGGAAAATCAATGAAATTGACATTGAAAAGGAACCAGATGTTGAAAAAGAAGACATAATTGAAGACAATTCAGATGATAAGTCATCCATATTTTCTGAATCTTCAAAAGATATAGAAAATATCAATGCCACTTTTGACATCATGGAATCTTATTCCCACTTACCACAATTGAGCAATGGTCAAGTTGATTTATCAAAAGTTCAAGATGCACAACTTATGAAGACAAAACCAAACAGAGGAAAAGGTTATACAGCTGGTAACTCCTGTATAACAGAAGTGGTGATTGACAACAAACCCACCAAACTTTTGCTTGACCCAGGAGCCTTCTGCTCTTGTGTTGGAAAATCTTTTCTTAAGACTTGTGTACCAAATTTTGAAGACCAATTGTTACCAATTGATGGTATAAAATTCAACAGTGCAAGTAACCCAATGAAAGCATTAGGAATCTTTGAGACCAATGTCATATTCCCACACATAAATGGGAATTTAAGGATCACAGTTGAATTTGTTGTTATGGAAAATTGCTCTAGTACCCATTTTATATTGGGAAATGACTATTTAATCATGTATGGGATAGATTTACATAATAACAAAGACAGATACTTTACAATTGGAGACAATAAGCGCCAGAAATTTGCCTTTTTACCCTTTAAAAGACAAATTACAGTAAACAAAGTATCACCAGTCAACTTAGAGTTAGAGAAATTCAAATCTGAACAGTTAAATGAGGCTGAAATAAGCCTTCATCTGACTGATAAGCAAGAAAATGAACTTTCTTCCCTTTTGTATGACCACAGAGGAGCATTTGCTACAGACAAAGAACCCCTGGGAGCAATTATTGGTCATGAATGTAAGGTTTGACTATGAAACAATAAGTAAAAATTACTAATTTATTACTAATTGTACTCTGAATGTCCTTATAAAATGAATAAATAAGATTAAAATAATAATAATAATAAAGAAATATTATTATTATGGTGTAAAATTATTATATTATTAAATAAATATAATAATATAATTAATATTATATAAAAATATAATGTTATAAATAATATATTAATATGAAATAATTAATATATTATAAAGCTCTTTATTATTGTTACCAACAAATAATAAAGGCGTAAAAAATTGTTTTTTATAAATAAAAAACAATTAATAACAATAATATTACTAATATTAAGGTTATATATTAATATAAACACTATTTATATTAAATAAGAATTATTAAGAGTAATAATAAGAGAGAAATTATTATAATAAGATGAAATAACCTACTTTTAACACTTAAAATAATAATTTTGAGATATTTTACGCCAAAAGAATATAATACAACTTTTTCAAATTGTATTTACAATAAAAAATAAAGAAAATTACTAAAATTCTTAATTTTACGTGGAAATGAGTTTATAGAGAGATTTATAACAAAAACAATTAAAAAATTGATTTAATCACGTAAAAATAGTGATTAATATTAAGATGGTCTTTGGTCTTTAATAATATAAGAGTTTTATATATAAAGAATAAAGAAATTACCTTTTATTTAATTGATTTAATGTTTTTGATGCGTCTGAGGGGAAAACAGAGTAAAAAGAGCTCTATTTATAGTAAATACCTCCCTCCTAGAGTCCAACAGGCTTCTAGTAGACGTGTACTGATCATATCCACTGGAATTGATCAATATTTTAAGGTTTGAGGGTGATTACATCATGATCAAACCATCTTACATCATTATTGCACCATTATTTAAAGTTATCACTGTAACTTTAAGTTTGATGACATCAGAGGCTTGGCAGAACCCCAAATTTCGTGGATTTTATTAGTTTTAATCATAAACTAATAGTATTCACCAATTTTATCACTCATATGACTGTTAAACTTAATTTAAGGTTACAGTAGGTGATCATAACTGCTCAATTTAAGCTCAAACTTTGATCTTGAATAACTTTTAAGTTTTACACGCTACAGCAATTCAGAGAGTGAATTCTGATAGCCTGACATAACCTTATTATGCTGCCAAGAGCTTTTCATTACATCATCAAAACTCTAATTTTGATGATTTTTCTTGTAACTCATCTTTTCTGTCAAAATTCAATATTTTAAACTTCAAACCTTGATTTCAGGGGGTTATACCCTGAATTTAATAATAAAAATTACATCATTCTTCACGAATGAACTAGGAGAATCCAACTGTATACTTTTTTTTTAGTTTGGACTACTTTCACAACAAAGTGGTCAACAGCTCTGTTGATTTTTATCAATATTTCCTCATAAGTCTTAACCTTGTTGATAATTTGCAAAATAAAGTTCATATCTGTGTTCTTACAGTAATTACGTGGTAACTTTATTTTTGGTTCATCATTCTAGCATGTATAGTTTAGAAGATATTAGCTATGATCACTGAATATATGCGTTGACCAAAAAAGTGCATATATTCAGGATAATTCCTTAAGTATTGATTTTGAGAATTAGCTTATTAATTGTTTTATGTGTGGAGTTTTATGGGGAATCCACTGGTACAATTTATTTCACATGTTGTTTCATTGGTTTCTGAGATAAATAGGATTTTATGGTTTTTATAAGGTATTATACCTTATAATTCATTAAATATTGACTTTACAGATATTCCATAAAAATGGTATATGTGTATTTTTCCATGAGGAATCCAATGGTATAATTT
Organism: Austropuccinia psidii; assembly: GCA_023105745.1. Taxonomy (NCBI): domain Eukaryota; kingdom Fungi; phylum Basidiomycota; class Pucciniomycetes; order Pucciniales; family Sphaerophragmiaceae; genus Austropuccinia; species Austropuccinia psidii. Next base: position 44,772,824 of record JALGQZ010000012.1, on the reverse strand, counting down.
ATTTCACATGTTCATTCATTGGTTTTTAAGTTAAACCAATTTTAGTACCAATTTATGGTATTTTTTGTATATTTGAGTAATTAATTTTAGTGTATAATTATTCTAATTAATTTTAATATAATTATATTAAAGATATAATTATTCTGAGTATTTTTTGTGACCTTATTGGGTATGTGGTCATATCTCAAAGGCTCACATTCCCTACCACCAAAAAAGATTGTACCACAATCTGATATATGTGATTAGGGTATCATCCACTGTCCTACCTCTTCAATAGACTTTTGTTAGTCTTGAAGCTCAATAATGCTTAACTGTTTATTTTTCAGGTTTTCTTTCATGTCTGAACCTTCTTAGTAATTTATCAGCATTTGTTATATCTTTCTCAAGTAGCCATTCATCTTCTTGAGTTGAATTTCTATACCTTACAAGGTATTCCCTTTCTTTTTTGTTTCTTGTCCTTCTTTCTTTAAGGACTTTTACTATTCTCTTTTCCTCTCCTTCTTCCAAGGGGGGAATTTCAAGTGGGGGTTTATTTCTTAGTGGAAATAATTCCTTGTCACTTGAACTGTAAGGTTTTATCAGACTTACAGGTAAAGTTGGGTGTTTGTTCATTAGTTCACCTGTGAGTTCTAATTGCACAGCATTGGGTCCATGAAGTGCTTTTATCATAAATGGTCCTGCAAAGGAATCTTTCAATTTCTTTGGGCCTTTTATGTTATTGAAATTAAGGGTTGATACTAAAACCAAGTCCCCTATTTTGAAATCAGGTGGCTTATGACTTTTATCCCATCTTTCTTTTGCATATTTAAAAGAATCTTGCATGCATCTGTTTGCATGGTGTCTTGCTTTGTCAAGCATTATCTTGAAACTGCTTGCTGTTGGATGTATATCCACCAAGTCCTTTTTGAGGGTATCATAAGGAAGTCTTGGATTCCAACCTTTCTCTAGCATTGCTGGTGTTTTGCCAGTAGAAGAATGGATTGATGTCTTATATGCCAGTTCAAGTGCTGGTATTAGTGTACACCAATCATGGGTAAAACCATCAGAATCTTTGAATTGTAGCCCATAAGCACAGAATCTTCTGATCATATCCTCTAGGGTCTGTATCATTCTTTCTGCTAGACCATCAGTTTGAGGATGATAAGCTGTTGAGAATGATAATTTTGTCCCAAACAAGTTATGGAGATTTGTCCATAATGCTGAAGTGAACTTTGGGTCTCTATCACTTATAGTATTTTGGAATAAGCCTGTGTGGCTAATGACTTTATTCCATATCATTATGGCTGTATCCATAGCTGTGTCATCTTTATGACATGGTAAGAACATGGGAGTTTTGCTGTACCTGTCAACTAATACTAGGCATGCATTATAACTCCTGTCTCCTCCTGGAGGTAAAGCTGTTACCCAATCCATATGAACTATTTCCCATGGGGATTTTGGTTCTTGCATTTGGATCATCATTCCAAATTTCTTTCCTGTGGCTCTGTTGGCTTTTTGGCATCTGTCACAGGTTTGGCAGTATTCTGTAACATCTTTCTTCCAATTTGGCCACCAAGAGCAGGTTTTCACCCTCTCTAGTGTCCTATCTTCTGAGAGATGTCCAGATGCAACACTATCATGACACTCATGTAAAATAGTGTTTATTAGTGTTCTATCTGTTAAGGCCATAACACATGTGTGTTTTGTTCTATGGTAAAGGATTCCATCAAGGAGGTGAAATCTTCCTTCATCATATGCCTTTTTCCATATTTCATCTAGTTTTGATGAAAGTGATGGATCTTTGCATTCTTTCATTAGAAGTTGGCTTAATATATGACAATTTGTGTCTGTCTTATAGCTTTCTTTAACTTGGTTAAAGAATTCTGTGCCAATATCTGTAACACATATTCCTTCTATATGGTGCTCTTCTTGTGGTACCCATGCTGGATTGTCAGGGGTATTTGCTAGAGCCCATCTGCTAAGACCATCTGCATTTTTATGAATATTTCCACATTTATGAACAATAGTCATATTTCCTCTATATTCTTGGATAGCAATTTGCCATCTCAGCATATGTCTATTTGGAGTCTTCATATTTAATAGTGATTTCACAGCATTACAGTCTGTGATTACATCAAATACTGTGCCATCCAAATAATAATGCAGCTTTTCTAAAGCCCACACTAGGCATAAGCATTCCATTTGGCTTGCTCCATACCTTGCTTCTGTTGGCTTTATCTGCCTTGAAATGAAACAAATTGGTCCTTCCACTGGTTTATCATTGATAATTTGTGTTTGGTGGAGTGCAGCACCTAGTCCTTCTCCACAAGCATCAATATACAGTTTGAAAGGTAGTTTCCAATCTGGCATTAGAAGAAATGGGGCATTTGTTAAAGAATTTTTCAATTCTTCATATGCCTTGACTCTTTCTTCTGTCATCTCATAAACTGTTTGTTGGTCACATAGCTTATACAAGGATTTAGCAATCTTTGCAAAGTCCTTTATATGCTGTCTATAGTAACCAGCAAATCCTAGAAATGATTGCATTTCTTTTTTAGTTTGAGGCATTGGTTTAAGTAGTACTGCTGCTACTTTATTTTTGTCTATGCCTAGACTAAGTCCAGATACTACATGTCCTAGGGCTTTCAATTCACTATATGCAAAATGACACTTTTTCAATGAAATTTTCATATTTACTTGGACTATTTTCTGTAGTACCCTTTCTAGTCTTGTCAGGTGATTTTCCCAAGTTTCTGAGCAAACTATGATATCATCAATGTAGATTATTAACCATCCTTCTGATAATTCTTCAGGAAATATGGTATTCATCATTCTTTGATAATGGGAAGGTGCATTTTTTATCCCAAATGGCATTCTTAAGTATTCAAAAATTCCACAATGGACTATTATTCTTAGTAGTTTCTTGGCATTGTCTGTTAAGACATTTTGATGAAAACCCTTAAGAGCATCCATAGCTGTGATGAACTTAGCTTGTGACAATTGGGTCAATGTCTGATGGATTCTGGGTATTGGATATCTGTCTGGGATGGTATAGGTATTCAGGGCTCTGAAGTCTCCTACCATCCTTGATTTTCCATTATGCCAAGTTATAATGACAGGTGTAGTAACTTCTACTTGCTCATTATGTCCAACCTTTCTTAATACTCCAAGGTCCATTAATTCTTTAATGTGCACCTCTAGGGCTTCTCTAGCTCTTGGACTGGCTGGATAAGCAGGTCTTCTTAATAAAGGTGGGTAAGGTTTTTCTACATTAAGAATTATATCCACTTCATGTCCAATTATGGCACCTAGTGGCTCTTTGTCAGTTGCAAAGGCATTTTTATACTTAAATAAGAGGTCAATCAATTTTTCTTTCATTTTTTCTGTTAATTCTTGATTGAATTCTGCCTCTTTGAGTTGTTCAGATATAAAAAGTTCTTTTTCTGGAATTTTTTCCTCATTCTTAATAACTGTGATTTGTTTTTTGTTATTTAAGAATCCAAACTTTTGTCTTTTATTATCTCCTATGGTAAAATATCTATCTTTTTGGTTGGAGATATCTATACCATAGATTGATAAGTAGTCATTTCCAAGTATGAAATGATTACTAGTACAGTTGTCCATTACTACAAACTCTACTTTGATTCTGACACATTGTGAGGGATGAGGAAAAATTAGTGTTAAATCAATTATTCCAAGGGGCTTCATGCTCTCACTTGCACTACTAAATTTGACACCTTGTATTGGCATAAGTCTTTCTTGCCAGTCTGGGACAATGGTTTTTAAATAACTTTTGCCAACACAAGTGCAATATGCTCCTGTATCTAAGTTCACCTTTCCTTCTTGGTTATCAACCATAACAATACTAATACTTGATTTTCCAGCTGTATATCCCATTCCTCTTGCAGGTTTGGTTCTATACATTTTGGCATCTTGTATATTTGTCAGATTTGTGTCAGATGTTCCAACTTGTGGCAAGTTTGAGTTAACATCCAGTACTTCATAAATTATATCAATATTATTAATTTGTGCATTAATTATATTGATTTCATCACTTTCAGAGCTCTCTGACTCCTCTGTCTCTTTTTCAGAGTCAGATTCTTCTTCTTTGTCATTGTGGCTTTCTGTTTCCACAATTTCATTAATCTTTGCTTTTTTAAGGCAATTATTGGCTAAGTGTCCAATACCTCCACATTTATGGCATTTTCTTTGCTCATTATTGTTGGATGTATTGGGCTTAAAGGATTCTTTTGATTTATCTTTTTTGATAAATGGTTTATTTGGGCTTTTAATGTCCAATTTTTTCCAAGTCCTGCCAATTTTTGTCCTTGTCACTATATCTTCTAGTGCATTTATATACTCTTCTGTGGAGCATGGTTCTATACACCTGCTTCTTAGGGCATGTTCTAGTTCCCCTCCACATTTTTTAAGTATTTTCATATGCACCATCTTTTGTGACATTTCTGGGTACAGTGCATTAAGTCTTTCAACTTGTTTTAGGAACCAAGTTAAAGGTTTATCTTTCTCAGGGTCAAAGAAAGAGTTTTCAAATGCATTTTCTATCTTATACCTCCAGGCATCATTTGCCCACTTGGTGATTATTTCTTGTTTCCACCAAGACCAGGTATTTTTACCATTTGTTTGTCTTATGCCATAATACCATCTTTTTGCAGATTTCTCAAACAATGAATGTAATCTTGCAGTGATTAATTCATCTGGTATGGCATAGTCTTCTTGTAACATGTCAATTGTTTTAATAAATGACATGTGGTCATATTCACCTTCTCCTGTGAATGTTGGCCATTCCTTTAATTGAGGTGCCTCCTTCATTAAGACTTGGTTATTGTCTTGATGACTCAAGTCTGTTATGAAAGGATTTGACAATTCCTCTTTTGTTTTAACAGGGCTTCTTATATGAGAAAATGGTGTTGATAACTTTGGCATATTTAAATTAGCCTCATTAATTTTATCCATTTTTTCAGTAATAAGCCTTATTTCACTTTGAATGTCATCTTTCAGATGCATTCTTGCTTCATCACTTTTTTCCACATGGTCCAAAAGTAATTTTTGGTGTGATGAAGTCTTTTCTTCAAATTTTTCTACAGAAATACTTAATTTATTTAATTTTTCTGTAAGATTGTCAATACTCACATCATAATTGATTGTCAAAGTCTTATCTTTGATATCTTTTATGTATTTATACAATTCTTGTTGTCCTTGTATTAATTTTTGAGTATTGTCAATTAAATTCTTTGGTTTATTATTTTCAACAATAAACTTAATGTTGTCAATTTCTTTTTTGTTTTGCACAACAATTTTTGTTAAAGAAGATAAATTGTTATTTATTTCTTGTAGTGATAATAAACTGTCTTTAATTTCTTTTAGAGGTAATATACTATTTTTAATTTCTGTTAAAGTATTTACAACATCTTTAGACAAGGTTATTTCTTTGGGAAATGAGGTTGTCTCATTCTTTGCTCTTCCTTGTCCTTGAATTCCATCAAGGTTCTGGCCATGTTGAAAACATTGTCCATGGCATCCTTTTGGATTCTTGGGATTCTGTAGCTTGGGGAATATGGTTTCCTCCAATGCTTTTTCTTGTTCTTTTTCCCTTCTTGGGGAAGTGGGTTGGCTTGAGGCTTGCTGGTAGAAGCTACTGGGGCTTCTTCCTTGGTTGCCTCCCTCTTTTTGGCATGATAATCCTTGATTTTTTTGATTTGAGGTTTGGATGACAGTGGATTCCATCCATTGGAGTATCTCACTATCTCCTCCTCTTTGAGGAACTTTTTCAGGATGTGCCAGGAGTTCATCACTCCTTGGTGTATTTGAGGCAGCATTTCCCAGTCTTTGTCCTTGTATACTGTGTAATACTGCTTGTACTGGCTCATGTAGATGTCTATTTGAGCCCTCTGAATGTGATTTGTACCTGTTTGAGTTACTCATACTTAGTTCCAATTCAGGCTCAGATATCATGGGCATTTCTGGGACTTGCCTTTGGGATAAGGCACTTCCTTGTGTGGATTCTGTTCCACTGGGGATATTGCCCTTTCTTTTCCCTTTTGAGGGATCAATTCTACTTCTGAGTCCAGCTCCATCTGATTGGATGGAGTATTGGGAACCTCTTCTGGTAGTCATAATTAAAGAATAAGAAAAAATAAAAGTATTTTAGAGTAAAATTCTTTTATGGCAATTTAAAAGAGAGGTGCTCACCTTCAGAGTCTTGAATGGTGGGCCCTGGAAAGTCTAATTTCTTAGCTTTCTTTCTTTTGGTGATAACTGGTGTAGGAGAACTTTGACAAGTTTCTTCCACCAATCTCTCAACAGTAGCTTGGTTGTCTTCTGTTGGGTTATCTTCAAACACTAAAAAAGACAAATAAATATAAGTCTTTTTATAATAAGTGTTATTTTTGGCAAGATATGGCAATTTTCCACGTAGAAATTGCTTTTATATCTTAAAAAAAATGAAATAAATAAAGAAATGAATAAAAATGAATAAAAATAACTTTTTTTATTGGTTTTTAATATTTTTTAATATTTTTTATGTATATTTTTATTTTTAAAGGATAAAATAAAAAATGAATATGATTCTTATAAAATTAAATTATAATAAAAATTATTTTTAATTTATAAATTATCTTTTTCAATCACTAGAGTCACTCAAAGAAAGTTCTTGCAAGTCTAAGGATGTGAAAAACCACGTGTAAGACAGTACAATTGCTTTCCAAATGCCTCAATAGCTTTTAAAATCAATAAAATATAAAATTATTATATAATTTTATGATTATAAATATAATTTATTATTGGATAAACCCAAATAGAATCTTTTTAAAGGTCTTTTAAGTAAATATCACGGCCAGGCCCCCAAATGTAAGGTTTGACTATGAAACAATAAGTAAAAATTACTAATTTATTACTTATTGTACTCTGAATGTCCTTATAAAATGAATAAATAAGATTAAAATAATAATAATAATAAAGAAATATTATTATTATGGCGTAAAATTATTATATTATTAAATAAATATAATAATATAATTAATATTATATAAAAATATAATGTTATAAATAATATATTAATATGAAATAATTAATATATTATAAAGCTCTTTATTATTGTTACCAACAAATAATAAAGGCGTAAAAAATTGTTTTTTATAAATAAAAAACAATTAATAACAATAATATTACTAATATTAAAGTTATATATTAATATAAACACTATTTATATTAAATAAGAATTATTAAGAGTAATAATAAGAGAGAAATTATTATAATAAGATGAAATAACCTACTTTTAACACTTAAAATAATAATTTTGAGATATTTTACGCCAAAAGAATATAATACAACTTTTTCAAATTGTATTTACAATAAAAAATAAAGAAAATTACTAAAATTCTTAATTTTACGTGGAAATGAGTTTATAGAGAGATTTATAACAAAAACAATTAAAAAATTGATTTAATCACGTAAAAATAGTGATTAATATTAAGATGGTCTTTGGTCTTTAATAATATAAGAGTTTTATATATAAAGAATAAAGAAATTACCTTTTATTTATTTGATTTAATGTTTTTGATGCGTCTGAGGGGAAAACAGAGTAAAAAGAGCTCTATTTATAGTAAATACCTCCCTCCTAGAGTCCAACAGGCTTCTAGTAGACGTGTACTGATCATATCCACTGGAATTGATCAATATTTTAAGGTTTGAGGGTGATTACATCATGATCAAACCATCTTACATCATTATTGCACCATTATTTAAAGTTATCACTGTAACTTTAAGTTTGATGACATCAGAGGCTTGGCAGAACCCCAAATTTCGTGGATTTTATTAGTTTTAATCATAAACTAATAGTATTCACCAATTTTATCACTATTAAGACTGTTAAACTTAATTTAAGGTTACAGTATGTGATCATAACAGCTCAATTTAAGCTCAAACTTTGATCCTCAATAGATTTTAAGGTTTTCACGCTACAGCAATTCAGAGAGTGAATTCTGATAGCCTGACATAACCTTATTATGCTGCCAAGAGCTTTTCATTACATCATCAAAACTCTAATTTTGATGATTTTTCTTGTAACTCATCTTTTCTGTCGAAATTCAATATTTTAAACTTCAAACCTTGATTTCAGGGGGTTATACCCTGAATTTAATAATAAAAATTACATCATTCTTCACGAATGAACTAGGAGAATCCAACTGTATACTTTTTTTTTAGTTTGGACTACTTTCACAACAAAGTGGTCAACAGCTCTGTTGATTTTTATCAATATTTCCTCATAAGTCTTAACCTTGTTTATAATTTGCAAAATAAAGTTCATATCTGTGTTCTTACAGTAATTACGTGGTAACTTTATTTTTGGTTCATCATTCTAGCATGTATAGTTTAGAAGATATTAGCTATGATCACTGAATATATGCGTTGACCAAAAAAGTGCATATATTCAGGATAATTCCTTAAGTATTGATTTTTAGAATTAGCTTATTAATTGTTTTATGTGTGGATTTTTATGGGGAATCCACTGGTACAATTTATTTCACATGTTGTTTCATTGGTTTCTGAGATAAATAGGATTTTATGGTTTTTATAAGGTATTATACCTTATAATTCATTAAATATTGACTTTACAGATATGCCATGAAAATGGTATATGTGTATTTTTCCATGAGGAATCCAATGGTATAATTTATTTCACATGTTCATTCATTGGTTTTTAAGTTAAACCAATTTTAGTACCAATTTATGGTATTTTTTGTATATTTGAGTAATTAATTTTAGTGTATAATTATTCTAATTAATTTTAATATAATTATATTAAAGATATAATTATTCTGAGTATTTTTTGTGACCTTATTGGGTATGTGGTCATATCTCAAAGGCTCACAATGAAGTTGACATCATTCTTAACATTGAGAGACCTTATCCACCACTCTTACGAAGACCTGCTTATCCAGCAAGTCCAAAATCAAGAGAAGCTCTAGAAATTCATATCAAAGAACTTCTAGACCTTGGTGTAATAAGAAAAGTAGGCCACAATGAGGAAGTAGAAATAACTACACCAGTCATAGTGGCGTGGCATAATGGAAAATCCAGAATGGTTGGGGACTTTAGAGCTCTGAACACTTACACTGTTCCAGACAGATACCCAATACCAAAAATCTAAATTGCCCTTACTCAAATATCTCAAGCAGTGTATATAACCACTATGGATGCCCTTAAATTATTCCATCAAAATGTAGTAACACCAAGAGCAAGAAAATACTTGAGAATTATTGTTCATTGTGGAGTGTATGAATACTTAAGGATGCCCTTTGGTATCAAAAATGCACCTTCACACTTCCAAAGAATGATGAATGAAATCTTCCCTGAAGAACTCTCAGAGGGATGGTTAATCATTTACATTGATGACATTATTATCTGTTCAAAGACTTGGGAGGAGCACATGTACAGATTATCAAGAGTTTTGACAAAAATCCAATCAGTAAACATGAAAATCTCCTTGAAGAAATGTCATTTTGGATTTAAAGAACTTAAGGCACTAGGACATGTTGTATCTTGTTTGTCCCTTGGAATTGATAAAAACAAAGTTGCAGCAGTATTGTTAAAACCCATGCCTCAGAATAAGAAGGAAATTCAGTCATTCTTAGGTTTTGCAGGATATTACAGGCAACACATTAAAGACTTTGCATCCATAGCAAGACCACTTTATAAGTTGTGTGACAAAGACACAGTATTTGAGATGACTGTTGACAGAGTCAAAGCTTTTGAGTCTCTAAGAGAAGCATTGACCACTGCTCCACTCTTACTGATGCCAGACTTTAAATTGCCTTTCAAACTGTATATTGATGCATCAGGGGATGGACTAGGTGCTGCACTTCACCAAGTTCAGATCATAAATGACAAACCTGTAGAAGGACCAATATGTTTCATATCCAGGCAAATCAAACCAACTGAAGCCAGATATGGAGCAAGTCAAATGGAATGTCTATGCCTTGTCTGGGCCTTAGAGAAATTGAACTATTTCTTAGAGGGATGTGTTTTTGAAGTAATAACAGATTGTACAGCTGTGAAATCACTTTTGAACATGAAAACACCTAACAGACACATGCTCAGATGGCAAATAGCCATACAAGAATACAGAGGCAATATGACTATTGTTCATAAGGATGGGAATATTCATAAGAATGCAGATGGACTAAGCAGATGGCCATTACCAAGTAACATTGATAATCCTGCTTATGTTCCAGAAGAAGCTTCACCACAAATTCCAATAGAAGGAATAAGTGTTACAGACTTGAACACCACCTTCTTTGAAGAAGTCAGAAATAGTTACACTCAAGATAAGAATTGTAGCATCTTATGCCAATTACTTAACAAAGACTGTAAAGACAACTCTCTAATACATGCCTTGGATGAAGTATGGAGAAAATCTTATAATGAAGGGAGATTTCACCTACTGGATGGTATAATTTACCACAGAACCAAGCACACATGTGTCATGACAGTTGTAGACAGGTCATTAATCAATCTTGTACTGAAAGAATGCCATGATAGTCCCTTTTCAGGACATCTTTCTGAGGACAGAACAAGAGAGAAAGTAAAGACCTGCATATGGTGGCCAATGTGGCAAAAAGATGTTGCAGAATATTGCAAAACCTGTGACAGATGCCAAAAGGCAAATAAATCCACTGGCAAAAGACTTGGAAATATGATGAAAATCCAAGAACCAAACAGACCTTGGGAAATTGTCCATATGGATTGGGTGACTGGCCTACCACCAGGAGGTGACAGGAGCTATAATGCTTGCCTAGTAATTGTGGACAGATTCAGTAAAACTCCAATCTTTTTACCATGTCACAAAGATGATACAGCCATGGATACAGCTCTTCTGATATGGAATAGAGTAGTGTCATGGACTGGGATATTTACAAATATCATCAGTGATAGAGATCCCAAATTCACTTCAGCTCTATGGACAAATCTTCACCAATTATTTGGCACAAAACTGTCTTTCTCTACAGCCTACCACCCACAAACTGATGGTCTGGCTGAAAGAATGATCCAAACCTTAGAGGACATGGTGAGAAGATTTTGTGCATATGGCCTTGAATTCAAAGATTGTGATGGATTTACCCATGATTGGTGTACTCTGTTACCAGAACTGGAATTAGCATATAAAACATCAATCCATTCCAGTACCAATCAGACTCCTGCTATTCTAGAAAAAGGATGGAACCCCAAGTTACCCCAAGATTCCTTGAGGAAAGACTTAATTGAAATACATCCCACAGCTGCTAGCTTCAAAGGAATGCTAGACAAAGCTAGAAAGCATGCAGTGAGATGCATGGAGGACTCTTTTGCATATGCTAAAGACAAATGGGATAAATCTCATGCAACTCCAGATTTCAAAGTGGGGGACCTAGTTCTTGTATCCACCACTAACTTCAATAACATCAAAGGATGTAAAAAGTTAAAAGACTCCTTTGCAGGACCTTTTGTGATTAAGGCCCTCCATGGAGAAAATGCTGTTGAAGTAGAGTTATCTGAAGAACTTAGCAATAAGCACCCTACATTTCCAGTAAGCTTGATAAAGCCATACAAATCTAGTGATGCTGAGAAATTTCCCTTGAGGAATAAGATTCCCCAAGTTATACCTCCTATTGAGACATCTGGTACTAAGAAAATAACCAAAGTTCTTAAAGAAAGGAAATTAAGAACCAAGAAAGTAAGGGAATACCTTGTTAGGTACAGTGACCCAGCTTGTGAAGATGAATGGTTAGAAGAGAAAGATATACCAGAAGCCACCAAACTCCTGAGGAGATTCAGACACACTAGAAACACCAATATTACAAAGTAATATTCTTTTTTAGGGGGAGGGAATGTGAGCCTTAGAGGTAATTTCATATACCCAAAAGACCACAAATATAAAAAATAACATATTAATATAAATAAAATAAATTTATTTATATTATTAAAATAAAAATAAAAAATATAAATATAAAATTATATTAAAAATAAAAAATTAATTATAATTTAAAAATAAAATTACTTTAAATTTTGTAAATATAAAATTACATTTATACTTGAAAAATTTAAGTAAAAATGAAATTTTAACAAAATTGTGAAAAAATAAATAAATTTGGAAAAAAGTTAAATAAAATTTATTATAACTTTTTATCCAATAAATAAACATAAAAATTTTATTTCACCATTGGATTCCTCATAAAAAATCAGGTGGGGTCACCTCTGAGTGAAATTTTTGTAACTCAACTCTAAATAAGCTTAAATTAAGTTTTTAGTATTTTCAATACAAAAGTTGAAAATCCTCAAAACCTTAATTTAATTCACACCACATGTGGTGTTAACCATCAATTTTTGTGTTAAAATTGAGGTGTTGTGTTTAGTTTAGAAGTTATGAGGAATTAAAGTATTTTCAATTGAATTCAATTGAAATGTCAAAATGTGCGCGTGTATTACATAAGTGAACTTTGATTTACATATGAGGTGTCAATTATTACTGTATTGTACTGTACAATTGAATTGAATTACATGTGTAAATTATAAGTATAATACATGATGAGGAATTAAAGGAAAAATAAATTGGAAAGATTAAATTTGGGGGGGAAAAGGAACTCCAGCTCTAAGGGGGAGCTAGACCCCCAAATTCCTTGCTGACAGGCGTGGGATGTCAAAATTCACGCAAAATTTCATCACTTTTGGCCTGGAATTGAGTTACAGGGTCTGTGAACTCAATTGATGATGAGGTTTTGATACCAACTGGGGTAGTTTTAGCTGTTGCCAAGAGGGTAAAACTACCCTTAAGATAAAACAATCATAGTAAAAACAGTTTTAACTGGTTTCTACGCCTCTGACACACATTCTGACGTGTTTTGAAGGCTCTAGGCCTGGTATTGCTATAGTAATGGCTGATTTAAGGGTCTAAAATGGCTAAAAATGGCTTAAAATGGCTTAAACCAGCCCTTGTTTGGTCTAAACCAGGGTTCAATGATGCCATAATTGGCTTTTCTGTTGTCAGACTGTTTTTCACGACTGACAAGAGTAAATTTTACTTTTGGAGTAAGAGAATTTATGGCTATAAAAGAATGTCTTCTTTGCCCCACTTTTCTCTTCATGTTAGAATCTTTTCCTTTTATTAATTAGTTTAAAACTGTTAAACCAATCAATCAAAGATTCCAACCACCACTTTTAAATCATTTTAATCCTTTTAACCACGTGAAAAAATCATTATAATCATTTTTTGTAACTCTTATAATCATTTTTACCCCTGAACCACCCCAAAAGTGAATTAAAGCATCTTTCATCACTGTAAACTTTGTCACTTTGTTTCCAAATTCACTCTGGTCACTTTTGGGCGTGTTTTCTCTTTAATATTCTTTTTTAAAGACTTTGTTCTTTAATTGATTGCTTGCAGTTCTTTGCTCAATTAATTCCAATTGAAATTGCTCTTGAAGAAATTTCTTTTGTAGCCTTAAAATATCTCTTGTAGAGTATTTTTTGGATAAATTTTTATTGTTGGTAAAACAATAAATTTTTATAATATTATTGTTTTATACTAATAAAGTTATAAACAATAAAATTGGCGTGTTTTCTCTTAAAAATAATATTTCATACTATTTTTAATTGATTTTTACCTTATACAAATTTTGAGGACAGGAAAAGTACTTGATTTTTAATCAAAGTTTCATATCCACACCTTACATTTGGGGGCCCAGCCGTGATATTTTACCTGTGACATATTTTTTTTACTCTTTTTAAATCTTTTTTCTTATATTGAAAAATTTAAAAACATATAAAAATCACTTATAATTCAAAAAAAACCCATAAAAAATAATTTTTTTTCATATTATAAGTGAGGCTTAAATTTTTATTTCTTTTTTTGAAATATCCTTTTTTTTACTTAATTAATTGGCTTTTTCATTAATTTTAGTGTCTGACAACGTGGTAAGACAAGAAAACATTGAAACAGCCTCAACAGTAACCAGCATTATCCCTGCCAGTACTGTTAATTCTGATCATAATAGTACTATTATTGTGACTCAAAATAACCAGCCTGAACCAATATCTTCTGAATTGATTAACTTGGACATAAGTAATACCCTTCAGAAAGCTAAAAATTTGGCCAATAGTAAGTTTTTGACGTAAAAATACTATTTTAAGCCTTTTTTAACCATAATTATGCCTTCAACCAGGTCAGGAGCCAGCTACAACCCCTCAAGCAGCTCCCAAAAAGGTAATAGACGTGATTATGGCAGAGACCAACCAGGTACAGAAGGAAAAGGGTCAGTTGATGACTTCCAAACAACTAAAATGGGTCATTCTGAAGCTGATAATACCATTTTACCTTCAAAAAGAGCTGACACCGCCACAAGAAGCCTCAGTGGACATATACAAAGCCAGCCACAAAGCTTACAACAATGCACTGCAGTACAAGGAGTACCAGATCCTGGCAGATCTGTGGAAAAACTGCATGAATTCTTACCTGACAGTAAGGAAATTGTTGGGCCATCCCAACACTTGCAAATTGCTCAATGGATGGCATCCATTGATGGAGAAGAAAAACATGATGCTTTTGACACTAGAATGGAGGAAAAACAACCCTCCACCACCCAAACCAGTGCCAAAAACAGCCCCAGTGGCCAGCAGCAGCAATTCCAACGTGAAAAAGCAGCCACAAACTCCAAACAAGGGCAAAGGGAAGGCACCAGCCCCAAAACCTTACAGCCAGGGCTACAGAATCCCAAAGATTCAGCAGGATGCCATGGAAAATGTATTTCAGATGGCCAGAACCATGATGGAATTACAGAAGAAGGAGGAAGCCAGATTAAAGTTCCAGAAATGATTTCTGACATATTTGATTCCATCCCAGAGTTGTATAATGCTATAAATGACGTGAAAAAACATCTTTCTGATAAAAATGACACCATTTGTAACAACATTAAAACAAACAACCTGAGTCTGTGCCAAATTAATGAAACACTTATGTGTTTTGAAAAAGTTTTAAGAACAATTAAAAATTCTAATAATGACAATTCTTCTAACATTAAAATAAATGAACAATCTGCCATTATTAAAGAATTAACAGATAAATATTCTAAATTCAATATTGATGACATGATTGAAACAAGAATTAAACAAGCCATAAATATTATCAAAACAGATAACAAGAAAGTCCTTGATGACATTTCAAATTCATTTACTGAAGTAAAGACATATACCATTGCCTTGAAAAAGTGTTTTGCTGCTTCACAAGAAGAAGTATCAAAATTATCAATGAAATTGAATCAAGTCACTGCTGATAATAGAAGACAGACAGAGTTATGGCAAGAACTGACACATAAGGAAGACATGTATAAAATTGAAGTAATAAATTTAATACAAAGCTTCCAACATGAATACAGAAATTCCCAAAGGTGTAGCAACAGTAAAATGAATGACATTGAACAAATACTGAACACCTTACCAAGAATGTCTACACCTCTAAATCAAAATGAGGGCACAAGAATTCCAAATCCACAAGTATTGGATCCTGATAATTCACAATTAAAAAATGAATTATCCACTTCTTTTCATAACTTGGAACCATCAATGGGCCAAGCACTCTTGAAAGAAGTTCCAAAACTTAAAGAATGGCCTCACTTCAGTGGTGAAGGAGAGTATGACCATATGGAATTCATTAGAGGTATTGACATGATCAAAGAAGATTTTGAATTACCAGACAGATTGGTAACAGCCAGGTTTAACACCTTGTTTACCAGATCAGCTCACAGATGGTACATCAAAATAAGACAAGCACATGGACACCAGAGTTGGACTTGGTGGAAAACCCAAATCATCAACAAATGGGCAAATGATGCTTGGAGGTTTAAAGTTGAAACAGCCTTTGAATCTGCCAAATTTAATGCTGATAAAGACAGAGCTTTACCATGGTTTTGCCAACAAAAGGACAGATTAACAGCATTATATCCTGACATGTCAGAGTTTATGATCCATAGAAAAATTCTGAGACAATGTGGAGGTGACTTAGAGCATGCTGTCAAAAGCAGGACTACTGAACAATCTTCAGCAGAAGATATTATCAATATACTAGAAGAAGTAACCACCAGAACCAAAATTGGTTCTAGTAGGGTGAATCTCAAAACAAGGTTTAATACACCTTGGAAAGATTCTGTGGACAAAAATCCCAAAGAAAATTCTGGTAATATTAAATATAAATCTGCAGATACAGTCAGAAAATGCCATATTTGCCAAAGCACCACCCATTTAGCCAATACATGTCCAAGGAGGGGGAAAATCAATGAAATTGACATTGAAAAGGAACCAGATGTTGAAAAAGAAGACATAATTGAAGACAATTCAGATGATAAGTCATCCATATTTTCTGAATCTTCAAAAGATATAGAAAATATCAATGCCACTTTTGACATCATGGAATCTTATTCCCACTTACCACAATTGAGCAATGGTCAAGTTGATTTATCAAAAGTTCAAGATGCACAACTTATGAAGACAAAACCAAACAGAGGAAAAGGTTATACAGCTGGTAACTCCTGTATAACAGAAGTGGTGATTGACAACAAACCCACCAAACTTTTGCTTGACCCAGGAGCCTTCTGCTCTTGTGTTGGAAAATCTTTTCTTAAGACTTGTGTACCAAATTTTGAAGACCAATTGTTACCAATTGATGGTATAAAATTCAACAGTGCAAGTAACCCAATGAAAGCATTAGGAATCTTTGAGACCAATGTCATATTCCCACACATAAATGGGAATTTAAGGATCACAGTTGAATTTGTTGTTATGGAAAATTGCTCTAGTACCCATTTTATATTGGGAAATGACTATTTAATCATGTATGGGATAGATTTACATAATAACAAAGACAGATACTTTACAATTGTAGACAATAAGCGCCAGAAATTTGCCTTTTTACCCTTTAAAAGACAAATTACAGTAAACAAAGTATCACCAGTCAACTTAGAGTTAGAGAAATTCAAATCTGAACAGTTAAATGAGGCTGAAATAAGCTTTCATCTGACTGATAAGCAAGAAAATGAACTTTCTTCCCTTTTGTATGACCACAGAGGAGCATTTGCTACAGACAAAGAACCCCTGGGAGCAATTATTGGTCATGAAGTTGACATCATTCTTAACATTGAGAGACCTTATCCACCACTCTTACGAAGACCTGCTTATCCAGCAAGTCCAAAATCAAGAGAAGCTCTAGAAATTCATATCAAAGAACTTCTAGACCTTGGTGTAATAAGAAAAGTAGGCCACAATGAGGAAGTAGAAATAACTACACCAGTCATAGTGGCGTGGCATAATGGAAAATCCAGAATGGTTGGGGACTTTAGAGCTCTGAACACTTACACTGTTCCAGACAGATACCCAATACCAAAAATCCAAATTGCCCTTACTCAAATATCTCAAGCAGTGTATATAACCACTATGGATGCCCTTAAAGGATTCCATCAAAATGTAGTAACACCAAGAGCAAGAAAATACTTGAGAATTATTGTTCATTGTGGAGTGTATGAATACTTAAGGATGCCCTTTGGTATCAAAAATGCACCTTCACACTTCCAAA
Organism: Austropuccinia psidii; assembly: GCA_023105745.1. NCBI lineage: Eukaryota > Fungi > Basidiomycota > Pucciniomycetes > Pucciniales > Sphaerophragmiaceae > Austropuccinia > Austropuccinia psidii. The sequence continues at coordinate 44,755,231 of JALGQZ010000012.1, read as the reverse complement.
GAATGATGAATGAAATCTTCCCTGAAGAACTCTCAGAGGGATGGTTAATCATTTACATTGATGACATTATTATCTGTTCAAAGACTTGGGAGGAGCACATGTACAGATTATCAAGAGTTTTGACAAAAATCCAATCAGTAAACATGAAAATCTCCTTGAAGAAATGTCATTTTGGATTTAAAGAACTTAAGGCACTAGGACATGTTGTATCTGGTTTGTCCCTTGGAATTGATAAAAACAAAGTTGCAGCAGTATTGTTAAAACCCATGCCTCAGAATAAGAAGGAAATTCAGTCATTCTTAGGTTTTGCAGGATATTACAGGCAACACATTAAAGACTTTGCATCCATAGCAAGACCACTTTATAAGTTGTGTGACAAAGACACAGTATTTGAGATGACTGTTGACAGAGTCAAAGCTTTTGAGTCTCTAAGAGAAGCATTGACCACTGCTCCACTCTTACTGATGCCAGACTTTAAATTGCCTTTCAAACTGTATATTGATGCATCAGGGGATGGACTAGGTGCTGCACTTCACCAAGTTCAGATCATAAATGACAAACCTGTAGAAGGACCAATATGTTTCATATCCAGGCAAATCAAACCAACTGAAGCCAGATATGGAGCAAGTCAAATGGAATGTCTATGCCTTGTCTGGGCCTTAGAGAAATTGAACTATTTCTTAGAGGGATGTGTTTTTGAAGTAATAACAGATTGTACAGCTGTGAAATCACTTTTGAACATGAAAACACCTAACAGACACATGCTCAGATGGCAAATAGCCATACAAGAATACAGAGGCAATATGACTATTGTTCATAAGGATGGGAATATTCATAAGAATGCAGATGGACTAAGCAGATGGCCATTACCAAGTAACATTGATAATCCTGCTTATGTTCCAGAAGAAGCTTCACCACAAATTCCAATAGAAGGAATAAGTGTTACAGACTTGAACACCACCTTCTTTGAAGAAGTCAGAAATAGTTACACTCAAGATAAGAATTGTAGCATCTTATGCCAATTACTTAACAAAGACTGTAAAGACAACTCTCTAATACATGCCTTGGATGAAGTATGGAGAAAATCTTATAATGAAGGGAGATTTCACCTACTGGATGGTATAATTTACCACAGAACCAAGCACACATGTGTCATGACAGTTGTAGACAGGTCATTAATCAATCTTGTACTGAAAGAATGCCATGATAGTCCCTTTTCAGGACATCTTTCTGAGGAAAGAACAAGAGAGAAAGTAAAGACCTGCATATGGTGGCCAATGTGGCAAAAAGATGTTGCAGAATATTGCAAAACCTGTGACAGATGCCAAAAGGCAAATAAATCCACTGGCAAAAGACTTGGAAATATGATGAAAATCCAAGAACCAAACAGACCTTGGGAAATTGTCCATATGGATTGGGTGACTGGCCTACCACCAGGAGGTGACAGGAGCTATAATGCTTGCCTAGTAATTGTGGACAGATTCAGTAAAACTCCAATCTTTTTACCATGTCACAAAGATGATACAGCCATGGATACAGCTCTTCTGATATGGAATAGAGTAGTGTCATGGACTGGGATATTTACAAATATCATCAGTGATAGAGATCCCAAATTCACTTCAGCTCTATGGACAAATCTTCACCAATTATTTGGCACAAAACTGTCTTTCTCTACAGCCTACCACCCACAAACTGATGGTCTGGCTGAAAGAATGATCCAAACCTTAGAGGACATGGTGAGAAGATTTTGTGCATATGGCCTTGAATTCAAAGATTGTGATGGATTTACCCATGATTGGTGTACTCTGTTACCAGAACTGGAATTAGCATATAAAACATCAATCCATTCCAGTACCAATCAGACTCCTGCTATTCTAGAAAAAGGATGGAACCCCAAGTTACCCCAAGATTCCTTGAGGAAAGACTTAATTGAAATACATCCCACAGCTGCTAGCTTCAAAGGAATGCTAGACAAAGCTAGAAAGCATGCAGTGAGATGCATGGAGGACTCTTTTGCATATGCTAAAGACAAATGGGATAAATCTCATGCAACTCCAGATTTCAAAGTGGGGGACCTAGTTCTTGTATCCACCACTAACTTCAATAACATCAAAGGATGTAAAAAGTTAAAAGACTCCTTTGCAGGACCTTTTGTGATTAAGGCCCTCCATGGAGAAAATGCTGTTGAAGTAGAGTTATCTGAAGAACTTAGCAATAAGCACCCTACATTTCCAGTAAGCTTGATAAAGCCATACAAATCTAGTGATGCTGAGAAATTTCCCTTGAGGAATAAGATTCCCCAAGTTATACCTCCTATTGAGACATCTGGTACTAAGAAAATAACCAAAGTTCTTAAAGAAAGGAAATTAAGAACCAAGAAAGTAAGGGAATACCTTGTTAGGTACAGTGACCCAACTTGTGAAGATGAATGGTTAGAAGAGAAAGATATACCAGAAGCCACCAAACTCCTGAGGAGATTCAGACACACTAGAAACACCAATATTACAAAGTAATATTCTTTTTTAGGGGGAGGGAATGTGAGCCTTAGAGGTAATTTCATATACCCAAAAGACCACAAATATAAAAAATAACATATTAATATAAATAAAATAAATTTATTTATATTATTAAAATAAAAATAAAAAATATAAATATAAAATTATATTAAAAATAAAAAATTAATTATAATTTAAAAATAAAATTACTTTAAATTTTGTAAATATAAAATTACATTTATACTTGAAAAATTTAAGTAAAAATGAAATTTTAACAAAATTGTGAAAAAATAAATAAATTTGGAAAAAAGTTAAATAAAATTTATTATAACTTTTTATCCAATAAATAAACATATAAATTTTATTTCACCATTGGATTCCTCATAAAAAATCAGGTGGGGTCACCTCTGAGTGAAATTTTTGTAACTCAACTCTAAATAAGCTTAAATTAAGTTTTTAGTATTTTCAATACAAAAGTTGAAAATCCTCAAAACCTTAATTTAATTCACACCACATGTGGTGTTAACCATCAATTTTTGTGTTAAAATTGAGGTGTTGTGTTTAGTTTAGAAGTTATGAGGAATTAAAGTATTTTCAATTGAATTCAATTGAAATGTCAAAATGTGCGCGTGTATTACATAAGTGAACTTTGATTTACATATGAGGTGTCAATTATTACTGTATTGTACTGTACAATTGAATTGAATTACATGTGTAAATTATAAGTATAATACATGATGAGGAATTAAAGGAAAAATAAATTGGAAAGATTAAATTTGGGGGGGAAAAGGAACTGCAGCTCTAAGGGGGAGCTAGACCCCCAAATTCCTTGCTGAAAGGCGTGGGATGTCAAAATTCACGCAAAAGTTCATCACTTTTGGCCTGGAATTGAGTTACAGGGTCTGTGAACTCAATTGATGATGAGGCTTTGATACCAACTGGGGTAGTTTTAGCTGTTGCCAAGAGGGTAAAACTACCCTTAAGATAAAACAATCATAGTAAAAACAGTTTTAACTGGTTTCTACGCCTCTGACACACATTCTGACGTGTTTTGAAGGCTCTAGGCCTGGTATTGCTATAGTAATGGCTGATTTAAGGGTCTAAAATGGCTAAAAATGGCTAAAAATGGCTTAAACCAGCCCTTGTTTGGTCTAAACCAGGGTTCAATGATGCCATAATTGGCTTTTCTGTTGTCAGACTGTTTTTCACGACTGACAAGAGTAAATTTTACTTTTGGAGTAAGAGAATTGATGGCTATAAAAGAATGTCTTCTTTGCCCCACTTTTCTCTTCATGTTAGAATCTTTTCCTTTTATTAATTAGTTTAAAACTGTTAAACCAATCAATCAAAGATTCCAACCACCACTTTTAAATCATTTTAATCCTTTTAACCACGTGAAAAAATCATTATAATCATTTTTTGTAACTCTTATAATCATTTTTACCCCTGAACCACCCCAAAAGTGAATTAAAGCATCTTTCATCACTGTAAACTTTGTCACTTTGTTTCCAAATTCACTCTGGTCACTTTTGGGCGTGTTTTCTCTTTAATATTCTTTTTTAAAGACTTTTTTCTTTAATTGATTGCTTGCAGTTCTTTGCTCAATTAATTCCAATTGAAATTGCTCTTGAAGAAATTTCTTTTGTAGCCTTAAAATATCTCTTGTAGAGTATTTTTTGGATAAATTTTTATTGTTGGTAAAACAATAAATTTTTATAATATTATTGTTTTATACTAATAAAGTTATAAACAATAAAATTGGCGTGTTTTCTCTTAAAAATAATATTTCATACTATTTTTAATTGATTTTTACCTTATACAAATTTTGAGGACAGGAAAAGTACTTGATTTTTAATCAAAGTTTCATATCCACACCTTACATTTTGTTATTAAGGCCCTCCATGGAGAAAATGCTGTTGAAGTAGAACTATCTGAAGAACTTAGCAATAAACATCCTACATTCCCAGTGAGCTTGATAATTCCATGTAAATCTAATGATCCTGAAATATTTCCTTTGAGGAATGAAGTTCCCCAATATATACCTCCTATTGAATCATCTGGTACTAAGAAAATTAGCAAAGTTCGCAAAGAAAGAAAGTTTAGAACCAATAAAGTAACAGAATACCTTGTTAGGTACAGTGACCCAACTTGTGAAGATGAACATTTATCAGAAAACAGCATACCTGAATCTAATAAGCTTCTCATAAGGTTCAGACACACTAGAAATAACAATATTACAAAGTAATATTTTTTAGGGGAGGGAATGTGAGCCTTAGAGGTATTTTCATATACCCAAAAGACCACAAATAACAAAATAAGATACAAATATAAATAAAATTTATTAATTTATATTATCAAGATAAAAATTAAAATATATATACAAATTTATATACAAAAAGAAAAATTTAATTATAATTGAATTAAATTTTAAAATTATGAAAACACATTTTTACTTGAAAAAATTAAGTAAAAATGAATTTTTAATAAAATTAATGAAATTAAAATATTTTTGGTAAAACGTTACATGAAATATATTATAAATTTTTATCCAATAAATAAAAATAAGAAAGTTACTTCACCATTGGATTATTGATAAAAAATAAGGTGGGGTCACCTCTGGGTAAAATTTCTGTAACTCAACTTTAAATAAGCTTAAATGAAGTTTTTAGTATTTTATGTACAAAAAGTTGAAAATACTCAAAACCTTAATTTAATTCACACCACATGTGGTGATAACCTTCAATTGAAATGTAAAAATGTGTGCGTGTATTACATAAGTGAACTGTATTTTACATATGAGGTATTGATTATTACAGTTGTGTACTTTAAAAAATCAATTGAATTGTAAGTGTAAATTACAAGTGTATTACATGATAAGGAATTAAAGAAAAAATAAATTGGAAAGATTAATTCTGGGGGGGAAGGTACTCTAGCTCCAAGGGGGAGCCAGACCCCCAAACTCCTTGCTTACAGGCATGGGATGTCAAAATCCACGCAAACGTTCATCATCTTTGGCCTGGAATTGAGTCACAGGGTCTGTGTCTCAATTGATGATGAGGTTTTGATACCAACCAGGGTAGTTTTAACTGTTGCCAAGAGGTTAAAACTACCCTTAAGATAAAACAATCTTAGTAAAAAAGTGTTAACTGGCTTCTACGTCCCTTACACTCATTCTGACGTGTTTTGAAGACTCTAGACCAGGTATTACTATAGTAATGGCTGATATAAGGGTCTAAAATGGCTAAAATCAGCTCTTTTTGGTCTAAACCAGGGTTCAATGATGCCATATTTGGCTTTTCTGTTGTCAGAGTGTTTTCCACAATTGACAAGAGTAAATTTTACTTTTGGAGTAAGAAAATTGATGGCTATAAAAGAACTTCTTCTTTGCCCCACTTTTCTCTTCATGTTAGAATCTTTTCCTTTTATAATTAGTTTATAAACTGTTAAACAATTCAATAGAAGATTCCAACCACCTTTTTTATATCATTTTAAGCCTTTTAACAACAAGAAAAAATAATTATAATCCTTGTTTGTAACTCTTATAATCATTTTTATCCCTTGAACCACCCCAAAAGTGAATTAAAGCATCTTTAATCACTGTTAACTTTGTCACTTTGTTTCCAAATTCACTCTGGTCACTTTTGGGCATGTCTTCTCTTTATAAGTATTTTCAAGACTTTGTTCTTTAATTAATTGCTTGCAGCTCTTTGCTCAATTAATTCCAATTGAAACTGCTGTTGAAGAAATTTCTTTTCTAGCCTTAAATATCTCTTGTAGAGTATTTTTGGATAAATTTTTATTGTTGGTAAAACTATAAATCTTTATAATATTATTGTTTTATACTTATGAAGTTAAAAACAATAAAATTGGCATGTTTTGTCTTAAAAATACTATCTCCTACTATTTTTAATCCTTTTTTACTTTATACAGGTTTTGAGGACAGGAAAAGTACTCAATTTTTAATCAAAGTTTCATATCCACACCTTACAAAAGTATTGAATTTTCATAAAAAACAGAATAAATGCAATTATGTCTGGCATCAATCAGATCCTTGAGAAGTTCTATTGAATAAATGAGCATGAAATATAGCACATCATTGAGCTTGGCAGTAATTCAGTTCATGATAATGGAGAAAAAATATATATATAATAATGTAAGAAAAAAATAATTCTCAATTAAAAAAAGTGGAGAAAGCCAAAAAATAAAATCAAATGAAAAATCCTTTGAAAAAAGCTTTTTTGCAATTTTTGAGAAGCATTTACACATATATCAAAATATGCAATGTGGGAATTATTGAATAGTCAAATTTTTTGGATTGAAATTATTGAAAGAGCTTACATCCTTACCACAAAATATGCTCAAATCATGGTTTCTTATTCCTCTTTCCCACATTAAATGCAATAATTGAGGGATTTGAAATACATTACACACTGAAAAAAAGGCTGGTTAATTAGTACCAATTCATTTCACACTCATATTTGAAATCTTAGCAAAACTGTGAGCCTAGAGGCATATTTTACATACCCAATTAGGCCACAATTAGTATTAAAAGAAAATATGAACTATTGATAACCCATAAGTCATGGATATATTCAAAATTCTTCATTTCTTATTCTACAAAAGATGAATGAATTTTCTTGAGCAAGTAAATCCATGAATTTAAGGTCAGATTCAAATTATACACAAAGTTTTACCTAGGGTAGATCCATAGAGTGAATAAGCTCAAATTAACTATATGAGGTGGTGATATGGAGAATGATTCAACATAAAATCATCAATACCACATAAAAGAATTGTGAAGATCTTTGTTTTTCTCAATTTCATGCCAAAAGAATGGTAATGAGACAAATCCCATTTGCCATATTCAAAAAGAATAGTGTTATGCATGTTTGTGGAACTTCATGTTACTGTATTCTTACATGCATTTTTAATTCTCCCATAGTGGATATCAGTCTTGAAGCTTGAATTACTATTTTGATGTGAAAATATCTAAGGGTAAAAAAGACCTCAAAGAGATCCAGGGTACCCAAATTCTGAGGCCTCTGAGGCATAGATAGCTCTAGATATTTTATCCATGGTTGATCATGGCCCAATTAGTCTATTAAAGCCTTTTGGGAAATTGGTTGCCAAAATAAAGTCCTATTAATTCATGAGAAAATAGCAAATAAGCTATTATTTTGAGATGAAAAGGAGGTAATGAGCAACTATGACTCCTGTGACCATGGCAATTACTAATCATTTTCATTTGATAAGCCCTAAAATAGTAACTATAACCCTTTTGGTACTAGTATCAATGAATTTACCTCATGGTAACCAGCTATTACTGTGCTGTTTCCTTTTCTAGGTAGAAATAAGGTAAAAACTTCAAAAATTCTTTCACAATAAAATTATTAATCAATCTTTATGAAGCCTTCAGGACCAATGTAGAAAGGTAGAATCCATAGAAAACCCAAAATGAATTTTGAGTTCATAATTTAAATTATAGGTTTTACTTACAGTCCATGTTTGATGATTCCATATGAAACACTAAAAATTCAAAAATTTACAGAAAATAAAATATTTTATTAAATTTCCAATAAAATTTCTAGCTTTCAGAGATCAATTTTGACTTTGGAATCAAAGAAGATTTGAATTCTTTACTCCTTTTTTTCAACAATAAATGGGTTAGTAGTCACATCTGATTACTTAATTAATTAATTATGATAATCTTACATGAAAGAAAGTGCTATAATCCTAAAATGAAAGAGAGAAGCTGTTTGCTAACTCATTGGTTTTTAAGTTTTCTCAGTGGAATTTTTCTGTGAGATTTGGTTGGATTAAAGAGGCCTCCTCTTCCTGTTCTTCCAAATTATCTTAATATGCAATGTTATCATTATTACCAACACGTGAGTATTAATTCAATCTTTTCTTAAGTTTTTTGATTATTTCAGAATAAATCAGAGAGAAATTGAATCAAAGAAATATACTATTTTCAATATTATTTAACTATTATATTGCTGTATTACTGTTATTGATCTATTTTGATCCTTTAAATCTACCAATAATTCATCAAAAAACTCTACCAATTCTTTTCAACATATCATTGGATTATTGGTGAGTTTTTTTATCTCAATTATTGAAGTTTTTCTCTAGTGTGTAGTTTTTTTCAAGAATTATATCTATAATTAATCTTTTAAAAGATAATTCTAAATTAAAATAATTTCATACTATTATAATGAGAAGTTTATTATTGATACTTCTTTTAATTAACCCTGAAAGAAAATTACTGCTTACTTTCAAAATCACTAGTAGCTTATAGCAAGTTAAAAGAAAATCAATCATTAATTATTTATTATATCTTATAAGAACAGTCATAGTAATATCATGAAGATTCTCATAGACACATCTTACATTTGGGTTCTGGCCATGTGTTTTTGAACCATGAACCCTTAATCAATATATTTTTAACCTCTAAAATGTATTAATTTGATAATTTTTTTCTTTCAATTTAAATTTTGAATTGTTTTTATTTGTTAATTTTCTCAAAATTCTTTATTGCTGAGGAGTTTGGATTAATTTTCAATTATTTTACATGTGGCTTTTTCACATCCAAAGACTTATAAAGTTCTTCTTTGAAGTACTCTTAATTAATTTTTGATTTAAAATCTTGATTTTTGATCTTTTGAATAAAAAAGAATACTTTTTAAATATAAAAAGTCTTAAAACTTATAAAAAAATATTAAAACTCAAAAAAATCATTTTTTCCTCTTTTGTAATTTTCTCTACCTTCTTTAATGAAATATATTGCATCTGTTAATAAGCTCAGAAAGAGGTTTATTACCATTCTTGAATCTTCAGAGGCAGAATTTGAAGAGAGTATTGAAATGCAAATTTTGAAAAGAGGCACTTTTTTATAGTAGATTTATAAAAAAACAACCACCAAAATGTGTGTTTTCTCTGTCTCTATTGTTATTTTTCTCTCAAATTGATGTAAAAATGGTGCATGGAAGAAATGAAAATAACTATTCAGTCCAACAAGGTGGATCTGGACAAGGAAGAGGCAGAAAAAAGGCAAGAACTGGCAGACATTCCACAAGAAAGGCACATTTAGAGGGTCCCAGAGTCCCCCGATTCCCCAAGGTCTGAACCAACAAAATTTGACATTAACTCCAATCCTGAGAGGATTCAAGGTAATTCTTTAAGGTTTGAAAAACCTTTAAGTGGCAGAAATAGAGATATATCAGTCCCAGTACCAACACTGGTACAGAGCAGGCAAGGAGGAAGCATATTAAATATGCCCAAAACCTGGGCAGGGGGCTATGAACTCCTACTTACACAACAAGAGCTTTCTGCGTCAGTAGAATAACAGAGGACTCTTAGGATAATGGAGTCCATCTTCTTTTAAAGACAAGGTTGAAAGATAAATAATAATTGTTGAAGAACCAAATTCTGTTATACGTAGACCAAAAGAAGGAACTGGAAATGACCCCAGACTTGGAGAACAAAGGCCCACTAGTTTCAACCAGCTCCAAAACATCTCCAGAACTATGCAAATACAAGCCCAAAAGACCTAAGAAGAAGCAGAGATGTCTCAAGGACAATAAACACAAGGGAAGAAGGCAGAGCCAACTGGCATAGAACATACCCACAAGGGTAAAGGACTCCCAAATTGGAGCCCTCAAAATTGGAAAGTGTGCTCAACATGGCCAGGAATCTTATGGAGTTCACAGAGAAATAGCAAGAAAGGATGAACAGGACCTTTCCACACAAATCTATTATTGATTTTAAACATAAAAAATTTGATAAAGCATTAAATTAATTAACATCAAATATTAATGACTTAAGAAACAATGAAAGACATTTCACTGAATGCTTTGAAGCCAGAACTGTAAGAATGAAGTAAATTTCTAATACTTGTTACAGAATTGAGAGTAAATGTGATGTACAGATTGATGAATTAGATAATATTTCCATCAATCACATTAATGAAACTTAAAACTATGAAATATAATGTTTTAGAAATAGTCAATAACACAAATCCTTTTGCCACACATCTAGAAAGATGTGACAGTGAAAGGAAAAAATTAAAATATTAAAGAATTGCACATGTGAATCAAATTCAAAACAATTATTAGCCTAATTTAAATATTCGTAGTCATTCCACACCTTTAACAGAAGGAAAGCCTTCTTTGAAAGAAAGTATGACTGCTTTTCTAGGTTAAAATGAAATTTCTGAAAATATATTTCCAGACCTCAAGAATGGCCAGCTTTCTCTGTTGTAGGATAATATAACAATATTGAGCTCATTAGAACAATAAATATTTTTCAGAAGTATTTTAACATTCATTATGAAATAATAGTGGCCTAATTGCAATTCATGATTACCAGAACTGAAAAGAAGTGGTATTACAATATGAGAGAAGAGCATGGAAAACATGATTGGCTTTCATGGAAATCTAAGATAATCACCAAGTGGGCCAACAATTGCTGGAGATTTGAAATGGAAAATGATTCTGAAATTGACATGTTCATCTCATAAGAAGATGAACCACTTACTTTGTTCCCAAAAAAAATACAGATTATCTTCCTTAAAACCTGATATGCCTGACTCAATGATTAATATGAAAATATTAAGTAAATTTGGAGAAGAACTAGAACATGATATCAAGTTCAGATGTGTAGAACCCTCTTCGATGGAAGACATCATTAGTAGAACAATAATTGGTAAAACCTGGACCAGAAAGCCTATGGAGTCTAAGATTGTCTCAAATACATCTAGAGAGGATAGCAGACTTGGAAGACTTGTCTCAAAGTGTCATAGATGTGGGAGAAGCTTGCATTTAGCCAAGAATTGTTCCAAAAAGATAAAAATCAATGAATTTAAAGTGATTGAAGAATTTCAGTGTGCTGAAGAGAGAGAACAATCCAACCAGGATTCTGAAATATTTGAGGAAACACCAGCAGAGAACTATCCTATTGAGGACATCACAGCCTTTTTTGAAGTCACTTAAGTCCATACTCACTTTCCACAATATAGTTAATATTTCTGTAGTCTGATCAAGTTCCAGAAGGCCAATATGCTAAAAACTAAACCTGCTAGAGGGAAAGCTTATACAGCTGGAGAATCTTGTATCACATCACTCTTGATAAATTATGTAGAGGCCAAAGTCGATTTGGACACAGGAGCATTTTGCACTTGGATAGGAAAATACTACATTCAATTCAGACTTCCTCAATGGAAAAGCCATCTATTTCCAATAGAAGGTGTGCAATTCAGTAGTACAAGTAATAATATGTACCCTGTGGAAAAATTAGACACTAACCTAATATTTCTGCACCCTTCAGGAAGTGTTATAATTAAAAGAGAGACAGTGGTAATGGAAAATTGTAGCTCACAACATATCATTCTTGGAAATCACTACCTAAAAATTGAAAATATTTCAATTAATAACCTTAAAGACAGATGGTTTATCAATGGATTTAACAAAAGATAAAAATTTCCTTTTTCCAATATACCCAAAAAAATATCAGTACTATCTTCAAATAAAGATAAACATCAGGAGGAATTTGTGTAAAGTCAACTTAGTGAAGCACAAATTAATTCAGAATTATCATCCAAAATGAGGCAAGAGTTTTTAACCTGTTTTACACATATAAGAATTCTCTTGCTTCATATAGTAAACCATTAGGGACTATTAGAGAGAATAAAGTTGATATTACTTTTAATATTGACAGACCATACCCTCCATTAATTAGAATACAAGCTTACCCAGAAAGACCTAGGGATACTAAAGCCTTTGAAAAAGAGATCCAAGAGTCAATGAAACTCGGTTTTCTAAGGAAATTAAGCTATAATGAAGAGGTTGAAGTTAAACCTCCTGTCATCATTGCTTTGCATAATGATAAATCTAGGAGAGCTGGAGATTTCTAGAGCATTGAATACCTTCACAGTTACAGATAGCTATACGATTCCTAAAGCCCAATAAACCTTTACCCAATCATCCAAAGCCAAATACATAACTTAAAGGGATGCCTTGAAAGCCTTTCATCAGAATTTCTTGACTCCAAAAGCCAAGAAATTATTTATAATTATGACTCACTGTGCTATTTATGAGTATCTGAGAGTTCCCTTTGGGATAAATAATGCTCCATCTCATTATCAATGAATGATTAATACCATCTTCGACACAGAGTTCTCTAAAGGATTTCTCATTATTCATATTGATGATTTAATCTTATGTTCAGACGAATGTTCTTTGAACCTTGAAAGGCTTGAAAGTTTACTAGAAAAATCTGCAGAAGTGAATCTCAAAATTTTATCTAAGAAATGTAATTTTGTGTTTGAATAACTTGAATAACTTGGACATGTAGCTTCAGGATTAAACTTGGGTATGGAGCAAAACAAAGTAGCAGAATTATTACTTATGGCTATATCCCAGAATTAAAAAGAAATGATGTATTTCTGTGGACGTGCTAGCTATTATAGGCAACATTCAAAAGATTTTGAAAATCTAGCCAAGTCACTCTACAGAATCTGTGATCAACAGAAATTATTTGAGATGACAGAAGAGAGAATTACAGAATTTGAGAATATAAAGAAGCCCTCACAGAAGCAGCTTGACTTCTTATGCCTGACTGTAATATATCTTACAAGTTGTACATTGATGCATCCAAATATGGATTAAGGGAAGCCCTACACCAAGTCCAGATTATTGATTAAAAACTAACAGAAGGACGATCTCTTCAAATCTGAAGACAAATTCAACCAACAGAAGCCAGATATGGTGCAAGAAAAATGATATGCTTACTTTTGGTATGGGACCTTGAGAAATTACACTATTATCTTTATGAAGTTCTTTTTCAGTGATAAATGACTTAAATGTATTAAAATCACTTATTAACATGAAAAAACCCAACAAAAATCTGTTGAGATGGCAAATAGCAATTTATGAATATAGAGGAAATATGACTATAGCTCATAAGGGAGGAAATATACTGAAGAATGGTGATGGACCTAGCAGGTGGGAAGTAGCTAATACCCCTTATAACCCAGCAATTGTACCTCTAGAGGCAGAGCCACAGATACCAATTGAAGGAATTAATATCATTGACTTTGGATATTAATTCTTTCAATAAGTCAATGAGTCATACAAACAAGACAAGAATTGTGATATCTTGACATCCCTATTATGCAAAGACTGTAGAGACACAGATATGGTAAAGTCATTGGATAAAATATAGAAAACCTCATATTCTCAAGGAATATTTCATTCATTTTATGGAATAAGATATCCACAACAAAATATTCTTGTGTAATGATATTATGTAGAAGATTGCTTATCAATTTCATTCTCCATGAATTTCAAGATAGCTTCTATCATGGACACCTGTCAGAAGACAGAACAATTGACAAGGTAAAAAGCTTTGCATGGTGGAAATCTTAGAAAAGAGAGATAATTAAATATTGCCATAATTGTTACAGATGCCAAAACAAAAAACAGGAGTACAGGAAAGAAATTTGGACTTATGATCCACATTCAAGAGTCAAAATCTGCTTGGGACGTTTTTCACATGCATTGAGTCACAGTTCATCCTTCAAGTGGTGACAAGAGGTATAATTCTTGCTTGGTCATTGTAGGAAGATATATCAGGATTCCCATATTCTTTCCATGTCATAAAGATGACACTGCTATGGATACGGCTCTTCTTCTATGGAATTGATTTATTCATCATGCAGAGATCTTTGAGAATATCATAAGTTAGATATACCCTAAGCTTACATCTACACTCTGGACCAATCTGCTTAGATTTAATGGGACCAAGTTATCATTTTATACAGTGTACAGTTCTCAAACTGACGGGGTAGCAGAGAGAATTATTCAAAGCTTGCAAGCTATGATCAGAGCATTCTGTGCCTATGGTCTATAATTCAAAGAGGCATATTGCTTTACCCATAACTGGTGCACTTTAATACTTGCATTGGTCCTGGCATATAGACATCTGTTCATTATTCCCCAGGTAAGACTCCTGATTTGTTGGAAAACAGATAGGATCTAAGACTCGCAGAAGATACACTGAGGAAAGACTTGTTTGGCATTCATCCTAAAGCTTCCCATTGAAAGTGAATGCTTTATAAAGTGAAAAACCATGAAAGAACAAGCATGGATGATGCTTTTGAATATTCAAAGCAGAGATGGGACAAAATTTATAGTTTAAACCTTGAATTTAATCATATCAGAGGCCCAAAGAAACTCAAAGATTCTTAGTTAGTACCTTTTTTTATTCTTTCCTTGAATGTGACCAATACATTTCAAGTGTAATTAAGTGGTGAATTGGAAAAGAAACACCCTTCCTTTTATGTCAGCCTGATGAAACCTTATCAACCAGCTGATAAAGAATTTTTTCCTTTAAGAACACAACTCCTTGAGCTGTTACACCAGGAAAACAAAATGAAGACAAAAATATAAATAAATACATTAAAGAAAGGAGATTTGGAGGTAAAAATAAAAAATAATATCTTGTCAAATATAGAAATCCAGTACATGAAGATGAATTTCTGGCAGAATCAGACATACCTGACTCAAATAATTTATTAAGAATATCTAGGGATTAAAGAAGGCACTAAGCCTGAATATTCCTATAATGTGATTTAATGACTTTATCTGAGAAATATTAAGAGGTTGGAGAGAAGAAATTGATGGCCTTTGGGCTTTCTTCTTCTTTAAATAATTAATAGTATTGTAGTACAATTTTAGTTTTGAGTGGGAGGGGATGTGAGCCTTGGGGTATATTTTACATGCCCAAATAGTCCAAAATTCATATAGAGATAAATTCTGAACTATTAATAATTAATGTTTTTCTCCATTTCACACCAAACTACTGGAAATGTGAGAAATACCATGTTACATATAAACTAAGAATAGTTTTATGAATATTTTTTTAAATTAATATTACTTTATTCTCACTTAAGATTTTGATATTCCCAAAGTGGATATCAGGCTTGAAGCCTGAATTACTATTTTTGATGTGAAAATAGCTGAGGGGGACAAAAGACATAAAAGAGAGACAGGGTACCCAAATTCTGAGGTCTCTGAGGTGTGGATAGCTCTAAAAATTAGATAAATGGCTGAAAATGGCTCAATGATTATATCGAAACCTTTTTGTAACTTTATTACCAACTTGGAAGTCCCATTCAATCATGAGAAAATAGCAAAAAAGCTGTTATTTTGACCTTATAAGGTAATGAGGAGCTCTGACTCCTGTAACCATGTAAAATATTAATTATTTGTCATGTATGAGACCTAAATGAATAATTAAGACACTTTTGGAACTATTATTAATGCATTTACCTCATGGAAACCAGATATTACTGTGCTATTTGCTTTTCTAGGTAGAAATATGGTAAAAACTTCCAAAACTCATTAAAATTACAATTCTGGATGAATATTTCTTAAGATTTAATGAACATTGGAGAAATTAATACTCCAGCTTAAACTAAGAAAGAATCATTACTTCTTAACTCATATTAAAGGTTTTGCTTACAGTCCACATTTGACAATCCCAAGTGAAAAACTAAAACTTCAAAATTTCACAGAAAATAAACCATGAGATGAAATTTGGAATAAAGTTGATTAATTTGAGAAATTAATTTTTCATTTTGAAATAAAAGAAGATTGATAGATGTTACTCCTCTATTTCTTAACCATTGATGGGTTAATAATCATGTAAAAGGATTTAATTAAATAATTATGATAATCTTACATCACGAAAAGTGGTTCAATCAATAAGCCAAAGAGGATAACTGGTTTTCCACTCAATTGATTTTAAGTTTTCTCCATGGAATGAATCTTTGAGCTGTTTTTGACTTAAAAGAGGCCTCCTCTTGCTGTTCTTTCCAAATCATATCATTAGTACCAACATGTAGGTATTAGTTAAATCTTTTCTTAAGTGTTTTGACTCTTTCAGAATCAATCAGAAAGATGTTAAATCAAAGAAATTTACCATTTTTAATATTCTTTAGCTGTTATAAGTCTCTTTTGATCCTTTAAGTTCACAAATAATCCATCAAAACACTCTACAAATTCTTTCCAAGGTATCATTGGAGTGTTGGTGAGTTTTTTATCTTAATTCTTGGAGTTTTTTTCTAGTTTGTAGTTTCCTTCAAGAATTATCTTTATAATTATTTTTGAGAAATATCATCATATTTTATCAAAATAAGGAGTTTTCTTATTAATAATTCATGTAGTTTATTCTAGTAGACAATTACTGCTCACTTTTATAATCACTAGTAGTATATAGAAACTAAAATAAATAATTAAATAATATTTTTTGTTGTTATGATATTTTTATTCATTCCTATTTTATAATAAAATTCACACTACTCTTCAATAATAGTGATATTATCAAGGGTTTGTTAAAGAGAGCTCACAAAAATAGTGAGCACCTCCATATATAAAAAAGAAGTTTTTTATAGCTCTAAGAATTTCTTGAAGAGCACATGTGGATTCTTCCTCCTAGAATCAAATTCTTGCACAGGGGGGGCTAATGTATTGAGAATCCTGTACTGATGCACACTTCCCAGAGACATAGACATACCCTTTGATTTTCAAATGTTTAGCTTCTTAGAACACTCTGAATACTCTGAATCCTAGCTTCATAAAGTTCAAGTGGCAAATTATCTAAAATCATTGTGAGATTTTTCTCAGAAGTGAATACTTCAGTTAGGAGAAAAATTGGGAACTTCCATTCATAGAACTCACTGGTTTCAGAAATCACTCCTTGTTTTAATCACAAAGAACAGCATTAAAGAATGAAATATGACCCCCTTTTTCGCAAAAAAAAACAGAACACAATCAAAGTTGAAACAGCATATTTTTAATTCAAGTAAATGAAATCTCTAATCAAACATCTCAGTTTCAAGAGCTAGGGAGTGTTATTAATTGACTTATTTCATGTTTTTTTAGAAAAATAAGTCATAAAAATTGATTTCTGATTTCATGCCTGATATAAAATTTTTACACTTGTTTTGGAAAAAGAGAAGATTTTAGAATCGTCTCACCATCTTGTGACATAAGATCTGACATTCTTTTCAAGTGAGGTTTCCCATGTTTTTTTGTTGAGCCATTGAGATTTTAATTTATTCCTAGGGTCATTCCAAAAACCTCTGAGCAACAATTTATACTTGAGTCCCTTTCGTGGGATTATCATGAGTCACAAAGGGAGCTGTTAGCTTCTTGGTCACAAATGATTGGTCTACCATGCATCCCAGCTTTTGGAAAATATCTCTCACCTTGTTCAAAGGTTAGGGCGCTCTTGTTTTAGTTGTTTTTGATCTTAAATAAAGATATGGTTGATAAAGAAAACAGGACTTTGTATTCTTGGTATGTATTTCCTCACTAATACTTTGATCAAATACTGATGTTTGATTTTTGAGCAGATACCTTTATGGGAATTTTTTGGATTATCAAGGGTGGTATACTCACTTCATAATCTATTTCAACCTGATGAAGTAGACCTCAAGAAATTAGTGAGAACATTCAAATCAGTATATTTAGTCACTTATGATCTGATAAAAAAACAACAATGTATTCCAAAACCAAAGCAACTGTAATCTGATTGATATTTGTTACCAATTAACTAAAAACTTGATATACTAGGCTCCAACTGAAATGGCGCTTCAGTTGGTGGTGTTTCATGAAACCTTTCAGGTAGCCATGGAGCTCTCATCAAAATCACACTTCAAGTGTTTCAGGATTTATATTCAATTTGACTGAATTACATCAAGTGGCAAGCTGAAGAAGGGCACAAACGTAACACACAGGTACTAGAAAGATGTAAGGTTTGACTATGAAACAATAAGCAAATATTACAAATATTTTACTTATTGTACTATGAATTTCCTTATTGAATGAAGAAAGTAAATAATAATAATAATAATAATAATAAAGAATTATAATAATTATGGTGTAAAATTATCATATTATTAAATAAATGTAATAATATAATTTATATAGTAAAAATAAATATATTCATATATAATAATTAATATACTTAAAGCTCTTTATTATTGTTACAAAAAAATAATAAGGCATAAAAAATTGTTTTTTAATAATAAAAAACAATTAATAACAGTAATATTACCAATATTTAGGTTATATATTAGTATAAATAGTATTTATATTAATGAAAGAATTATTAAGAGTAATAATAGGGAGAAATTATTCTAAAACAGAAAATAACCTACTTTTAACACTTAATAAGATATTTTTAAAAGATTTTATGCCAAACAATTTAAATACAACTTATTTAAATTGTATTTACAAAATAAAATAAGAGAAATTACAAATATTCTTAATTTTACATGGAAAATAAGATTTATAGAGAAATATAACAAAAAAATTGAATAAATGGAGTAATCACGTCAAGATTGATCATTATAATAAAAATTAATTTTTGTCTTTGATAATATGAATGATCTATATATAAAGAATAAATATTTTATGTTTTTATTTAATGTTTCATTGTTTTTGATGCGTCTGAGGGGGAAATAGCATAAAAAGGGCTCTAATTATAGTAAATTTCTCCCTTCTAGAGTCCAGCAGGCTTCTAGTAGACGTTTATGTATGGTATCCACCAGAAATGATCAGTATTTTAAGGTTTAGTGATGATTACATCATGATTAAACCATTCTATCTCATTATTACCCCATTATTTAGAGTTATCACTATTATTCTAAGTCTGATGACATTATAGGCTTGGAAGAGACCTAAACTTAATGAAGTTTACTATTATTAATTATAATTCAATATTATTCACCAGCTTTATCACTTATATAACTGTTAAGCTTAAAATAAGCTTACAGTGAGTGATCATAGATGATCAATT
The DNA here is from genome assembly GCA_023105745.1 of Austropuccinia psidii. Taxonomy (NCBI): domain Eukaryota; kingdom Fungi; phylum Basidiomycota; class Pucciniomycetes; order Pucciniales; family Sphaerophragmiaceae; genus Austropuccinia; species Austropuccinia psidii. The sequence continues at coordinate 44,735,873 of JALGQZ010000012.1, read as the reverse complement.
TTAAGCTTAAACTTTTATCATTAATAACTTTTAATTTATACACCCTAAAGCCATTCAGAGAGTTAATTCTGATATATTGCCATTTCCTCATTAAAATGCCCAGAGAATTTTATTATATCATCAAAATTCTATGTTTGATGATTTTTCTTGTATCTCATCTTTTCTGTTGAAATTCAATATTTAAACTTCAAACCTTGATTTCAGGGGGTTTTACCTTGAATATTATGATACAAAATACATAATTCTTCACGTATGAGCTAGTGGATCCTGAATATCCACTTTATTTCAAGTTTGGACCACCTTTACAACAAATTGGTCAACAGCTCTAGCAATTTTGTTCAATAAACCATTACAAGTTATAACCTTGTTTATAGCCTGTCAAGTAAAGTTCATATTTGTGTTCTTATATTAATTAAGTTTTAACTTCATTTTTGGTTTAACTCTCTATAATGTATATCTCAAGAGATATTAGCTAAAAACCATGAATGTATGCACTGACCAAAAAAGTGCATATATTCAGCTTAATTCCTTAAGTATTAACTTTAGAGAAATGACATAAAAATGTTTTATATGTAGTTTTTCATGGGTAATTCAATGGTGAAATTCATTTCACATGTTGTTACATTGTTTTCTGAGATAAATAAAAATTTATGACTTTTTATGGCATTTTTAGCTTATTACTCATTAGTTATTGACTTGACAGATATGCCATAAAAATGATATATATGTGTTTTATCACGTGGAATATAATGGTGTAATTTATTTCAAATTTTTATTCATTAGATTATAATTTAATTTAGCATTTATGCTTTTTTATGGTATTTTTACTTATTTCAAGATAATTATTTGGAGGAATAATTATTGTAAAGTTTTTCTTGTGACCTTTTTGGATATGTGGTCATATCTCAAAGGTTCACAAAAGATATGGTTTCCAAGAATGCACAGGGCTCATAAATGGCACAAAATTTGCAATTTACCAAAGACCTGAAAAGGATTGTGAATTGTTTTATGATAGGAAAAAAGATACTCTTTGAATGCACAAATAATCTGTTATGAAGACAAGGGCATCATTGAATTTTATAAGGGTTAGCCTGGCTCATGTTTCAATGGCACAATGTATCAAAGAATGGAAATAAATCAAAATAGAATTAGATTATTTATAAAAGGTATTTTTTCATATATTATCCCAACATAAAGACATTTATTCATGCAGTTTGATTTTTTTTGTTTTGGATTAGTACTTGTTATAAATTCTTCTTACACATTGGGCCTTCATTGTATCCAATGCTGTATAGCACCTGCCAGACAAATTGAAAGAAACCAGCGCTTCAACTATTGGAGTGCCCATTCAAGAGTCAAGGTTGATTCCTGCATTGGAAAATTCAAAGGAAGATGAACCTCACTTTCTGTTTTGCAATTAGTGTTTTACATTTTTGGAAGCTTGGAGCACATTTTTTATCGGCTTATGTACGTGCAGTATTGCACAATATACTTTCCAACTTGGGGTATTCCAGGAATGAATTACTTGTGGATAGAGAGAATATTTCAATTAATAATAATAAAGCTTCAAATTCTAGAACTTTGGCCCAGAAATTACAAAACAAGGCTCAAAAGAAATTTATTAATTTCCATAAGCTCATCTGAATGCAATAGATAGAAAACAAGGTTTTTTAACTACATATATCATAACGCACTTCCATATGGAGGAAGACAATTATTAGTAACAGAATACTAAATTATGAATTAGTACACTCCTTTCAATTTTTATATATCAAGCTCAAAATCTATTTCATTTTATCCATGGACTTTCCATCTTTCCGCCACTTATTAATTGCACAAAATGTTTTTTCTCTAAGCTTGAAGCGGGTGTCTGCTTTGTGTCTTTGGACTTCAGTTTCATATTCAAACTTCTCCTTTTGAAAGGGTTCTCCTCTTCCCAATGCTTTTATTTCACACCAACATCTTTTCCAATGAAAATACATTTTTCAATTTTGATTCTCTTTGAATCAGGGTCCAGGTCAGTGGACCCACTGAATTTGCCTGATCTCTTCTTTTTATCATTTTTGTGCGTATTTTGTATAAAACAGTCATTTCCCTCATTATCTCCTCCCTTTCTTCCTTGAGTATCCATTTAGAATTCATCAAATTGCTTTGTTAAAGAATCTTCAAGCTGTGTTTCCTCACATTCTGAGTATTTTTCCTCTTGAGATGACTCAGTCATTATTCTTTTTGAAGCTAATCCAGCTTCAAGATTATACTGATTGTCTTTGTGATCAAACCTCACTGATTCCAGTCCAAAAGCTGAGTGAATATTTGCCTTTGGCCAAATATTTTATCCATGCGTTGAAAGAATGGTCACATGCTTTCAAGCTTTTGAGCTAAGATGATTCCCCCTAATTCTTCCTTTATCAATCCAGCACCAGTACTTTTTTAGAACCTGTTTGCAATGAGGTACTTTCCAAAATATGTTGCAACCCCCTGACAGTTTTATTCATTATTGGTTCGCCAATTCTGGTCTTCTTTCCTTTCCCAGAGAGACCTATGTAGTTTTTAGGATCTTCTAGGTATGAACAGATATTTTCATAATCGCTAAAAACAAATTGCTTATTGGTATGTTTATTGCACGCCTTGATCTTCTTTGCCTTTTTTCCTACAGAAATCTTTGCTTTGGTAGCTCTGAAATTCTTCAGTGACCTGTCTCGAGAGTCTGTTTGTGAGTGCTCTGATACTTTCTCATCTTGATGCAAGCCAGTTGGGAGGTTAAGCATAGTGAAATTGCCACCGCATGATGACGATTGCAATCGTGCTCCACCTGAGCCCATGTCAAGTTCCCAATTCTCTAATTGCCGATATTTTCCAAAGTCGTTATTGTCATAATTGATTAAAATATGAGACATTGTTGATACCTCCTGTGGTTGTGCATAGGGTACTTGAAATAACGTTGAGGAGTTTGGGTGTCTCTCAAAAGAATACCTTTGGTTGTAGTTATTCCCATCTGAATGAATACTTGCCTCCCTGCATAGATCACAACATGTAGTTTGCATCATTGATTTGAAGCTGTGATACATAAGTAGTTGCCTGCTCCTTTGAATTGATAAATTTTCAAAGTTGTGGCGAGAAGAGGCCTCAGGAACTGTGTTGAGTGGAACTGGGGAGGTCTCTGGGAGGTCTCTGCTCGAGTAATAGTGATCATTCTTATGGGGGTGCATAGTGGATGAAAAACTGGGAGAGATTCTTATTGTAGTGAAAACTCAGCTCAGCCTCATTCAAAGTGAGGATACTCACCAAGAGGAAAGATTGACGCATGCTTGGTTACCAATAACAGACCCGTGGGACCAAATCTCGTACAATCTGGTCCAAAAGGGTTTTTTGCATTGTCTGATTTCAATACTCATTTTTTGAGTGCCACAGCTTCTAAAAAGCCAAATCAGACGTATCTGAAATCTTGACACAGTCAAAGAATGAAACCTCCTACTGAGAACATTTGCACAACAATGGAAATCGACCATATTTCATGTAGAAAACAAACAAATTCCTGAAATCCGACAGAAAATTAACAAATTGACTTCATTGAAGAGCTTCGTTCATCGGCCTCGCTCGCTTGGGTTGTTCGTAAAGCGCTTTAGGCCGCATTCGCGAAACCAGAACGTGTCATTGGGCCGCCGCGTGACGAGCCGCCTCGACTGTAACATCAGGCACCCCAAGAGTATCAAAACTGGTCAAAAAAGCAAGGATAGTAAGCTCCTGAGCTTTCATGCATCGCAATTTAGACCCTCTAATCCTCACAAGAATATTCCGGCCATTCGCTTCGTTTTCGTAAATCTGGCTTTCGCTACAGTACTATATTTGTCCTCGTAGGCAATGAAGTACTGGCCATTTGTAAGAAAAGGCTAGAAAAGCGTACAAGGAAAAAGCTTCAGCGGTCACAAATAGAACATTTAGCTCTTCAAGAATGCAAAATGTTCAGCTCACTTCCCCGCTGCATTCATCAAAGTACCGCTTATAACCCTTCCCGCCTTTCTTTTGATCTTGAGACAACCAACCCTTAGCCAGGATCTCGTTTATGTTCCAGGAGCCAGACCATGTTTGCTCGTTACCACATACATCCTTCCCCGGGCGGTCATCGAACTCACCCCCAGGCTTTAGTTTTATTGTGAAAATGTTAGAGAGATCAAATTGAACGGGGGCGGCCAAGTTTCTAGAATACTCACTGGTGTAGATTGGGTGTGGTTTTGATAATAGAGTGTTTTGATCCCATTGACTACCTTGGTTTCTAATGATGGTGAAAGTAATTTCAGTCGTTTTCCATATGCCGGAATACCCAATACAACTTGGGAAGCTTTGAAGCCTTGTTGAAGCAAAACATTGAAGCCAGTCTCCGCAGAAAGTGCAAAGCTCTGTGGAGCACAAGCATCCTTCAAAGGTCCGATCGGGCCGGTAGTGGGTGCCCAGCTGCCATAGACATCATAGGCCATTAGATTACTGTTAATAAAAAAAAGCGTCAACCCGAGAAATTATGAGGCTTCACATGGACTAGTACAGCTCACGCGAAATCCAAATAGCGTGCGATATTGGATACTTCCGAAGCAGTTGCTTGCTCGCCGCTAGCACCAACGAGGCCTTGAATACTTAAAGCCGCAGTGAGTTGGACTGTTGGCCACAGGCCACGAATTTCCTGATGGCAAGAAAAAAAAAGATCCATTAATATTTCTCTAGACTCCTCATCTACCAAATGCCAATTTCTACCTTCAAAAGCAAGCCAAAATTTTTAGTATCTTGAGGATTGTACGTATTACAGCCAATACCCGAGCTATAAAATCATCCATATGTATCAACTAAATCTCCATCTATTTAATAAAACCAATATCAAATACCGGTTGGGATCTATTTCCGAAAAAGAAGCAATTACTCAGTTGAAGTGATTTGGTATATTTTAAATTATTATGAGGAATATTTTGAAATGTACATTCCCAGTCTAAATCAATTCCACTAAATCCAAGTTTTTTAGAAAATTTCACCAAAGCTTGAGCAAATTTTTTTCGATTTGATTTAGATACCAAATTAGAAAAATTTCTAAGAGTTTAAAACAATATATTAATCTTATCAAAATTCTTAAAATTTGAAAAATAGAATAATTTCTTTTACCGTGAACCAGTCCAACCTCCAAAAGACAGAATGGTATTTACATTTTCTGTTCTCAAAAAAAGAAAAATAAATAAATCATTTATTGGAAAGGTCCTGGGGTTAAAAAACTACTAATAATATACGATTAAATTTAAACTCTCAATAAAGAACTTAGCACTCACGTTTCTTAGCCTCAGATGTGAATTGAGTGGCTAGTGTTACACCAACATTGTAGTCCAAATTTTCAAAACTAAAACTGAAATTAAGATGAGGAACTACGACGAAAAACAATACGTCGGTATATAAACCTAAGATATTTCAAAGTAAATGATTCAAAGAATACTTAGTCACTATCAACGAGAAAAACCCCAACAGAAAAAATTTTGGTGATAAATTATGGGCTTACTATAGTTAAGTTGATGAGGAGACTGTGCTCGGTGATGGTAGCTAGGGTAATATCCCATTACTTTTTGATTTTGGTGGAACTGGCCATTATTAGACTTTATGTGGTGAGCTCCGACCACTTTTGAACACGAGAAAGAAAGACAAAGTGTGATGAAGCATGCTAACTTGGGCAACATGTTGTACCTAAGTAATAGAAGAGCTTATTTAATTTATTTAATTTATGAGATAAATAATCAACCTACTCAAGGCAGAAAGGTAAAAGAGTAGACCTATGAAGAGCTTCCTGATAAAGAGGGATGTATTTTATGATGGTGACCCTCCCTCACAATATGTAGCGCACTGAGCCACTTGAAAGAGACTAATGAGAAACTTTTCAAAGTGAAACACTACTTCCAGGACCAAGTTGAGCCTATACAGCTTTGCGGTTCACTTTTAGCGAATGAGAAGCTCCTTACTATCCCCTTTGCTCATCCATTATATGCTCTACCTGTCAGTATATGGTCAACTCAGTCAGTAGTGAGTTTTTATAAACTTCGTCGGTGTAATTAAGAACAAGGAGAGATATGTAAACAGGAAGCTCATCCACGCGACCAGACCATTGCGGATCTTTTTCATTGATGGCAGTCTGTGCATGTGTCACTATGAAGTTTCGCTACGTTGGCATTTATGAATATGTTGATGTCTTACAAGCCTAAATAACTAGCGAAATTCTTTAAAAAATTTACTAACTCCAAAAATTTGAACTACATCAGAATCAAACTTTACTCAGCACATTAAAATTCCTTCAGCCTAGTTATCTTTGAGTTTACTTCCCCTGACATTGCTACCGAATCCGATGATAGATGATCCTTATTCATTTGATTTGACGCAAACCATAATAGAAGTCTACCCTTCAAATCCACTAGTTCGTCTAATTTATCTACACAGTCACAAGCTAGTGCTATAACTCAAAAGTATCTCTTTTGCGCTACTAACAGTCGTCATTAGCGAGCTACCTACAGTACCAAGTGTGGTATTGCGACCCTCGTTTGAGCTTGTCATGTGATGAAACCATATTGGAAATCAACCTTGCTAAAATACCCTCATTACGCAATTAAATGATTGAGCCCCTGTTTATGATTGGATTTTGAGCGAAGTTTTGGATGTTTTTTGAATCTATTTTTGATTTCAATAATTGCTGAATTTTTAATTTTTAATTAATTGTTTTGTCTTCACTTTAATTTCAAAATCTACAAATTTAAGCAATTTTTGAATTTTTTTTATTTTGGTCATTATTAACTTTATAAATTATGGCAGACAACTCTCCTAACTCCTAATTATCTATAAACTAGATTTCAATGCGGCTACGCCACTCTTGCCTCATTGCAAGTTAGTTAAAAAGGTTATCATTGGGTGATTGGGGGATGATTAGTTCAGGAAAGCAGATTAATACAAAAACTAAGACAATTTCGCTTGATGGCTAGTAACTAAGTAGTGGTTATCCACTCTGCACATTCTATGCGGGTGTACTACTCTGACCTTTAAATTTTAAAGCACTGTCCCAATTACACCCTTGAGGGACTATAAGATTTAGAAACGTTCATCTTTTAAGATAATGAATTTGGTCTTGAGTCTGTGAAAACTGCATTGGATAAAAAATTCAACTTTTTGAGTATGCTTGAGTGTGGGCCATAGGGCGAGCCAATAGGATCAAGTCACATCCATCAAGTGTTTGAGAGTATTTATATACTTGATTAAAAAGGGATAGCCAGACATGATGTAATTGTCCTCATATCCGAATCCCAATCTTGTTTGGAAAGCTTCTTGCGCTGGTATAAGCTACTGTTCAATATGAACTTGATACTATTGATTCATTTCTGACTGTTCCTTTTTGTATGTGTCATGTACGTTCCCCACATTGCATAATGTTTGTTTATATAATCATGGAGTAGACAGATATTGGATGTGTGAATTTTTTATGATACATACAGTTGAGAACTGTTACAATTGTGGCCAATTCTTTATTTCTTGAGCAGAATGGTAGAAATATTGTGCTCACTTTTATCCTTACACCATTGCAAGAGGCAATATGGATATGGCTTGGGTATGCAATGGTAAACATGGGCATCTTGATTATCGTCGCTTGGCGAAGGTTTCAGATAAAAGGTTTTCTTAGCCAATCCACATCATGTGGACGTCGAAAACAATACGTCTTAGCCAAACACTGTTACATGGACGTCGCAAACGCTACGTGAGGCGGTTGATTGCTTTCTCTTAGCCGGACACCATTACGTGGACATTGCAAAAAATAGGTAGGGTAATTGCAGGTGGTTAGAGTATATATCTTCAGGTTTAATAGGAATAGTAAAGGTAATGTGCTTGGGTCAACACTATAAGGGCAGCTGGTCTGTGTGTTGGATAGATCCGGCACTGACTGCTTGTGCGGCCCTGAACTTGCCCCTGAAATCACTCATTGAGTTAGGGTGAGGGGGAACAGGGGAATTTATGATCCACTAATGGTTTCCAAGTCACAGTTAAAGGAATTTAGATGAATATTTTCAAAAACTAACAGAACTTAAAGTCACTCATGTGAATGAGATGAATGATGTATATACTCAATCAACTATTGAATGTGCAGAAAGTCGAATTCAAACCGTGGCTCAGGAATTTAATCATCAGATACAAGAAGAAACCATATTAGATAACCAAAAAATTAAGAAAAAACCAAAAGGGGAAGAGACAGAGAAAAATTTATGATGGAATCAATGCTGAAATTAGCCAAATCCAAAAATCAGTACACCCATTTGCACAAAAAAGTAGTAAAAACAACAAAAAATATGGTTTTTTTGGACTGAAGGGGTGGCAGAGGATTTTCTGAATATGCTCATTGACCTAAAATTATGATTCATCAATGAAGATATGGTTCAAAGTGGGTGCATTCCCTAGTTTCAATATTTTAAAAGTCATGAAGAATGTGAGGGTAAGTCTATGTAGTAGCTAAAAAGTTAAAAATACAAGTTAATACTATGACTGTGACATGGTAAAATTAATCAAAAATGATAATTAAGACCCTACTGTTATGAGTAATGGTGGTGATGGATCTATTTGGGGTTTTGGTTCTAGAAGTTGAATATTATTCAAATATGATAACTGCCAAAATAATCAATGATTAAAATTATATCACAATGATTCTAAGGATACTACTGTTGGATTAAAGTTTTACCATGTCAGAATACTGAAAATAAGATTAAAAGGTCCTTTTTCAGTGAGAAAAGGCTTGATTTTATCCCTTTTGGGGAGAGTGAGGGGCTGCTGAGCTCTTCACACATCTTCAGAGTGAAAATTTTTACTTTGGAGGCTGTATTGTTTGTCTGTACCATCAATCCTGACATCAGAGTAGTCAGATTTGTGGTTTTGGGACCACACCAAAAATGATAAATCTGAACTAATTCAAGGTGAAAAAACTATTCACAGACCCCATCAGTATTGTTATGATGAATAAAAATTGCTTTAATGACTAATGTTAGTCATTTTGGGCATGTTCAAGCTTCAAACTACCATTATTTTAAATAAGCCAGTACTGGTTGGTACAAGTTTATACTATTGGCCCAAAAACTCCCAATACAGATATTTCAGTCAATAATTTAGATATCAAGAATCCAAGAGCACAGAATTGAAGGGCTGCATGAGCTCTTCAATTTTTTATGCTTAATATTTACCCTTCTCAGAAATAACAAAAGGCATAAGGGCTTTAAGTTTTTTAATGTATTTTTGTACATCATTATGTGGCTTAAAAAACTTCCAAGCCAGATATCTCTCTAAATTTAGGAGATATAAGAATTCTAGCTATAAATAATTTCAGTAATTTATGAGATATTCAATTTGTTATATTTTACAGTAAAGCTGTATGAACATATGAGAAAGATACAGGGGTTTCTTTATATTTCTATTTTCAGAAATACTGTATTTTGTTTAGTAAACCTTTGAACCAGGATCCCTTGTAGAATTTTGGAGGTAGAAGTGGCTAAGGTATTGCAAATTAAAGGTCTTATCCATATCTTCAATTTGGTTATGGTTTTTTAAAGTTGTGTAAAAGCCCTCTTAGAAGTTTAAGTGTTGGTTTGAAAAGGGTTATAGTTTTATTTCCTAAGTAAGAATGCTACTTATGGTCAGAATTCACAGTACTTGCAGGAATAAAGAATTTTCCTTTTTACCATTTAAAAGACAAATTATAGTAATTAAAATAGCAGTAGTCAACTTAGAGCTGGAAAGATTCAAATCTGGGAAGTTAAATGGAGCTGAAATAAGCCTTCATCTGACTGGTGATCAGGAAAATGAGCTTTCTGCCCTTTTGTATGACCACAGAGGAGCATTTGAATCAGACAAAGAACCTTTGGGAGCAATTATTGGTCATGAAGTTGACATCACCCTTAATATTGAGAGACCTCATCCACCACTCTTAAGAAGACATGCATATCCAGAAAGTCCTAAATCAAGAGAAGCTCTGGAAATTCAAACTAATGAACTATTAGATCTTGGTGTAATAAAAAATAATTGGCCACAATGAAGAAGTAGAAATAACTAAACCAGTCATAGTGGCATGGCATAATGTAAAATCTAGAATGGTTGGGGACTTTAGAGCTCTAAACACTTACACTGTTCCAGACAGGTACCCAATAGCAAAAATCCAAATTTCCCTCACCCAAATATTTCAAGCAGTGTATATAAGCACTTTGGATGACATTAAAGGCTTTCATCAAAATGTAGTGACACCAAGAGCAAGGAAATACTTAAGAATTATTGTTCATTGTGGAGTTTATGAATATTTGATGATGCCTTTTGGAATCAAAAATGTACCTTCACACTTCCAAAGAATGATGAATGAAATTTTCCCTGAAGAGCTTTCATAAGGATGGTTAATCATTTAAATTGATGAAATTAATGTCTGTTCCAAAACTTGGGAAGAAAATATGTACAGATTATCCAGAGGTTTGACAAAAATCCAATCTGTCAACATGAAAATTTCCTTAAAGAAGTGCCATTTTGGATTTCAAGAGCTTAAAGAACTGGGACATGTAGTATCTGGTTTATCCCTTGGAATTGACAAAAACAAAGTTGCAGCAGTATTTCTGAAACCCATTCCTCAGGATAAGAAAGAAATTCAGTCATTTTTGGGGATTTCAGTATATTACAGGCAACATATTAAAGATTTTGCATCCATAGCAAGACCTCTTTCTGAATTATGTGACAAAGATACAGTATTTGAAATGACTCTTGACAGAGTCAAAGCCTTTGAATCTCTGAGACAAGCCTTGACCACTGCTCCACTATTACTGATGCCAGACTTTAAGCTGCCTTTTAAGATTGATATTGATTCATCAGGAGATGGACTTGGGGCTGCACTTCATCAATTTCAGATTATCAATGAAAAACCTGTGGAAGGACCCATATGTTTCATATCCAGGAAAATCAAACCAACTGAAGCCAGATATGGAGCAAGTCAGATGGAGTGTTTATGCCTTGTTTGGGCTTTAGAAAAACTCAATTACTTTCTGGACGGATGTGTTCTTGAAGTAATAACAGATTGTATGGCTGTTAAATCACATTTAAACATGAAAACACCCAACAGACATATGCTCAGATGGCAAATAGCCATACAAGAGTATAAGGGCAATATGACTATTGTTCATAAGGATGGGAATATTAATAAGAATGCAGATGGACTGAGCAGATGGCTATTAACAAATAAAATTGACAATCCTGCTTATGTTCCAGAAGAAGTTTCCCATAGATCCCAATAGAAGGAATAAGTGTTACAGACTTGAACACCACCTTCTTTGAAGAAGTAAGAAACAGTTACACTCAAGATAAGAATTGTAGCATCTTATGCCAGTTACATAACAAAGACTGTAAAGACAACTCTCTAATACATGCCTTGGATGAAGTATGGAAGACATCTTATGATTAAGGAAGATTTCACATACTGGATGGTATAATTTACCACAGGACCAAGCACACATGTGTCATGACAGTTGTGAAAAGGTCATTAATCAATCTTGTACTGAGAGAATGCCATGACAGCCCCTTTTCAAGACATCTGTCTGAAGACACAACAAGAGAAATAGTGAAGACCTGCATATGGTGGCCAATGTGGCAGAAAGATGTTGCAGAGTATTGCAAAACCTGTGACAGATGTCAAAAGGAAAATAAATCCACAGGCAAAAGACTTGGAAATATGATCAAAATACAAGAACCCAGCAGACCTTGGGAAATTGACCATATGGATTGGGTAACTGGCCTACCACCAGGAGGTGACAGAAGCTATAATTCTTGCCTAGTGACTGTAGACAGATTCAGTAAAACTGAAATGTTTTTACAATGTCACAAAGATGATACAGCCATGGATACAGCTCTTCTAATATGGAATAGAGTTGTCAGGTTGAGTCTATGTAGAAGTGGTAATTAGGCTGTTTACAACTTTAACTGTGACTGTGACACGTGATAAAAGATTAAGAAAAAAAGTATTGATTGATAATAAGGGCTTATAATAAGATTGAAAGGGCTTTACTATTATAAAATAGTGGTGGTGAGTGCTGTTGAAAGCCCTGGGTGCAGCTTTACCTGCTGGATGACAATAATAAAGACTAAAATAATTAATATTATAATTATACCTGTTTATTTTCCAAGGGTATAACTGTTTTTGACATTTGTAATACATAGGAATTTAAGAGCAAGATGTGGAAAGCTTTTCTGGCTGTGAAAAGCTCTCCTTTTATCCTGAAATGGGGTGGAAAGGCTGCTAGACCTTTCCACATAGAGGAAGTGAAGATTTTTTCACTCTCTAAGACAGGCTTGTGGTTTGCAAAGGCCTGTATAGCCTGTATTAGGCTCAGATGTGGTTTTGAAACCACATCTGGGAAGTTTTCACCAATTCCGGGTGAAAATCTTTATCTGGGGACCACATAGCCTTCTTCTGACGTGTATGACACATACAATGCTGTACAGAAACTGTATGGGAGCCCAGTATTGACTGACCTATGAGGTATTTAAGTAGAAACAAGCTTCTTTGTCTGTTTGACACCTCATAATCATGGTTATGGGATATTATCCCATGGTAAGGCTGTATTGGCCAGAATGTGGGATTTTGACCTCAAAACAGCCATAACTTTGTCAGTTCTTGAGATATCAACCTAAAAATTGGTTCAGTGTGTATTTCTGTATGGGTTCTACACAATCGTACCTTATTTTATGTGGCTATAATTAAATATGGCAAAGTTATCCCATGTACAAGATATTTTGTACATATGCATGTTTTAGGCAAAAGCTGTATTGGGCTTGTTTGCCCCATAACTTTTGTTCTAGTAGAGATATGAGGAAATGGAGGACACAATCAGATATCTTTGATTGTGCTCTTTCCAAAAAGACCCCACTTTAGGGATCTCACACTAAAACTGTAGAAGTTAGATGAGAGGTGAATGTTTTGTTCACCCTTATTTGGCCTGAATTTGACTATAACTTCTGCAATAATGTTGCTAGCTCAGTTTGGCTTGTACCATTGGATATCCCTGACTTAGAGCTTCATTTTGCATATCCATTTGATGGGGTTAAGCCTCTTACTCTGTATTTCAGATGAGAGGTGAAAATTAAGGTTTATGCTCAGCAACAACTCTGAGAAGGAATAACTTTGTTATTCTCTGTCCTATGATGATGGGACTTTTATATTTGGAAAGGGGTAAGTTTCCCCTTTTGTTTGATACCTTTTGAGCTAATTTGGCTCAGCTCCATGTTTTGGTGGTATCTTGGCTATACCATTGGTTTATGGTATTTTGGCTGTCAGCTTGTGCTCTGGTTTGAGTCACAGGCTGACATACCCTCCCTCTAAAAAAGGCTCATCATTTATGAGAATTTTCAGTCCTCCTAGATGCTCTGAATCCCCTTAAATGAAGGTTACCATCTGGTATGGCATCTTCTGCCACCCATTTGTTCTTATCAGCTATTTGGTTCTTGAATCTGACTAAGTATTGTTGTTGATCCTTCCCATTAAGTCTGATCTTCCTGGACCTGATGATTTTACTTAAAGGTCCAGGGGAATTCTCCACTTCCACAATCTCTGGTGGTGTGGGGTTCTTCCTCCTGGAGGGGAATTTGTCCTCCTCTGTTTGGAAGTATGGTTTGACTAAACTTACTGGAAAGACTGGGTGCTTCCTGGAAAATTCCTCTGTAGGCTTGACTTCCACTGCATTATTTCCTATCAACCTAATGATAGTGAAGGGCCCTACAAATGAGTCTCCCATCTTCTTGGGTCCTGTAAGATTATCAAAGTTTAGTGTAGACACTAGCACCTGGTCCCCTTCCTTGAAGTCAGTTTCCATGTGTGCCTTGTCCCACCTCTGCTTATTATATTCCTTTGCCTCAGCTATGCATTTGGCAGCTATGTCACAAGCCTTCTTCCACATGTAATGGAAGTCCTTGGCTACGGGGTGGATGGTAAGAAGATTCTTCTTCAAGTGATCCACAGGCAACAGGGGATTCAACCCTTTCTCTACCAGTGCAGGTGTTTTTCCTGTGGTAGAGTGCTGACTTGTATTATAAGCCAGTTGGACAGCTGGTAGAAGGGTAACCCAGTCAAGGGTGTATCCCTCATGGTCCCTGCATTCCATGCCATAGGCACAGAACCTTCCAGGGATGTCCTCCATTGTCTGGATCATCCTTTCAGCTAGGCCATCTGTTTGTAGATGGTAAGCTGTGGAAAATGAAAGTTTGGTGCCAAGCATGTCATACAAGTTGGTCCAAATTTCAGATGTGAATTTTGGGTCCCTATCACTAATGATGATTTTAGGGACTCCACAGGTAGATATGATGTTATTCCAGAATAACAGAGCAGTATCCATGGCTCTGTCCTCTTTATGGCATGGTAGACACCTCATACTCTTGCTGAACCTATCAGCTATGATTAAGCAGGCATTGTAGTTTTCTTTGCTTCCTGGGACAATTCCTGTGACCCAGTACATATTCATGGTTTCCAATGGGTGTTTGGGTTCCTCTATATGTTGAAGTAACCCATACTTCTTCCCATGTTTCCTATTTTCCTTCTGGAATCTTTCACAAGTGTTGATGTATTCACTCAACTCTTGTTCCCACTTGGGCCATCAAGCTGTGCTTGCTACCCTCTCTTTAGTCCTGTCCTCACTCATGTGTCCCATATAGGGGCAGTCATGGCATTCCTGTAGGATCAGGGGGATGTGGTCTCTGTCTACCACTGTGAGTGCACTTGAGTGCTTCTCTCTGTGGTAAAGCAGGCTATCTACAAGGAAGAATTTGTTATCCTTATAGGCCCTCAACCCAGGTTCTCCCAACTGGGATTCCAGTTCTGGGCTCCTGTATTTTTGTTGAAGGAGTTGTAGTAATGTGCCACACTGTTTGGGTTTGGAATAAGACTTCAGTACTGCACTGAAAAATTCATTGTGCAGTTCTGAGGAACTTATTCCCAGTATGGGAGTTTCTGTTCCTTCTGAATCAGTGTTTCCACTGTCAAGGGTACCACTTCTTGGTGCCCATTCAGAGAATCCAAAACTCTTCCTCCTATCTATTTCCATGAAATGGATAGGGATCTTGGCTGCCACTTCAGGGTCATAAGCTGGATTGCTCTTGACATTATCCAGTGGCCATCTGAATTGGTATGACTTTTAACTTCTTTGTATATGATGGTCATATTCCCTCTATACTCCTGGATGACTATTTGCGATCTCAGCATGTGTCTTTTGGTATTCTTCATGTTCAGTAAAGACCTCAAGGCTGTGCAGTCAGTGTATACTTCAAAGACTGCACCCTCCATATAATAATGGAGTTTTTCCAGAGGCCAGACTAGACATAGACATTCAGTCTGGGTGGCCCCATACCTGGCTTCTGAATCTTTCAGTTGCCTAGAGATGTAACATATTACTCCCTCTCTTGGTTAATCATCTACAATTTTTCTTTGGTGAAGGGCTGCTCCTAAGCCTTGGCTACATGCTGCATCTATGTATAACTTGAATGGCAGTTCAAAGTCAGGCAAGATGAGCACAGGTGCATTTGTGAGTTCATATTTGATCCTCTCATATGCATCCCTCCTTTCCTTGGTAATTACAAAAACTACATCTTTTGAACATAACTTGTATAAACTACTAGTTATGTGGGAAAAATTCTTGATGTGGTTCCTATAGTAGCTAGCAAACCCAAGGAAAGATTGCAACTCTTTGATGCTCTTTGGTACTGGCTTTTGCAGTACTGCTGCTACTTTATTCTGGTCAATTGCCAGACTAAGACCTGAGACTTTATGTCCTAGAGCTAGTAGCTCTTGCAGGCCAAAATTACACTTTTTCAGTGAAATTTTCAGATTGATGGGTGTAAATTTACTTAGCACTCTATCTATGTATTTTACATTGTATTCACATGTCTCTGAGTATATAATGATATCATCAATATATACCACCATCCAGCCTTCCAATATTTCTTCCTGGAATATTGTGTCCATCATCCTTTGGAAGTGGGCTGGTGCATTTTTGATGCCAAATGACATCCTGGTATAGTCATATATGCCCATATGGAATATCATTCTGAGCAATTTAATGGAGTTTGGCTTAACCCCATTTCGGTGGAAGCCTTTCATACAATCCATTTTGGTTATGTATTTGGCTTTTGCCAGTTTATCCAAGGCATGAGGTATCCTGGGTATAGGGTACCTGTCTGCTTTTGTGTAGTTATTCAGAGCTCTGAAGTCTCCACACAGTCTGAACTTGCCATCATGCCAGGTGATTAGGACAGGAGCGGTTATTTCCACTATTTCATTATGTCCAATCTTCCTGATGACAGCCATGTCCAGGAGTTCAGTGATATGTTTTTCAATTTCTTTCCTAGTTTCCAGATTTTCTGGGTAAGGAGGTCTCCTGAGCATGGGTGGATAAGGTCTCTCCACATCCAGATATAGTTCTATATCATGGCCTTTGATCTTGCCTAGTGGCTCTTCACCAATGGAAAATGCTGGTCTATTCTTCCTCAGAATCTTAAGTAAACTTAGTTTTTGTTTACTGGTGAGAGTAGTGCTATACTGGCCCTCTCTGAATTCATTCAGTAACTCCTCCAGTGGGTCATGAGTAGAGATTTGGTATATATCAAGTGAAAATTCCTTCTCCTTGTTGGTACCTATGGTGATATGCCTGTTTTTACTATTGTAAATATCTATTCCATACATCCTTTGGTATTCTGTTCCCAGTAAGAAGCCTTGGATGTGGGCAGCATCAAGCACTATAAGCTCTGGGTTGAGTCTGATATTACCCTTCCTGTGGGGTATAATTATCTCTTTGATAATTGTCCCAATAGAAGTCATCTTCCCTGAAGCACTTTTAAAGTTTCTTGCTTTGGTGGGCAAGAGTTGATTTTCCCAATTTGGGAAGTGGTTATCCAGATAATTTCTGGCCACTATGGAGCAGTGTTCCCCACTATCAATGATCATTGGCTTTTGAGCATTGCCAATACAGACAGTCATTTTTTTGGCTGTTCCATGTGTATATGCCATTCCTCTTGTTGTTGTGACCAGGAATTTTTGTGCATCTTTTGTATGTTTGCACAAGTTTGTGTTGGCAGTGTCCTGTGGCATCCCTGCTTCCAACTGTATGTCCTGAATTTCAAATGGAGTTTCCTCTTGGTATTCCACTAGAAATTCTTCTCTTGGGTCTTGGTCATCATCAGATGGTTCTCTGATGGTATCACCCTTGGAGTCTGATTCAGAACCCTCAGTTGAGGATTCCTCCTCTGGGACTTTCTCAATGGTGTAGACTTTTTTCTTTGCCTTTGGACAGTTGTTGGCATAGTGGTCTGTTGAACCACAATTATGACAAGAATTCTTCTTCTTTGCCACTTCTGCCACCCTTTCTTTGGGTTTGTCTTTAAACTCTACCCTTAAAGGTTGTTTCTCTTTGAAAAAGCTGCTCTTATATGGGGTGAATTTCCCTATATTAGTTCTTTTCCTTATGTCTTGTAAGGTATTAGCAATGTCATCTAGAGTGCAATTTTGGTTGCATCTGCATTTTACTGCATGCTCTAGTTCTCCTGGCAGTTGTGTCAGAAGCTTGTGATTCCTCATTTGGATGTTCATCTGAGGATCAATGGCTTTAAGTCTTTTAGACTTTCTAAGACACCACTCATATGGATCTTTGTCCACAGAGTATTTGTCATTGTCAAATGACATGGTCTTTTGCCATATCCAGGTACCATTACTGTACGTTTGGATGATTTGACTCTTTCACCATGGCCAGTTTCTCCTGCCATGGATTTCTTTCATTTCTGTGTACCATATACTAGCATAACCTTTAAATTCTGTATTGAGTCCAGCAGTAATCCAGTAGTCTGGTATGCTTGGTACATCAATGAAGAGTCCATCAATAAAATCTATGAGTTCCATGTGATCATATTCTCCAGTTCCAGAGATTTTGGGCCAGCTTGAGGCCTCAGGAAGCTGTTTCAAGGCTTCCTTTTCAGAATAATACATCTTATCTCCATCCTGGTATTGTGATGGAGATCTTGCCTTATTCATCAACATGGCATCTGCTTTTATGTAATCTTGGTGATATGGATTATCCATAACATGGCCTTGTGGTTGGGGCTTCATGCTATGGTAGACATTAAACAGTTTGTTTATGTCTTGATCCAGACAATCCCTGTCCCTTATGCTGTGGTGTTGTTCTTCAAAGACTAGATTCAGTCTTTTGTTGGTTTCTTCAGAGGCTTTTCTCAATTGAGCATGTTGTTCTTGAAGAGTTTTAAAAATTTTATCCATGGAGGCTGTTAATTCTTTCATCCTCTCATAGCTTTCTTCAAGTTCTGCAAACTGATTTTGAGTTTGCTCATCATATTAGGACATTTGTAACCACAGTGCATCACTGCTTAAGTTACTCTCAGGTGTGACAACATTATGTTCAATCTGAGTGGGGGTAATGTTTCTATTAATGGGACTACTGATTCTAAAGTTGCTTACAACTACTTCTGGCTCTTGTGCACTTATTTCACCAAATCCAACAGCTTCTGTATCATGGGGTCTGACTCTCTCTTCCTCTGGTTGAAGGAGGGCTTTTTTTCCCCTTGTTTTCTTGTCTTCTCCTGGAAACTTCCTGGAATTGTGGAAGAATGGTGACTCTTGGCCACTGATCTTCTGGTTTCTGAATGGTGTGAAGCCATTGGAGAGCTTATTTTGCCTGCTCCTTGTGAGCCTGAAGGAATCTGAGTATGATCTGTCTGGGTCAGTTGTTCTTCTATAGCTTGAATAGTGGCTTGATTCTCCCTTATCCTGGTTGCCCTTGCCTCCAGGAGTCTGAACTTCCTGGTAGGATTCCAACCTTTGGTAATTACCATAAGGTCCTTGAAGTATATCTCTTTGAGACAGATCTTCTGGAAACTTGCTCCAAGTTCTTCCCAGTGAGCTGCTAGGTTGAACCTCTTGTTGTACATGCTCCATTGAAACAAATCTTTGAGGAGTTGGTGGGCTGAAGAACTTGCTCCATGTCTTTCCAGTCCTCTGGTTTGAGATCCCTGTTGAAATGGAGTGTGAATGGCAAGGTTGATATTATCTCCCTCATTGTTTTGCCATCCACCACTGTTTCCAAGGTGTCCTCCTCCAGGTCTTCTGATTCTGGACAAGCCTTCTCTGTCCTCTGGTTGGTTCCTTTGGAAGCCAAGGTCTCTGAGGTATACAAGTGACATGTCAGTGTTTGCAAGAAGTCAAAAACTTTATGTTCTTAGGGTATTTACCTTTGACTGTGCCTTGTACAAATTTGTTGTCTTCTGATTTGGGCAATTTCCCTTTAGAGGTGACAACTGGGTTAATTATAGTAATTTTCCCTGTACAAGCTGTTAAGGTTGGTTTACCTTGTATTGAAGCAGAATTTCTTGGTTTTCTACTCTTCTGAGTGGCTATAGGTGTCCACTTCTTTGCTGTGATCAGGCCTTCACTGTGCCTCTTTCCTTTGCCTTTGCTTCCCTCTGGTTTTGAGGGTGTCACTGGTATGGTGGCCTGTGACTGGCTTCCAAGTGGTATGAAGTTATCTTCCACTGAATAAAACAGGAAAAGAGGGCTTAATGTCAGTTAAGACTTCTTAAAATTCTCTTTGCACGTCTAAGAATGGCCTCTGGGCTTGTATATTACTACAATATACCCTTGTATAATAGCAGTGTAATTGAATTAACAATTTCACTTCAGAAATACAGCTTACTGATATTTGGTGCACTGTTTGTATACCAATATCTCACAGAATAACTTGTGATTGGCAAGTATAAACTGATAAAAAGTGGTATGTAAGAGGGTAATTGAATTAACAATATGCCCAACCACACCCCATCTGTTGGTTTTACAGCAAGAGGTGTCTTTATTTAATTAAAATAAAGACTTGTATTGGTGGCTTAGAGTGTTTTGATATTTAAAACACGCCAAAAATAAAGGTCTTGTGGTTATTACCCATGTGACAGGTACTCTTTTTAATATGAGTATCAAGAAATATATAATATATATATATATTTTAAGAAAAATTATGCCTAAAAATCAAAAAAAATGTCAGAAATAGAGAAAATAAGTGAAAAAATCACTTTTAAGGTCCAAAAAAGTTAAAACACGGCCAGGCCCCCAAAATTTCAGGTTGAGTCTATGTAGAAGTGGTAATTATGCTATTTACAACTTTATCTGTGACTGTGACACGTGATAAAAGATTAAGAAAAAAAGTATTGATTTATAATAAGGGTTTATAATAAGATTTAAAGGGCTTGACTCTTATAAAATAGTGGTGGTGAGTGCTGTTGAAATCCCTGGGTGCAGCTTTACCTGTTGTATGACAATAATAAAGACTACAATAATTAATATTATAATTATACCTGTTTATTTTCCAAGGGTATAACTGTTTTTGACACTTGTACTATGTAGGAATCTAAGAGCAGGATGTGGAAAGCTTTTCTGGCTGTAAAAAGCCCTCTTATCCTGAAATGGGGTGGAAAGGCTGCTAGACCTTTCTACGTTGAGGAAGTGAAGATTTTTTCACTCTCTGAGACAGGCTTGTGGTTTGAAAAGGCCTGTATAGCCTGTAATGGGCTCAGATGTGGTTTTGAAACCACATCTGGGGAGTTTTCACCAATACAGGGTGAAACCTTTCATCTGGGGACCACATAGCCTTCTTCTGATGTGTATGACACATACAATTCTGTACAGAAACTGTATGGGAGCCCAGTATTGACTGACGTATGAGGGATTGAAGTATAAACATGCTAATTCATCTGTTTGAAACATTATAATCATGGTTATGGGATATTATCCCATGGTAAGGCTGTATTGGACAGAATGTGGGATTTTGACCTTAAAACAGCCATAGCTTTGTCAGTTCTTGAGATATCAACCTCAAAATTGGTTCAGTGTGTATCCCTGTATGTGTTCTACACAATTGTACCTTATTTGATGTGGTTATCATTAAATATGGCAAAGTCATCCCATGTACCAGATATTTTGTACATATGTGTGTTTTAGGCAAAGCCTGTATTGGGCTTGTTTGCCTCATAGCTTTTATTCTAGTTGACATATGAGGAAATGGATGACACCATAAGATAGCCCTGATTGTTCTCTTTTCAAAAAGACCCCACTTTAGGGATCTCACACTACAACTGTAGAAGTTAGATGAGATGTGAATGTTTTGTGCACCCTTTTTTGGCCTGAATATGACTATAACTTCTGTAATACTGGTGGTAGTTCAGTTTGGTTGATACCATTGGATAGCCCTGACTTAGAGCGTCATTATGCATACCCATTTGATGGGGTTAAGCCTCTTACTCTTTATTTCAGATGAGAGGTGAAAATTAAGGTTTATGCTCAGCAACAACTTTGAGCAGGAATAACTTTGTTATTCTTTGTTTTATGATGATGGGACTTGTATAATTGGAAGGAGGTGAGTTTCCCCTTTCCTTTGATACCTTTTGGGCTAATTTGGCTCAGCTCCATGTTATGGTGGTATCTTGGCTATACCATTGGTTTATGGTATTTTGGCTATCATGCTTGTGCTCTGGTTTCAAGTCACAGGCTTACAAGAGTAGTATCATGGACTGGTATATTCACAAATATCATTAGTGACAGGGATCCCCAATTCACTTCAGCACTTTGGACAAACCTTCACCAATTATTTGGCACTAAATTTTCTTTCTCTACAGCCTACCACCCAAGAACTGATGGGCTAGCTGAAAGGATGATACAAACCTTGGAAGACATGGTTTGAACATTTTGTGAATATGGACTTGAATTCAAAGATTGTAATGGATTCACTCATGATTGGTGTACTCTTCTCCCAGCATCAGAACTGGCATATAAGACATCAATTCATGCCAGTACCAATCAAACTCCTGCTATTCTAGAAAAGGGATGGAATCCCAAGTTACCCCAAGATTCTTTAAAAAAAGATTTGGTTTAAATACATCCTTCAGCTTCCAGCTTCAAAGTAATGCTAGACAGAGCTAGAAAGCATGCAGTAAGATGCATGGAAGACTCATTTGCATATTCTAAAGATAAATGGGACAAATCACATGCCACTCCATATTTCAAAGTGCGGGATTAAGTACTAGTATCCACCACCAACTTCAATAACATGAAAGGATGTAAAAAGCTCAAAGAATCTTTTGCAGGAAATTTTTTTATTCAAAACCTCCATGGAGAAAATTCTGTTGAAGTAGAATTATCTGAAGAACTGAGTAACAAGCATCCTACATTTCCAGTGAGCTTGATAAAGCCATATAAATCTAGTGACACTGAAAGGTTTCCCTTGAGGAATAAAGTTCCCCAACTTATACCTCCTATTGATACATCTGGCTTAAAGAAGATCACCAAAGTTCTTAAAGAAAGAAAATTAAGAACCAAAACAGTAAGGGAATACCTTGTTAGGTACAGTGACCCAACTTGTGAAGATGAATGGTTAGAAGAAAAGGACATACATGAAGCTACAAAACTTCTCAGAAGATTCAGACATACTAGAAATAACAATATTACAAAGTAATATTCTTTCTTTAGAGGGAGGGAATGTGAGCTTTTAGAGGTATTTTCATATACCCAAAAGACCACAAACAAAAATTAATATACAAACATAAATAAAATAAATTTATTTACATTATGAAGATAAAAATTAAAATATAAATATGAACTTAAATTTTCTCACAGTAAGGTAAGAATTCATGCAGTTTTTCCACAGATCTGCAAGGATCTGGTACTCTTTGTGCTGCAATTCATTGCTGTAAGCCTTATGTCTGGCTTTGTAAATGTCCACTGAGGCTTCTTGTGGTGGTGTTGGCTCTTTTTGAGGGTAAAACAGTCTTATCAGCTTCAGAATGACACAATTTCTTAATTTTGAGGTCATCAACTGACCCTTGTCCTTCTGTAACTGATTGGATTCTGACATAATCACCTCTATGATGTTTCTGGGAGCTGCTTGAGCAGTTATAGCTGGCTCCTTATCTGGTTGAAGGCATATTTTATGATTAAAAACCTTTAAAATATGAATTTTACGTCAAATAACTTACTATTGGCCAAATTATTAGCTTTATGAAGAGTATTTCTTATATTCAAGTTAATCAATTCAGAAGAAATTGGTTCAGGTTGATTATTCTGCGTCACAATAACAGTATTATTATGGTCAGAATCACCAGTACTGGCAGGAATAATGCTGGTAACTGTTGAGGCTGTTTCAATGTTTTCTTGTCTTACCACATTGTCAGACAGTAAAATTAATCAAAAAGCCAATTAATTAAGTAAAAAAAGGGTATTTCCAAAAAGAAATAAAATGTAAGCCTCACTCATAATATGAAAATGTTTTACTTTTTATGGATTTTTTGAATTATAAGTATTTTTTATATGTTTTTTAAATTTTTCAATATAAGAAAAAGGATTAAAAAAGAGTAAAAAAATATGTCACAGGTAAAATATAATGGGTGGGCCCCCAAATGTAAGGTGTGGATATGAGACTTTGATAAAATATCAAGTACTTTTCCTATCCTCAAAATCTTTATAAGGTAAAATTACTTAAAAAGAATAAGCAATAGTATTCTTAGAGAGAAACCACGCCAATTTTATTATTCTTAACTTTGTAAGTTTAAAACAATAATATAATAAAAGTTTTTTTTTTTACCAACAATAAAAATTTATCCAAAAATACTCTACAAGAGATATTTAAGGCTACAAAAGAAATTTCAATTGTAATGAATTGAGCAAAGAGCTGCAAGAAATTAATTTAAGAAAAAAGTCTTTAAAAAGATATTTAAAGAGAAAACACGCTGTGGTATTCCATACCATTAGTACCAGTTTCAAGCTTACCAATAAAACAAAAGAAAAAAATTATAATAAAACAAATTATGCAAAACATTTTTACACATTACAACTACATATTTCAAGCAGAAATATACAATACGCAGCCTCAAGATCTTATCAAAACAGTATAGTATCAAAGGATTTATCCACCTTATTGCATAATCAATAACAAATTATGCAATTAAAAGGAGTTAATCTAAATAAAGGTATATGAAGATGCACCACAGCATCAGAGCTGTATTTTCCCCACCTTGATTCAATTGAAAGAAGAAATACTTCAAGGCTATGCATAAAATTACAATATATTTTCCAAGAACAAATGCTTCCTTAGTAATAATAACACACATCAAACTTGATAGAAGTGATGCAATCTCCATATGAAATGATACAATACTAAAAGCACCACCAGCATAATTCTCTCTGAACATACGTAAAAAATAGAAACAAAAATACTTTCCCCGCCTTCAAGAAAACATCACCAGCCAAATTATCTCAAAGACATCACATGATTTTGATAAGAAAAAGCACCACCAGCATAATTCTCTCAGAACATACGTAAAAAATAGAAACAAAAATACTTTCCCCGTCTTCAAGAAAACATCACCAGCCAAATTATCTCAAATACATCACATGATTTTGATAAGGAAAAGAACCACCAGCATAATTCTCTCAGAAAATACGTAACAAAGTCACCAAAAATGAAAGTGTCAACGGCAAAATTATCTCTAAGACATCACATGATTTTGATAAGAAACATAAAGCACCAGCATAATTCTCTCATATATATCATATGACTAGAAGAAAACTCAATTGTCAGGAGCTTTATTTTCTCCACTTTCTTGGCAAAAAAGAAAACATCACCAGCCAAATTATCTCAAATACATCACATGATTTTGATAAGGAAAAGAACCACCAGCATAATTCTCTCAGAACATACGTAAAAAATAGAAACAAAATACTTTCCCCGCCTTCAAGAAAACATCACCAGCCAAATTATCTCAAATACATCACATGAGTCTGATAAGGAAAAGAACCACCAGCATAATTCTCTCATAACATACATAAAAATAGAAACAAAAAATACTTTCCCCACCTTCAAGAAAACATCACCAGCCATATTTTCTCAATGACCGCACATGACTCTGATAAAAAGAAAATCTCACCAGCCAAATTATCTCAAATATATCACATGATTTTGATAAGAAAAAGCACCACCAGCATAATTCTCTCAGCAAACACATTGCTACACCAAAACTACATGTCTCACTAGCTAAAACCTCTCAACTATGATTTTTTCTAAGTACCCTGTTTTGAGAAGCTCTATGAAGGCCCAAAAGCTATAAATAGAGGTCCTCTCTCCCTCATTTTTCCCATCATCATGGAACAAGTTCCCACTATCCAGGATCACCACCATCCCTGAACTAGCAGGATATCTAGAATAGTAGTATGTTTTAGTAGTGAAACGTTCAGTAGCCTTGCTCAGTAGCTTAGTATTAGTGAAGAATAGTAGTATAACCGTATTAAAAGCTCAGTAGCCTTGCTCAGTAGCTTAGTATTAGTAAAGAATAGTAGTATAACTGTAGTTAAAGCTTAGTAGCCTTGCTCAAAAGCTTAGTGTTATTAACAAAGAGAAGTAGTAGTGATATAACTCAGTATTAAAAAAAATCCTAAAAGAATCAAATCCAGTAGTCTTATTATTAGTACTCATATCAAAAAAAAAATCATTATAATCAACCTAAAACCATAAAAAATATATATATTCTTATCATTCTTATCAAAAAAAAAACAAAAAAAAATATTCTTATTAGTTTCATTAAAATAACAGAAACCCAAAACATATATATATATCTATTATAATCACTTTTATTAAAATAAAATAAAAAAAATCTAGTGTTTGTTTTATCAGAAATTTTAGATCAGAATTTTTACTGTAGTGTTAATGATAGGTCTGATTTAGAGACTGCTGATAAGTCTTCTCTATCTGTTAAAGCCACAAATCTTATTTTATTTTGTGATTCTCTGTAGGCTGACTATTCAGTATTATTTAGAGGGGCAGCTAATACACCTTAGCACCCATGGTTATTGGACAATTCTGAAATTCAAAACAGACTTACCAATAATTTCCCCCTCAAGGTACTGCCTTATTTCATCCCACACCAAAAGGAGTTCCCACAAAGCCCAAAAGTGACCAGAGTGAATTTGGAAACAAAGTGACAAAGTTAACAGTGATGAAAGATGC
Organism: Austropuccinia psidii; assembly: GCA_023105745.1. Lineage (NCBI taxonomy): Eukaryota > Fungi > Basidiomycota > Pucciniomycetes > Pucciniales > Sphaerophragmiaceae > Austropuccinia > Austropuccinia psidii. Next base: position 44,709,774 of record JALGQZ010000012.1, on the reverse strand, counting down.
TTTAATTCAATTTTGGGGTGATTCAGGGGTAAAACTGATTATAAGAGTTACAAACAATGATTATAATAATTTTTTCACGTGGTGAAAAGGTTGAAAATGATATTAAACAGGTGGTTGGAATCTTTTATTGATTGGTTTAACAGTGTTTAAACTAATTATAAAAGGAAAAGATTCTAACATGAAGGGAGAAGTGGGGCAAAGACATTCTTTTATAGCCATAAATTTTCTTGCAACAAAAGTAAATTTTAATGTTGTCAGTTGTGGAAAGCACTCTGACAACAGAAGAGCCAATTATGACATCATTGAACCCTGGTTTAGAACAAAAAAGCGGTGGTTTTAGCCATTTTTTGCTATTTTTAGCCATTTTAGACCCTTAAATGAGCCATTACTATAGTATTACCTGGCCTAGAGCCTTCAAAACACATTGTGGTATTCCATACCAGTTTTGCCAAGGTTCAAATCCACAATGTCAAATCCAAAAATCTAATCAATAATAATGATAATATAATAATTATAAGAAGAAAGTAAAGATAAAAAGTGAAAGATAAAAGTAAAGAAAATTGCAAGGAAAAGGAAGAGAATTATATTAAAATACCAAAAAACAGTATTCCACTGGAATCTACATCAAATTTTACCTATAGTCACATATTGCCTCAACCCCATAATATCAATAATTCTCTAGATATCATGGATTAAAGAAGAGAAATGATACTATACACTCTATACTAGGTACAAGAATATTCTGAAAAATAATTCAGCTTGTCCAAATATTCAATATGAATAAAAATGTGTAATATTACATAAGGGATACCATTACTCTTACAATATCATGTGTTACATGTCTTTACATAAAAAAACACTTAAATATAAGTTAACATAGTGTTACATTACTCAATCCCCACTTAAACTCCCATAACCAAACATTACAGGTATGACTTACAAATAAGATTTGACAAAGAAAAATACTCAACTAAATACAGATCAAGGCTGTGAAGAATAAAAATAAGCTTAGTAGAGATAAGAATACAGTTTTAAAAAATGGTGCAATAAACCAAACATATGGTGCAATATCTGTATCGAATGACACCATTCCAAATTTAAACACTAGCAAAAATTACTCAAGGCTGTGCATAATAAGAATAAAGTTTAGTTGAAAAATCAGTATAGCTCAAAAAGTATGGTGCAATCAACCAAACATATGGTGCAATATCTGTATCAAATGACACCATTCCAAATTTAACCACCAGCAAAAGTGTCTCAAGGCTGTGAATAAGAAAAATAAGGTTAGTAGAGATAAGAATAAAGTTTTAAAAAATGGTGCAATCAACCAAACATATGGTGCAATATCAGTATAAAATGACATCATTCCAAATTTAACCACTAGGAAAAATGACTCAAGGCTGTGCATAATAAAAATACAGTTTAGTTAAAATACAAATATAATTCAAAAAGTATGGTGCAATCATCCAAACATATGGTGCAATATCCCTAACAAGTGACACCATTCCAAATTTAACCACTAGCAGAAATGTCTCAAGGCTGTGCACTGACAATAATAGGGTTCAGAATGGTGCAATCAACCAAACATATGGTGCAATATCTTGATCAAATGATACCATTTTTAATTTACTCACCAGAAAAAATGTCTCAAGGTGGAATTTTTCTAAGTCACTTGTTTTGGGAAGGCTCTATGGAGGACCCAAAAGGTATAAATAAAGGGCCTCTCTCCCTGTTTTCCCCCCATGCTTCTTATTCAGACAATAATCTTGAGGATGAATCCATCCCTTCTCTAGTAGGATAATCTAGTATTTATATTGAAAAAGATCAGTAGCAAGGCTCAGTATCTTATAGTATTATTTTTGGTAAATTAATGAAATATATTTCTAATATTAATGAAAGAGTTTAATATTATTTAATAGTCTTATCATTATAGTAGCAGTGTTGAAGTAGTGTTTAAAGATATTATCATTAGTGATCTTATCTAACTTATCAATAACCCTTATTTATAGAAGGAATATCATCTTATCCTTATACCTTATATCATAAGCCTTTTAAGTATATTGGATCATATTTCTATTGATCCTAATAGTATTATAATACTATTATATCATTTATGTCTTACCCTTATATTAAACAAAACCACCCTTAAAGAATTATCTTACCCTTAAATTATTATAACTATATTGATAGTATTATTAAATCACCTTTAAAAGTATTAGTTAGCTATCAAGATTATTATTCATATTAATAGTGATCTTGAACAATATTCTTTAAAATATCTCAGGTATTGAAAGAAGGAATACTAGAAGAATTAATTAAAAAGAATTATAATCAATAACAAGAAAGTTAAGCAAACCTAAATTATTAAAAAATATTAACTATTACCATTATTATCATAGTGATCTTTTATTGACAGACTGATAGAGACTGCTGAAGAAAATTCTCTAATTGAAAAGCCACAAAACTCAATAATTTATTGGTGATCTTATCAGAAGGTTATTCTTTTCAGTATATTTAGAGGGGCAGCTAATACACCTTAGCACCCATGGTTATTGGCTCACTCTGCAATTTAAAACATACTCACCAATAATTTCCCCCTCAAGGTACTGCCTATTATTTATCCCACAACAAAAGGAGTTTCCACATCTGGTGTCCCAACAGTGGCTTTCAAATCTCAAGTATCATTAATAAGATCACATTATCAAGCTTAAAAATCATAAAAAATCAAAAAGAAGCAAAAAGAATCAATCAATAAAAAATATTAAAAATTAAGTCATTGTTTAGATCAAAACTATAATGGAGGAATCATCATCCTCAAAGAAGGCTCTAACCTCTGAGGAGGAATTGGAAAAAGAGCAGTCCAGAATTGAGGAATTAGGTCAGGAAGAAAGTGAAGAAGAGGATTTTTCTTACTTAGAAAATGATGAAGAATTTCAGAAGAAAAGGTTAGAGTTACAGAAGGCTATGGAAAGAGCTGCAAGAAGACATGGAAAGAAGACAAAATCAAGTCAATTCTCACCTGAACCTACTGGGGATGCAACTATTAAAAGAATGCTCAGACCCCAGAAACCATCACCATCACCAACCCCAAAGACATTTGCAACATCCACACCAGGAACATTGCCAAGAGCTGCAATATTTGCAAAAAGGGTACATATTACAACACCAACTCAGCAACCTGAAAGAGTTACAATACCTACAAGAAAGATTGTTAAAATAAAGGCAAAAGATTATAACCTCAACTTTGATGGAAGTGATGTTGAGGATTTTATCAAGAGAGCTGAAAGGATAGCATCAATTGAAGGAGCCAATGAAAGGGATTTGGCCATGCAAATAGCATTCTGGAGTGAAGATAATGATATCAGATATGAAATTGAAGGAATGCCAGGATATGAAATGGAGGATTGGGATCAATTGAAAAAGGAAATGATAAGTAAATGGGGAAAGGTGGAACCATGAAGAAGACACAGGAAAGATTCATTAATAAGACTATTTAATCAAACTCAACAGGAGGGAGGAGTCAAAAGTTTGTCCCAATACAAAAGCTTATTGGGGAATATGACATAATTTCAAAATATCTGCTGAAGTATGGGTATATCAAAAAGGAAAATGATTATCATGAAGATGTCTTTGATTCTTTATCACCAGAAATTTAAAGTAGTGTTACTAAAGAAATGATCAAAGACAGGACCATGGTTCAAGCAAGAGATGGAGGATACATCTTACCTGAGATGGATATCCTCAGAAATTATATTGAGGCAGAATTGGAGGCAGCAGTAGTAAGTAAAGGGAAATCACAATTATCAAAGTCAGATGAAATCAAAAGCAAAAAGAAAACCAGATTTGAAGATGAAAGCTGGGAGGAGGTCATCAAGCAAGTGAAAGATATTACAAAGAAAATAAATACTCCACCAGCTCAAGAGGCTCATGTTAATGAAGCACCAAAAGAAGTAAATCCAATGAAGGATGTTTTGGAACAGCTGAAGTAACTATCAGAGGCTTTCAATCCACCAAAGGAGGTCTAGAAGGATAAATCAAATACACAAGGATCAGGCTTAGCACCAAATGCACAACCATTCAGACAAAGAAATACTCAGGCACCTTTACCTGAAAATTATCAGCCTTATGTTCCAGCACAACTGTATCCAAGACCACCCTTAAAGTGCTATTACTGTTTTGAAAATAGTAGTTCATTGACAAGATGCAGCTACCTGGCAGAAGATATGGAAAAAAGAATTGTCAGTAGGTAAGGATTAAATTTCCTTTACCCTAATTTCCAAAGAGTACCCTCAGAAGGAACCAAATCTCCAAAGGATTTAGTTGGGGAATTTGATAAGGAAGAAAAAGAAATTTCAAACAAGATAATTCAAAAGGAAAAGCCTTTATCAAGACCAGAAGATCAAAAGATAGTTGAGCTGAAAAAGGAAGAAAAAGAAGTTTCAATTGCTCAAGTAGAAGACTTGGGTAATTGGGAACCACCAATAGTATCTTCACCCACTGACATTTTGGAAACACATGCAACTCTCAGACAGACAAAGAAAAGATTGGCTAAGCAAGAAAGCCAAAATAGAGAAGATTCTCAAAGTAAAAGACCTATACTACCAGGAACCTATCATGAGGATGAGGCTGAAGAAGAGATGAAGATGATTTTTCCAGCCAAATATAAAGATAAACATACAAAAAGAGATGAAACATTTGAAGGAACTGAAAGTAAAGAAAAAGAGAATGTTGAGGAGGAAAGTGACAAGCTAAATAAAAAGATTTTTCACCACAAAACTGAAAAGAAAGAATTCATAAAGGATAAGAAAGAATTAAAACCAAAATTGGCAATTGAAAATGTGATAAAGACAATCATGGAACAGAAAATTAACTTAACCTTGGAAGAAATATTATCAGTCTCACCAACCTTCATTCACAGGCTTCAAGGTATTTCTCTTGAAGAAAAGGAAGCTATGAAATCAGTTAACACTTTGGACATTAAAGAAGATGTTATTTCTATGAAGATTAAAGACTTTGAAAAACCAAGACTTAATTATGCCTGTCCACTTGGGTTTATGCAAGTATTTGTTGGAAAAGAACAATATCCAGTAATGGCACTGGTAGATACAGGATCAAAGCTCAACATAATCACTGAAGATGCAGCAATAAAAGCCTCTCTTCTAAACAGAAAGCTCAACATTAATTTAAGAGGAATTGGAGGACATACAACATCATTAATTGGATTAGCTGAATTCACACATGTACTCTTGCCTTCTGGAGAAGAAAAGGAAATTTCTTTCTTCATTGCCAAGGGGGCAGTACATACAGTCCTTGGAAGGCCCTTCTTGGAAGACAATGACATTAGATTGGACTTTTCACAGAAACAAGGTGAAATATTTAGCTATCAAGAAGCAGATGGTAGAATATTATGTATGCCAATATGCAAACCCCATATGTTGGGATGGCAAACAGGACCACCAAGAGGAATGGAGCTTTGTTCAATGGGAAAAATGAAGGATTGGTTTAGCAAAGTAAAATTGAAAGAAGCTGAAGATAAATCTAAAGAGAATATAAAAAGTATTTTCAAATCAACTAAAAACAAAGATTATCAAAAGATAAAGTCTATGGAATGTAATTTAGATGAAATATTATCCATAATGGATAGGAAAATATAGAGAATGAACCTCAGGAGGAAGTGGAAGGAGACCAAGAGGGAGAAGAACAAAAGCCAGAACAGGGACCGTCAACAGAAGCACTATCAAACCAAACAAAACCAGAAAATTCAAAGTCATTAGCCTTGTATTTAGACAAGGCAATAAAAGAAAACAAGGAATGGGCTACATTTGATCCCAAAAAGTGGGAGGAATTGATTAACAGAAATCTACCACCTTCAAGTGAATATGAAGATTATGCTAAAACCCAAAACCCTCAAGTAAACAACCTAAGCTTAAGCCCATGCCCTGACCTCTGGAAAATTGATGATGAAACTGAAAACAACAAAAGCTATATATGGAAACAAGATGAAAAATCAAATTGGTACATGGAAGAAGTCAATGAAGCAGAGAAAAAGGAAAATAAAATGAGCTATAAACCAATTGACACCAACAATATGTTATACCAGGTTATGGCTAATGGCTCAGAAATCATAGAAGGACCACCAATACATAGTAGAAAAAATCCCCACAAGATATGGAAATTGAAATGAAGCCAGAAATGAACAGTGATCAATACTGTGAGGACTCATTGGAAGATATGAGAAATGAAATTATTGACGGTTTCAAAGATGAATAATTTATGAAGGAATACAATAAAGAAGAATCTAATCAAACTGATGAATTCCAAATACATAAAATTTCTCAAGATCGTCCAAAGAAAAAAATAAAGCACTCTAATGCTTATGAAAATCTTTGGGAGGGCTACAATAATCATGACTCTTTAAAAGAAATTAAGCCAAGATTATATTCATATCAAAAGCCAGAAGCAAATTTCATAGAAGTTGAAGTCTCACCATTTCAAAAGGATCTCATGAACACTATTCTTTCCTATGATTTAAGCCCAAAATTCCCATGGAGAATTGATGAAGACAAGAAAATGGACTTTGATAAAGAAGGTTTCTTGAAATATTATGATGAAATGTCTGGCTGGCAACTTCCAACACCTGAAGAAGAGCCAGATTTCATAATTCTTCCCTACATTGAATTCAAAGATATATACTTTGAGGGTCCATCAAGAATAAAAGGAGGAAAATGGTTGAAGAATCTTCCAGGATATGACCTGTCAAAATTAGACTTCATGGAACTCTTGAATGAGGAAGGAATTAAGGGTAATTTGGAAAACCAGTATTGGGAGGAAGTATTTTCCTTTGATGAAAAAACAAGGAACGCTCTTTATGATGGTAGAATTTGGCCACAAGAAGACTTCAATTTGCATAATATGGAGCTTCTTGGTGGAAATCCTTTCTGGGAAGAGTATGGATACCTCTTTATACACAAAGAAGAAGGATTCATAAGAAATTGGAAAGGTAATACCCTAGAAGAAAGGAAGAAAGGAGGGAAAATACTGGGAGAAATAGCAAAGGATATATGTGTGAATAGAATTCTTCAGAAAAAATTAAAAGGAAAATGGGTTTCATGAATTGAATATGTTTTTTTGCACATGTAAAAAAAAAGAAGGGAAAGTACAAAAAAAAAAAATTAAAAAAATATATATGAATGAAGATTTGGGTATGCAATATTTTTAACTGTAAAAGTATTATAAGGCTATGTTTAAATTGAAAAAAATAGGGGGTGGGTGTCTGTTTCTTATTCCACCTCTAATGGTTTAAGTTTTTGGGATGAAATCCTTGGGAATTTCAATATCAATTTATATTCAATTTTAATATAAATATCATTAATTTCAAGACCTTTTAAAAAACAGAAAAAATTGATAAGATCATAATCTTTAAAAAAATTAACAAAAAATCAAGATGACAAAGCTTGGATGTTATGGGGAGGAATTGTTGGAGGATAAAGAGATTTTTGATCAAAGGCAATTAAAGAAGCAATATGAAGAATTCATTTTTATGTATGAAGATGAATTTAAAAAATTTCAGTCATTAAGTCACCAACCAAGAGAAGAAAAGTAAAAATTGGAAGAAATAAGGTTGTTATTGGGGGAACTTAGAGTTTTGAATGAAAAATTAGCTTATTATAGAAATTACTTACCATCAATGAGCAAAGTACAGCTGAAGCCAATTCTGAAAACCTCCAGCTTACATAGTTCAAAAACAAAAAAGAGAAGAAAATAAGCAAAATTCAATTTGAATAATCAAGTCCAGTATTTTTGGCAGTGACTTACTGCCTTATAAAAGAGGACCAAAATATTTCTCACCTTATCACTTAAAATTTTCATTGCTTCAAGTTTTTGGAATTAACTTCCTGCCTTATCAAAGAGGATTAATTCTTTAAGAAAATATTTCACTTAGATTATTTATTTCATCCACCTTTACCAAGAAGCTATTATAATCATTGATATTCTTTAACATCAAGAAACCATTACCATTTTTTTTATCATATTTTATGTTTTATAATCATCATGTCGGAAACTAATGAAGCAGACAATACCATCTGGATCTATTGGACACACTCAGAAACAAATTAAGAAAGCCAAGACCTCTGGATTAGCCATCATTTTCAAGGACTTAACAATGAAGACCAAAGATGGGGCTTACCAATTATTGAATACTTCAAGATACCAATTATTCAAAGTATCCCCTTTATTGAATTTGAAGATTTATTTGGAAATGAAGATATTACTCAAGAAACCCCTGCAGAAGCCTATTCAAGCCAGCTTCCTGGATCAAACCTTTCAAAACTAGAATTTTTGGATATACTTAATTATGATGGAATTAAAGGAAATCCCAATAATGACTTTTGGAATGAAATTTTATATATGGATTTGGATATAAGGAGTAGTCTTTACTGGGCAACAATACAAGCTCAGAGATGGTTTTGTCTTGAAGAATATCAAATTAAGGGTGAAATTATTAAATGGAGAGGGGACTGCTATATTTTTGAAAAGGGATTGGATTTTGATTTAGAGGATAAAGTCTTACAATTACTAATTATAATGAAGAATCACCAGTTTTGTTTGAAAAAAGAAGAATGGAATAAGTTATGGAAAGAAATTTTCAGTAGCAAGATTAAAAGGAAAATCAAGAAGAATCAGGATTATTTCAAGAAAATTATCCTTCAGAAAATTAAAGGCCCAGCATGGCCTTAAACTGCAATTCAACTATTTAATCACTGTTTTTCTTACTCTATTTTAGGTCAGTTCATCAAAGAAGAATATATCAACAAATGCAAGGACCAATGATACATGATGGCCCAGCATGGCCTTAAGCTGCAAATTTAATTTCTGAATTTTCTGTAATAGTATCAAAAAAACATAAAAAAAACATATATATATATATATATATATTCTATTAATAATCAATAAAAGAATGAAGAAAAAAATCTATATATAACTAATAAAACAAGAAAAATTAATAATTGATATGGAGATCAGAAGTGATAGTTGTGGTAAAGATATTTCAATTAGTATTAAAAAAAAAGAAGAAAAAGAAAAAAAAGAGCTGGTTATAAAATTCATCTAGAAAGAATCTTTTAGTTTTTTTATTCTGTAATCGTATCAGCAGTTTTTTCATACTTAAAAAAAATAGGGGTGGTTAACTATTTCTTATACCACCCAAAGCACAAGTGGCTACAAGCTTTGGGGAAAGTGGGACTTTAGCAATGAAGCATCAGTTTATCAATTTAATAAATCAAAATAAATTGAATTGATTTTCTTGAAAGAATTCACATATTACATTATAATTTATATTAGCTTATTTTCCATTAATAAAGTACTTAGATATTTCTTGAATTCTCAATTTCATGAATAATTACCTTTCATCAGGCAAAAAATTCCTCATCATTGCACTTCTTCCAAAGAAGATTGTTGCTTTTTTTTAAAAAAAAAAACAAGTTATAATTTTAAACAATCATTTCAAAATATAATTCAACAAAATAATCTGCAAGCAGGGAAGATTTAATAAGTATTATGTTGAAATTGAAAATAAATAAAACAAATAAGTATTATGAACTTACTAATACAAGAGGAAATGTTGAATAACAAATACTTCAAGATTTTTTCACTACAAGAAGACTAGACATTTGAGAAGGAAGAAAAAAGACCTTTTAAGTTATGTGTAGCATTAATCCTAAAGAGAAATTATAAAGAAACTTATCTTAACATTCTAGAACTGAATCAATCAGTAAGCCAAAATGGAAATTATTGAGCTGAACTACTCAATACACATACATGCTACACACATACACACAGCATGCATACACACATAGCACATACAAAGAATCCAACCCACAAGGAGGGGTGACCAGATTTTTTAATTTAATTATTCTCTTTTTTCAATTTTTAATTTTTTTTTTTAAAAAAAAAATTAATAAAAAAAACTGTCCACCCCTCCTTGCTTTAAAAATAAATTAGAAGAAATAAAAAAAGTAAAACCAAATCATGAGGAAGGTGGAAGAAATGTAGAAAATAAATATAAAGCTATATTGAATAAGATAATATTAAAATATAACCATCATAACATTATAATATTGAAAATGAATTAATACTAACATAGAAATAATATTATAATACTATAATTTTAAATTCAATAAATGAAAAAACAGCAATAGTAAAATGTATATGACCCTGAATGATGAATAAATAAAAGTAATCTTATTAATTTAACATTATAATATTTAGCATATAATTTTAACCTTAAAATATATATAATGATAAATATTATCAAGGTTATTCAAAAGATAAATATACAGAGGCAACTGGCCAGGTTGACCCTACATAATTTATTTTTTAACCTCACTTGGTTTAAAGCATAACAAAAATTTAGAATATTTTTCTCTAAATATATAAATAAAAAATTACTTTGAAAAAAATAAGTATGAAAAGCATGGGAGAGTAGCTTGAGAATTCAGCTCCTTTCATATTGAAGCAAAGAGCTTTTGGGACACCCACAACTTGACCATCATAGAACTAGAAATAAAATAAACTTGTTGGTTCTTTGCAAGTTTTTTTAGTTTAATTCATACTTTTAATTAATTATAAAGTTTAATTTCTCTTCATTTAATTGTTTCTAAACAAATATAAATATAAATAAATATATACAGATATAAATAAAAATAAATATATATAAATATAGATATATATATATAAATACAAATAAATATAAATTTATATAAATAAAGATATATAAATACACATAAATATAAATAAATGTAAATTTATATAAATAAATATATACAAATATAAATATAAATTAATATAAATTTATATAAATAAATCTATATAAATACAAATAAATATAAATAAATTTTGATTCCTATAAATAAATATAAATAAACATAAATAAATATAAATAAAAATTTAATTAAACAAATAAATGTTAATATATATAGATATACATAAGTATAAATAAATAAAACAAAACACATTGAAATAAAGCTAATCAATTAATACAAATATATATAAATATAAATAAATGAATATAAATACAAATAAATCTAAATATATATAAAGAAATATATATAAACATAAATACACATAAATACAAACTCAACTGAATAAATAAATTAATTTATATATATATAAATATAAAGAAATATAAATTTATATAAATAAATAAAAAAAATTAATTATAGATATAAGTAAAGATAAATATAAATATACATGAACATGAATAAATATATAAAATCAAATAAATAAACAAAATGAAAACAAATTTTAATTACAAATAGTTTTTTTTAAAAAATAATAAAAAAAAATATATACAATAATAAAATAAACAAAAAAAACCAAGATTGATCAAGCAATCAAATATACAAAATCAATAAAAAAATCTGGATGTGCTCAAAAAAAAAGACTAAATGATAGTAAAGTACAGTACAGTACAGTTCCCTGCCCAAAGTATGTGAACGCGGGCAGGGCAGCTGTATGGATACACGTGCTGCACGCGCGGCAAGCAATGCCTGGCTCTCATTTGTCAGATCTTTTATCTTTGTTTTTTTTTCCTCGTTCTTGTTTCTCACTTTGTCTCATTGTCCAACACTTGTCTTCAGCTTATCCGGTCATGAGCGCCCTGCCAACGCATAAAAGCCGCCCCTAGGAGGTCAGTGTGCCCCAACTTGGACAACACTAACCTGACCTCCTCACCTCCAGTAAGTCTCATCCGTTCCTAAACCAACCACTTTGCCATTTTTCAAACGACTGTTTTTTTTAATTTATAGGATATTATGTCTTACCTTAACGTTGAAATGCGCAGGCGGATAGTAGGCATGTGCCAAGCCGGCCTCCCTTTTTGAGCTATATCTGACCTTTCAGGGGCGCCACTCACCACGGTCTACGACACAATGAAGAAATACAAGCGTTTTGGAACCGTCCAGACAGAAAAGAAAACTGGACATCCACCCATTATGACCGCATGAGATCGCCGAGAACTTGACCGCATCATAACTCAAGGTTGTTGCTAAACCATTGCACAAGTCACTGACCTTTTGACTCACCAAGTCTCCACTCGGACAATCCAGCGCGAGATCCACAAGTTGGGTAAGCAGTCTTGCATTGCTCCCAAAAAACCCAAACTCCAACCTCAATAATTCCAATGATGCCTTGCATTCACCCAAGCCCACCGCCATTGGATGATCAATGATTGGGCCTGGGTGATTTGGACGGACAAGCCGCATTTGAGCTCAGGAAAAAGGTCGATTGGGTCTGTGTTTGGAGGACACCTCAAGAGAAGTGGCAACTGGAAAACCTTGCGGTCAACCATTGATCCGGTTGCTAGACGCTCATGGTATGGGGTGCTTTTTGCACAGCAATGCAAGCACCCCTGGTCCTTCTCAACGTTTGAATGACATTGGCTGAGATGGTGCAGGAAGTTTATCGACCGGGCCTGCTTCCGTCCATAGCCTGGTTGGAGCAGGCCCCCTGGATACGTGGTCACCAACGCATCTTACTGATGGAGGATAACACCCTGATCCACACAGCACGATCAAGCACCAATTGGCAAAATCAGCACGACATCCAGAAGCTCAATTGGCCAGAATATTCACCTGATTTGAACCCCATCAAAAACGTATGGAAGACGATGAAGAGTCAAATCAGTAAAATCTACCAACCTCAGACAATGGATGAGCTATGACATTCAATTAACGCTGCATGGACCGATTTCCATGTAAACCTCCTCAACAATATCCTCTACTCGATGCCACAACGCATGGCCATGGTTATTGAAATGAATGGAGGTCCAACTTCTTACTAGGACCTCCATTCATTAGTGGTAAGTTTTTTTTGCTTCCTCACATTGAAAATACAATTGCTGATTGTATTTTCTCTTTCACTTGGTTTTGGTAATCTCTTATCAGATCTGTTGTTTTTTTTTTATATTTTTTAGCATAACAAATGATACATGCTTGAGTAGTTTTAGTAGCAAATACATAAAATTTAAAAAAAATGTTTTGTGTTTGACTGAGAAAAAAAAAGGCCCCTGAGTGTGAGACACGAACTGCGCAGCAAAAAAAAAAATCAGTGCCCTGCCTGTATGCTTTTTGTTTGCATATAATTGGCAGGGCACTGTACATTAAAGTATGCTGCTGTAATGTAAAATCTAGTATAAAAGAAAAATCATAATAAAAAAATCCTTTAAATTAAAAAAAAGAGAGAAACGCGATTAAATGAATAAAAAAAAGAACAACAATGTTCATGCTTAAAAAAAAGAGAGTACAGTGTATTACTGTACTGTACAGTTATTCACGGGTACTTTAACAAAAAAACCATCATCATATAAAAAAAATAAAAGAATAAATAATAATAATAAATGTGATTACAAAAAACAAAGAGACTACAGTACCTACTATACAGAAGAAAATAATAATAATAATAATAAAACTAACAATATAAAGTAAACTACATTACATTACAAAACTGTATTGTACTGTACTGTACTGTAAAGCTCCTCCAATGTAAACTTTACAGTAATGTAATTGAAAGTAGCTTTACTGTAATGTAGCAATTGAAAAAAAAAGAAAAATGGCTACTGCAATCAAATGAAAAAAAGAATTAATATAATAAGAAGACTGAAAATGGAAAATTCAATAAAAAAAGGAAATAAATTGTAATTTTAAGTTTTTAAAGAATGGTAACAATAAAAAAAATGAACTTTTTGATAAACAGTACAAAGCTACAATGATGTACTGTACTGAAATTTATACTACATACAAAAAAATAAGTAAAAAAATAAGTAAAAAAAATAAATAATAAAATAATTAATAAAATAAATAATAAAAAAATAGAAACTGTAATAATTCACAGATAGTAAAAGTGCATTAATGAAAGAATTATCCTATCTTTGAAGAAAAATCACTATTATTCATTATTACTAAAAAAAACAATAAGTTATATTAAATTGAATAACATAGAATATATATATGATCACATAAATCGAATTGATAGGAGTATACTAATAGGATAATCAATGAAAGATAGTTAGAATTTAGAATGAAATCCTTCATTCTTGTATTTTTTTTTAAAAAAAAAAGAGAAGAAGATTATTTAAAATCAATAAAAAAGCAATAGTTATAAGAAAATCATAATAATAAAAGCAACTAAATTATAAAAGAAATCAAGTTATTATATTCAAAGGTCAAAGTTGATAATTTTCCAGTTAATATTATAAAATCAGATAAAAAATAAATAAATAAATAAATAAATAAAAATATCATGTTTTCATAAATATTATATAATAAAAAAACATATGAGTATATAAATAAAAAGAATGATAGTTATTCCCAAAAAAAAAAAAGAAAAAAAAAGAAAAATTTATTATTTTAATATTAATTCCCAGATACATTTTAATAATTAATTCAACAAAACCTTGATCAATATCTTTATATTTAAATTATTTATTCAAAAAATTCATTTTAAAGTGGGCCCTCTATGACCTTAAACTGGAATTATTTCTTATATTGGATTATCATCAATCAATCTATTATCTTTTTTAAGATTCATTTAATAACCATCTTAATAAATATCTCAATATATTTACACTGAGTTTAATAGATGACTTCTAAATTAATTGAATAATTAGTTTTATTTATCTTTCATATTATTTTTTGCTTAAAAGGGTCCTATATGACCTTAAACTGGATTCTTATTTCTCTATCTATTAATTAATCTCACTTATAAATTTCTACTATTTTTTCCTCAAGAATGGTATGAGAATTACTATTTAAAATATTATATATAGGTATTCAATTAATACTCACATTATATTTATACCTTCTAAGAGTAAAAATATTGATATGAATCAGTATAAGTCCTCCATGACTTTAAACTGGAGATTTTCTTTATTTCATAATATTATATATTAGCCATATGGAGTATATAGCAAAAAAAAAATAAAGAGTATTGGAATACTCATTTTCAATATCTATTTTAATTTCAAAATATCTTGATAATTAATTTAATATTTGATTATTTATTTCAAACTTCATTAAAAAAAATAAAGTCCACCAAGACTATAAACTGGAATTTCTTTTTATTATTATTTTTTCACTCAATAAATATTCAAAGTCCAAAAAGACTATAAACTTCAGCTTTTAATTTATCATTTTTAAATAAATGAATGTTCAATTAGATAGGTCCTCCATGTCCTTAAACTGTAAATATTAAAATCTCAATATTATATAAGATTATATATGAAAAATTCAAGTATATATATATAAATAAATATAAATATATATATATCCAAAAAAAAAAGAAGAAGAAATCATAAGAATTATCAATCACTTAAAGATTAGAAATATTATGTTTATAATTAATATTATTATTAGGAAAATCTCATTCAGAAAAGAGAGGCTTTAATGGTCTTCCTCCTCTAGGTGGCACTTGGACAACTGGTCTATATGTACATAAAAAATACATATACACTGATCAGACAAGGTCAGACCTGGTCTGATGAGGGGAAATAAATCTGAGTTGATTAGAGCTATAGCCTTGTATACTGCCACTATAGAGTGTCAGGCCACCAAAGAAACTAAAACCTCTTCTTAGTATTAATAAGACTCAAACTAATAATAATAATTAAGCTGAAAATTCAAAATATAATAAGAAAAAAAATCAAAGTACAAAAAAAAACTAGAGAAACCAAGTACAGAAATTTAAATGGAGAGGGGGTCTTATCCCAAACCTGAAGATTAATATAAAAAATAGAAAGAAGAAAGAAGAATAAAAAAGATATCTTAATAGTATCTTGAAAGCTCAATCCTGATATGATGAATTCTCATAAGAATGAATGGAAGATGATAAATATAGAATTATTTTCTTCTAAACTCACCATCAAAAAATCTCAAAGGAATATTGAACTCTAAGTTTATGAGAATTTCTTTCAATATATAAAATTGGAAATTTGATGAATCCATGAAGGGAGTAGTGGAATGTAAAGTCCTTGTATGACTTAAAACTACAGGGGTGGCACACCTGAGTGCTGATAATATATTTCTTTATTTTAGTCCATGAAGGGAGTAGTTGTATTAAAGAAATAATTTGAAGAAAGAAGAGGTCAGATTTGAAATAGATTCAAATAAAATCCTCAAATATATGTGATAAATTGGTCAAAGAATAAAATATTGAAGAAAGAAGGAAAAAAATGTAGAATTGAAATATGCAAGGAGATTGGTAATGACCGAAAAGAAGAAAGAAATATCTATCAACCCAAACATTTTATGAATTATTAATCCTCAAGGTAGCTCAAGTTAATATTAGTATAAGGAATCTTTCAGATTAAGAAAACTGCCCTTGGATCAAGTCAAATTGAAGACCAGGAGGTCCTCAGCATGGCATGAAGCTGCTCCCTTGTGAAGAAATGGAAAAGGGGTCTTATTGTCCTTGTATGACATAAAAAGGCAGGATTTTGTATACCTAATATACAGGGTCTGCACACCTGAGTTGTAGGGTCCTGTATGACCTAAAACTGCAACCTCAAATATATGGACAGAAAAAGATAAAAGACGTGAAGATTTATTTAATTTAAGGAATTATTAAAATAAGGAAAAGAAATAAAGAAAATAGAAGAATTGAAATTATATTGATTTCAACTTAACCAGTTCTAAATATATATATATATATATATATATATATATAAATAAAAATATCAAAGAGAAAAACAGAATCATTTCAGTGATATTACAAAATGGATTACCAAAATAATGCAGCAAAATACAAATTAGTACTCAAGAAGGTCAAACCAGTTAATGAGCCTATGCCACAATAAATAAATCCTCCTTTAGGAAGGCCACCAATATCAAGAGACCCTTATAATACACCACTATCACCAAAACCACCTAAATTTATGGTCACATCAAAAATAACACAAGAAAAATTTGAATTGATAAATTTTGGACCACCTGGATGGCTTTCAGAAGAAGAAAGAAGTCTTCTGATGAGTGTCATAGTTTTAAGAGAAAAAGCAATTGCACTCAGTGCAGAGGAAAGGGGTTTACTGAAACATTCATATTGTGAGCCTTGAGGTATATTTTACATACCCAAATAGGCCACAATTATCTTAAAAAGAAATTTTGAACTATACATAACTCATAAATCATGCATATATTCAAAATTCATCATTTTTGATTTCAGAAAAGATGAATAAATTTTGATTGAGTAAGTAAATCCATGGATTTAAGACCAGATTTGGATTCTACACAAAAATTCACCTAGGGTAGCTCCATAGAGTGAATAAGCTTAAATTAACTCCTTGAGGTGGTAATATGGAAAATACTTCAACACCACATCATTAATACCACATAAAAGATCCATGAAAATTTTTGTTTTTCTTGATTTTATGCCAAAATAATGGGAAAGTGAGAAATCCCATGTTACATATACACTAAGAATAGTGTTATACATGTTTTTAGCACTTAATATTATGGTATTATTACATGCACTTTTGGTACACCCATAGTGGATATCTCACTTTAAGCTTAAATTTCTATTTTGATGTGAAAAATAAGCAAGGGGGACAAAAGACATCAAAGAGAGCCAGGGTACCCAACTTTGGAGGCCCCAGAGGCATGGATAGCTCCAAAGCTTGGTTCCATGGCTGATCTTGACCCAATTGGTAAACTAAACCTCTTTGGGAACTTGGTTACCAAGTTAAAACTACTGTAAAACACCAGAAAATAGCAAATAACCTGCTATTTTGACGTGCCAAGGAGGTAAAAAGCTACTTACACTCCTGTAACCATGTCAATTACTAATGACTTTCCATGGATAAACCCCAAAAGAGTAATTAAAACTCTTTTTGGACTAGTATCCATTGATTTACCTCATAGCAACCAGTGAAACACTGATATTTGCAATTCTACATAGAAATGAGGTAAGAACTTCAAAAATTCATTAAAAATACAATTCTTAATGAATCTTTCTGAAACTTTCAGAACTAATGGAGAGCTGTATTATCTATGGTACAACCAAAAAGAATTACAGTTTTACTAGTAAAATTAAAAGTTTTACGTACAGTCCATTTTTGGTTATTCTACGTGAAACACTGAATCTTCAAAAATTCACAGTAAATACAACCTGTGATGAAATTGTCACTAACATTGATAACTTTGGGAAATCAATGATTACTTTGGAATGAAAGAAGATTTACAAATGTTACTCCTCTTATTCTTAACCATATTGGGGTTGGTAGTCATGTAAAAGCATCAATTAAGCAATTATGACAATTTTACGTGACAACAGATGATGTAAGTACTAATCCAAAAGGGTTTAATGCTTTCTCACTCACTGGTTTGTCAGTTTGCTCCATGGCACGCCTCTGTGAGCTGTTGTTGACTTAAAAGAGGCCTTCTCTTGCTGTTTTTTCCGCATCATCATCTTATTATCATTTTATATCATTGTTACCAACAAGTAAGTATTAGTTAAAACTATTATTAAGTCTTTTAAATCTTTCAGAATCAATCAGAAGGACGTGAAATCATAGAATCCAACTATATATTGTTGTAATCCTGCTATAAATCATTTTGATCTCTTAAATCCACAATTCTACGTCAAATTTCTCTACTTTTATCTATCAATAAGTTCTATGGAGTATTAGTGAGTCATTTGTCTTTAATCCTTAAAGTTTTTCTCTAGTAATAGTTTTCTTCAAGGATTATCTTTATAATTATTCTTGCAAAAGATAATTATATATTAAAATAATTTTATTATTTTAATAAAAGAAGTTTTTATTATTAAATTCTTCTTGTAATTGATTCTTGTAGACAATTACTTGCTCACTGTTAAAATCACTAGTAGTGCTTAACACGTGAAAGAAATAATTATTTAATTATTTAATTGTGGTTATAATAATATTTTATTATTATATTTCATAAGAACAGAGATAGTACTGTTGATTAATAGTAATATTATCATCAGTTTCATAGTCACATCTTTCACATATGGAAAACCCTACAAAATACCAGTAATACCACATACACCTTGGCAAAAGAAGCCAATACCAATATCAAAGACCATAATACCCCAGCTTATTGAATTGGTAAGGGAAAGGATTGGAACAGGCTTGTATGAGCAGTCTACCTCTAGCTATACAAGTCCAGTATTCTGTGTTGCAAAGTCAAATGGAAAACTTAGCATTGTCAATTATTTACAGGAGCTTAATAAGGCAACAATTAAAGATGCAGGATTACCACCACATATTGAAGAATTTGTAGATGCCTTTTCAGGGAGAGCTTTTTATGGACTTGGTGACATAATGGGAGGGTATGATGAAAGAGAATTAGACATTTCTACAAGACCCTTAACTACATTTGAAACACCACTTGGAAGGCTACAACTCACAAGATCACCACAAGGAGCAACCAATTCTGTTGCAGTTTATCAAGCCCAAATGATATGGATACTTCAAGAAGAAATACCAGAGAATGTAGGAATTTTTATTGATGATGGAGGGATAAAAGGTCCAAGAGCAACATATAATAATGATTCTTTACAAGAAAATAATTTGATAAGAAGATTCATTTGGAAATATGCAGTTACATTAGAGAGAATATTATTCAGAATTGAAGAGGCAGGACTTACAATATCAGGTATCAAATTTGCATGTTGTGTGCCAGCATTGGACATAGTAGAGCATTTAGTTTCTTTGAATGGAAGAAAAATTTCAAAATCAGAAGATTAATAAAATACAAAGTTGGGCAAAGCCCCTCAATAAAAAGGAACTAAGAGGCTTTTTGGGATCTTGTGCATATGTTAGAATGTTCATTCAAAATTTCTCCCCGATTGCATCAACACTAAGAAGATTAACAAGAGATGATGAAGAATGGGAATGGAATACTAAATGTGATGAAGCATTTGAAAACTTAAGAAAAATTGTAGGGGAGGAAATAACATTAAAAAAATTGGATTATTAAAAGGGATCAGGGAAGATTAAATTAGCAGTAGACTCAAGCTATATAGCTGCAGGAGCAGTACTTACTCAAGAAGACAAAGAGGAAAAGAGTTAGACTCAGAGGAAGAGAAGGAATAAGTAGAAGAGGAAGTTGAAGATGAATCTAAATTTGAAGATGAAGAGGACTTTGATGAATAAAAATTCTTTTATTCAAAAAAAAAAAAAAAAAAAGGGGGGGAAATGTTTAATTGTTTTAGTGAAAAAAAAGTGGATTCTCACCTTGAATGCTGAGGACAGCATTAAATGGAGAGGGGGATGTGGTATTCCATACCAGTTTTTCCAAGGTTCAGATCCACAATGTCAAATCCAAAACTCTAATCAATAATAATAATAATAATAATATATATATAAGAAGAAAATAAAGATAAAAAGTGAAAGATAAAAGAAAAAAAAATGAAAGAAAAGGAAGAGAATTCTATTAAAATAACAAAAAAACGTATTCCACTGGAATCTACATCAAATTTTACCTATAATCACATATTGCCTCAACCCCATAATATCAATCATTCTTTAGATATCATGAATTAAAGAAGAGAAATGATACTATATACTCTATACTAGGTACAAGAATATTCTGAAAAATAATTCAGCTTGTCCAAATATTCAATATGAATAAAAATGTGTAATATTACATAAGGGATACCATTACTCTTACAATATCATGTGTTACATGTCTTTACATAAAAAAACACTGAAATATAAGTTAACATAGTGTAACATTACTCAATCCCCACTTAAACTCCCATAACCAAAAATTACAGGTATTACTTACAAATAAAATTTGACATAGAAAAATACTCAACTAAATACAGATCAAGGCTGTGAAGAAGAAAAATAAGCTTAGTAGAGATAAGAATACAGTTTTAAAAAATGGTGCAATAAACCAAACATATAATGCAATATCTGTATCAAATGACACCATTCCAAATTTAAACACTAGCAAAAATTACTCAAGGCTGTGCATAATAAGAATAAAGTTTAGTTAAAATATCAGTATAATTCAAAAAGTATGGTGCAATCAACCAAACATATGGTACAATATCTGTATCAAATGACACCATTCTAAATTTAACCACCAGCAAAAGTGTCTCAAGGCCGTGAAGAAGAAAAATAAGGTTAGTAGAGATAAGAATAAAGTTTTAAAAAATGGTGCAATCAACCAAACATATGGTGCAATATCTGTATCAAATGACACCATTCCAAATTCAACCACTGGCAAAAATGACTCAAGGCTGTGCATAATAAGAATAAAGTTTAGTTAAAATATCAATATAATTCAAAAAGTATGGTGCAATCATCCAAACATATGGTGCAATATCCCTAACAAATGACACCATTCCAAATTTAACCACTAGCAAAAATGTCTCAAGGCTGTGCACTGACAATAATAAGGTTCAGAATGGTGCAATCAACCAAACATATGGTGCAATATCTTGATCAAATGATACCATTTTTAATTTACTCACCAGAAAAAATGTCTCAAGGTGGAATTTTTCTAAGTCACTTGTTTTGGGAAGGCTCTATGGAGGACCCAAAAGGTATAAATAAAGGTCCTCTCTCCCTGTTTTTCCCCCCATGCTTCTTATTCAGACAATAATCTTGAGGATGAATCCATCCTTTCTCTAGTAGGATAATCTAGTATTTATATTGAAAAAGATCAGTAGCAAGGCTCAGTATCTTATAGTATTATTTTTGGTAAATTAATGAAATATATTTATAATATTAATGAAAGAGTTTAATATTATTTAATAGTCTTATCATTATAGTAGCAGTGTTGAAGTAGTGCTTGAAGATATTATCATTAGTGATCTTATCTAACTTATCAATAACCCTTATTTATAGAAGGAATATCATCTTATCCCTATACCTTATATCATAAGCCTTTTAAGTATATTGGATCATTTTTCTATTGATCCTAATAGTATTATAATACTATTATATCATTTATGTCTTACCCTTATATTAAACAAAACCACCCTTAAAGAATTATCTTACCCTTAAATTATTATAACTATATTGATAGTATTATTAAATCACCTTTAAAAGTATTAGTTAGCTATCAAGATTATTATTCATATTAATAGTGATCTTAAACAATATTCTTTAAAATATCTCAGGTATTGAAAGAAGGAATACTAGAAGAATTGATTAAAAAGAATTATAATCAATAACAAGAAAGTTAAGCAAACCTAAATTATTAAAAAATATTAACTATTACCATTATTATCATAGTGATCTTTTATTGACAGACTGATAGAGACTGCTGAAGAAAATTCTCTAATTGAAAAGCCACAAAACTAAATAATTTATTTGTGATCTTATCAAAAGGTTATCTTTTTCAGTATATTTGGAGGGGCAGCTAATACACCTTAGCACCCATGGTTATTGGCTAATTCTGAAATTAAAAACAGACTCACCAATAATTTCCCCCTCAAGGTACTGCCTATTATTTATCCCACAACAAAAGGAGTTCCCACACCATAGAGTACTTTTATTGGCTATACTCAATTCAATCATCAATTATTCTCATGAGAATTCTCTGTATGGACAAGGGCTGGTGATTCCCACATATACCAGCCCCTCTTTCTCCCCCCTGAGGACATTTCCCCAGGCTATTAATTTAGTTTCTTTATTATTTTATAAATATTCTTATCCTTATTTTGGGTATTATATTGATTTGAATTTATTTTAGTCTTTTCATTTTCTTTCTTTTCCTGTACAGTATGAGCTGGGTGGCCATATCCTTATTAACCCTCCTCTTTCCATTCTGACAGGTTGAAACAGTGGACTTGGACTTGTTTATGGTTGGATCTTTTATTTCTTACTCTTATTATTTTGTTTCTGCTTTCTTATATTTCTTTTATCAGTAATTTCATATTATTACACTCTTAAGTGTATTTCCAAATCACCATATCTTGAGCCCTGCATAAGTAAGTCCCAGTTTACTGAGTGCCAGGCCCTCTTCACTTAGAAGAGCCCCTGTGACATTAAATTAATTAACTCATATTTGCTTCTTTATTCTCATTCATTAAAATTCATTTCTCTCATTCTTCAAATTATGACTCTTTTATGATTTTATTATTCTTCATGATTATGATTTTTCTCTCATCAACTTCCAACTCATTAATTTCATTCAAATGAATACTGATTCTTCTCATTTCCTAATCATTTCTGACCATCTCAATTTAATTCTCAATTATCATCAAATGAAATTTTCATTTGTTTGCATATTCAAGTCTTATTAAGAATTCTTATTGATTTGTTAATTGATTGCTCAATTCATTGGGATTTAATTTGGTTATTGATTAAGTGATTTAGGATTCTGTTTGGATTGGATTGATTTACTTATTTGAATTCCTCAAGAAACTGATTATACTCAAGAATTGATTTGATTATTGATTGATTTCATTCATAAAGATATTGAACTGATTACTGAAGATATTGATTGATTGATTGACTCCTCAAGATGTTGATTTTTATTGAAGACATTGATTGATCATTTATTACTGAATTCTTTAAGATTTATTGATATTTGATTTGAATTGACTTTTGATATTGACTGAATTCATTGAATTTGACTTCACCTCAAGATTCATCAAGACTTTGATTGATATTAATTTGGCCAAGCTTTTCATTATTTTTTTAAAGTACCATCAAGTTATTTTCTTATTCTTTCATAATGCCAGTTCAGAATAGCCCCCAAGCCAACAATACAAGATGTCAAAGACATCAAGCGGTTCTTAATCCTACAGCAAGGGATCCTCTTGACCGCACACCATCAGTTCATCAACTGAGTGAAAATTTGGACATAGTGTCACCAACGGAAGCACAGCACCCTGTAGAAGAGGAGGTGTGAAGTCAAGAAGATCAAAATCATTTTCTGGTGTGTTGGGTGGTTATCCAAGCATTCCTCAAGGGCCTGGAAGTAAATTGGGCAAAGCTGAAGATGAAGAGGGGGAGGAGTCTGAGAAAACTGAAGTGGAAGGTGGCACTGAGGCTTCTGAATCTGCAAATCTAGCCCATTCTAATCAAAATCTTGTCTCTCAAGCTGAACCAAATTTCCTCAAGATAATGGAGCAGATGACTCAATTCATGGGGCAACTCACTCAAGCAGTTGCTCCCAGGGAAAATTTAAGAGCCCCTGAACTCCAGAATCCATCAATGAAGGCACCTGATTCTCTTGATGGTACTCAAGCCCATAAATTGAGTCGCTTTATCCAATCTGGTCAATTGATTTTTGATAATGACCCAGCACATTTCTTTACTGACAGGAAGAATGTTCTTTACTCAAATTCTTTTCTCACTAGTAGAGCTGGAAAATGCAAATAGCTTTACCTTTCAAATAGTTCCAATGAAGATCCTTCCTATCTCCTCAATAATTGGCAGTTATTTGAAACCCCATCATTCACTCTTTTTTGTGATACCAATGAAGTCAGCAAAGCTGGATAAGGGTTGCACAATTTGAGGATGAAGGAAAGTGGTCATGTTTCCTTGTACATTGCTTATTTCAGAAGTTTAATGTCAAGAATTTGAGATTAGGTATAAAGGGCTTATATTAATGTTTATAGAAGAGGATTGGTATAAAGTTTATTAGATCACTTGACTTCTCACACTGGAACCTTTGACACTCTTCAAGAACTCATGGATTTCACCTTGGAATTAGATACCAGGTGCCATGAGAGGCAGAAGGAAAAGGGTGGAAATTAAGAAAATAATCCTCCTGTCAATGTATTCAATCCCTCAAGGCCTCCTCAAGGCTCTTCTACAAAAAGGCCTCACCATAAAAATAATAAGAAGGGAAAGTGATTTCAAGCTTCAAAGAACAAGCCTCATGCTGCTCTCCTCAATAAGGAAGATGAATTGATTGGTCCTGAAAAGCAGAGGAGGCTTAAAGAAGGATTATGTACTTATTGTGGTGGAAAACACCCAATTTTAAAATTGTTCAAGAGGCCCCAAAACAAGCCTGTATCATCAAGAGGCTTCCCTAGCAAGAAGGACAAATCCTGAGTGGGGATCATGATGTGTTCAATGGTTCTCAGTTATTGCCTTCAAGAGCACAATTGTGCACTCTTAATACTAGTGTCCAAGAATCTTCAAACTCTCTTAGTTTGTCTTCTGTCTCTGATCTCTTTCATAGTATTCTCATTGACTCTGGTGCTACAATTATTTCTTGCAAAGAATTTTGTTCTCAAGTACTCAGTGAGTGTTTCAGAGCTCCCTGAAAAGATTCCTCTTTTAATTCTGAATTCAAATGAATCCCCTGCCTTGTTCATCAATAATTATACCAAGTGGGTAGTTGACTTGATCTCCTTCCCAATCTTTTAATGGTGCTTTTTTATCATGCATTCACCCAAGGGAGAAGACCAAATATTGGCCTATGATGTACTATACCATTTTAATCCCATTATTGATTGAGAAAATGTACTGATCACCTATGATTCTAGTGGTATCAATTCTTCTACTAGTAATGACCTAGCCACTTCTGTCAACAGTGTTGCTCTGGTTGGTGAACTTAAGACACCTTCCCTTGTTTCTTCTGTCAATATCCCTTCCATCTTGCCCTCTCAGTCATTAATTCCATCAAGAGATGAAGTCTTTAAAGATATAAAAGACGTTGGAGAAGATGTTTCCATATCTTCAATTCATCTCTTTCAATGGGATATGAACCTTCCTCTTTTAGCTTTTCATGCCTCCCTGGAGGAGCAGTGGGATGAGGAAGAGCCAGAAGAAATTGTAACTGTGTTGAAGGTAGTACCTCCTGCTTATTACCAATATTTGGATATAATCTCCAAGGTGAAATCAGAGAAACCTCCTCCACATTGCACTTGTGATCATCATATCAAACTGGAGGGTCTTTCACCTCCAGTAAGTGGTATCTACTCATTATCAAGTCCAGATTCAGAAACACTACAGCCCTACATTCCAGAGAATGTATAGAAAGCTTTCATAAGGCAAAGCTCCTCTTCAACAGGAGCACCTGTCCTTCTTGTTGAGAAAAAGGATGGTGTCCTTCGTTTGTGTGTTGACTACTGCAAACTCAATGCCGTCACTATCAACCAACTTCTCACCATATTCAACCATTCCACTCTCTTCTCCAATATAGATGTGTGTGGTGCATATAACCTCCTGATAATCAAAGAGGGGGATGAGCGCTTAACTGCCTTTAGAACAAAATATGGTAGTGCTGAGTATTTTTTATTCCATTTGGTGTTACCAGTGTGCCTGCTTCATTCCAAAATTTTGTAAGTCACATATTTGCAGATTTCTTGGATATCTTTGCTGTAGTCTACTTAGATTATATCATGGTTTTTTGTGGTTCTGAGGAGGAACATGTCAAACATTTGGCCTCTGTTCTCCAAAGACTGAGGGAAAAAAATTTGTTTGCTAAATCCTCAATGTGTGTATTCTATGTCTGAGTGTTTTTACTTGGGGTATGTTACTTCAAGTGATGTCATCAAGAAGGATTCTTCAAACGTTCAGAGAATCCTCAATTGGCCTCAGCCAAAGAACATCAAGTCCCTTCAATCATTTCTTGGCTTTGCCAATTTTTATTGTCATTTCATTGAAATTACTCCAAAAGAGTCACTACTCTCACTTCCCTTCTCAAAAAAGATTTTCATTTTATCTTCAATGAGAAGTGTCTTATCCAGTTTAAATTACTCAAAGAAGCCTTCACCACTGCTCCTATCCTTTCCCATTTCAATTGTTCTCTACCAACTATTTTAGAGACTGATGCTTCTTATTATGCCTTAGGTTCTGTACTGAGTCAGGTAAATGACTCAGGAAAGCATCCCATTGCATTTGATAGCTTAAAGCTTTCCCCAGCTCATCCAGACTATGCAATTCATGACAAGGAACTCCTTTTCATAGTTCTGGCTCTCAAGCGCTGGTGGTCTTTTCTTCTTTCTCTTTCCAATTCTTTTGAGGTCTTTACAGACAATTCTTCTCTTCAGTATTTCATATCTACCAAAGTTCTTACTTGTTGTCATGCCTGTTGGTCTTAATTTCTGTCTGTGTTTGATTTCACTAGCACTTACCACCAAGGCAGGCTGGCCACTTTACCAGATGCCTTCTCACGTTGGGATGACATTTACCCAGAGAGCGGAGTGGACTTCATCAGCAAGAATCCTCAGAATTTACATCAAGTAATCAAGGAAAATGGAATTCAAGAGTCAAGATTATTCTAAAGAAAGGTTGACATACTCTCAGATATAGTTGATTGGATTCAAAAGAAGTATGGCAAGACAAAAACTACAAGGAAATACTCAAGAAGCTAGCAAGAGGTGAATCAGTTTCAGATTATTCTCTTGAGCTTCAAGCCAAGTTATTGTTACTCAAAGATAGGGTGGTAATCCCAAGAAATGAAGAAATCCAACTCAAAATTCTTCAAATGTATCATGAATCATTATTGGCTGGCCATACACGCCAGGAGAAGACCCTCAAGCTCATCAAGACATATTTTTATTGGGCTGGCATGAATCAATCCATTAGGGAATATGTTTCCTCATGTCAGAAAGGTTCAAGAAGGAAGAAAATTCATTTGAAGAAGTTTGGATTACTCAAGCCCCTTCAAATTGCATCTGGTCCTTGGAATTCATTATCAATGGACTTTATCACTCAATTTCCCTTGTCAAAAACTTTGACTCTATTTTAGGAGTTGTAGACAGGTTCTCAAAAATGGCAATCTTGATTTCAAATTATGGAACAATCACTTCCCTGGACTTAGCTCATATATTCATCACCCATGTCTTTTCCAAACATGGTTTTTCAGACAGTATTGTTAGTGATAGAGGATATTTATTTTTTCATCATTTTGGACTCAATTATGTCAGCAGGTCAAGATATCAAGAGATCTTTCAATTGATTCTCATCCTGAAACAGAGGGACAGACAGAGAGGGTAAATCAGATTCTAGAACAGTATCTTTGGATGTATGTCAGTTACCATCAAGATGGCTGGCACACTTGGCTCCCTCTGGCTGAATGTCCCCACAATAATGAAGAACACTAATCAACAAAGCAATCACATTTTTTTTCACCATTTATAGAAGAAATCTCAGCTTTGACTCAATCCATATTTCTCAAGCCTCACCTGCTGGAAAGCTATCAACAAAACTCCAATCAGTACAGCAAGTAGTCAAAGAAGAATTATAGTCAGCAATAAGGAGATTCAAGAAGTATGCAGATAGAAATAAGACAATTACTGTGATTTCCAACCTGGGGACAAATTATGGCTAGCCTTCAAGAATATCAATACTACAAGACCCATCATGAATCTTTCAGAAAGATGGTTGGGACTTTTTGAAGTCTTGAAGAAAATTGTAACCCATGCATATTACCTCAAGTTTCCTTTGAAATTGAATTCAGTTCAGCCTGTCTTCAATGTTCCATTATTAGAGCCAGTCAGGCAGTCAAGTATCCCAAATCAAAACCAATTTCCACCACCACCAATCCTAGTGGAGGAGCAAGAAGAATGGGAAGCAGTCTGGGTTCTGGACTCAAAACTCAAAAGAGGTAAATTATGCTATCTTTTTGAGTGGAAAGGTATTAGTGAAGACCCAGAAAGAACAACTTGGGGACCAGCTTCCAACATTACCAGCTCACAAGACCTTGTCAAGGATTTCCACTCATTGTATCCTGGCAATCCTAGCCCAAATACCTCAAGAGTTTGATTTTTTGGTGCTTGGTGAGGATTGTATTTTATTAAAATCAGTTCCTCTCCTGGTATGCACCTTTAAGGGGGTATTCTACCCAAATATGCTTTAAGCATCACCTTTTCCACTTTGTGAGAACCTTTAAATTCTTTGGACGGATTCAGAAGGCCTTAAAACATTGATACCATTGAATTTGGACCTTTCATAAACATATGGCCAAATTTCTTCTTTGCTCATTTTTATTCTTTCTTTTCCAACTTATGCCAATTATCATTATTCAAGAAACTCATTACTTCAAATGCAATTATGGCAAAGTTAACTTTTTATGGTGCTTGGTGGGGAGTTGAAGTTATGAAAATAAGTTGCATCTCCTGGTATTCATCCCTGAGTGTTCTACTTATTGTAAAACATCACCTTGGTTACTTTTTCAGCATCAAATTCTTGGCCAAAATGAAGCAACTCACCACAGGAAGAACAACCTCAGGCATTTATTTATTTCTTTTCTTTAATTTATTTTTATCTCATTTTCTTTTATTTATTTTAGTTATATAATTTCATTTGTTTTATTTATTTTAGGAAGCAGCATCTTCTCCTATATCATGTATTTTGAGGTTCCATTTATTTTCATTTTTTAGTATTTTATAAGAGTGGGGATAGAAGTTAAACAAAGACAAACAAGGACAAAAAAACTAGTTATCTCTACCCAAATGATCAAAAGTTCTCTGGAATTAATTAATCAGTTCATATTCATACCAGGAAAATTTTTCAGCCATCCCCTCAGAGGCAGTACCAGCAATAGTCCTATTATTAGCATACTCAATAGCTTCCCTACTATTTCTATCAACTCTTCTGAACATTCTGCCCACAGCATCTTGATTTTCACTTGCCATATTTGGATCTTCTCTGGTGACTCAGATAGACCAGAAATTCCTTTTCTGAAACACTTGGGCAGCAGGAAACAGAAAATGAGAAAGTTCTTCTCTTCTTCTACTGGAGATGGCCACAGGTTGGAGTTGTTGAGAGGTGACTATGGGGGAATTTCTGGACTGGTTGATGGGGAATGGTCTTACTTATTGAATCAAGGCAGGCCTAGCAGTGCAAGAACTTGGTGAAGCAGTAAAAAGATAAGTGGAAATGGTAGCAAGAGTTGTTTGGAAAGTTCTGGGAGTGCTGGTAATGATGTGACTTCGAAATCTTTTGGAAGAAGAATGATAAGGGGAAGGACTGGATTGATGGCCAATAGAATTATGAACCACCTCAACTTCTTCACCATCCAATTCATCACTACCTTGAGCATCGGAATCAGCTGGGGAACTGGTAATTTGTCTTAT